>QZGG01000154.1:0-77500 GCA_006409495.1 Sedum album | reverse complement strand
CGGGAGCACAAGCTACTAGGCAGGATAGGGACAAGTTGAAGCCAGGGGTGATGTTTTGTACTGTGCCTTATTTCCATGCGTATGGAGTGTTGGTGATGCTTAGGGCTGTGGCATTTGGGGAGAGCTCGGTTTCAATTGAGAAGATGGATGTTAAGGTAATGATGGGAGCTATTGAGAGGTATAAGGTGACACATTTGTCTGCAACTCCTCCTTTGGTTGTTAGTTTGTTGGGAGAGGTAGGGAGAGGGCATGATTTGAGCTCGTTAGAGATAGTTAATAGCGGAGGAGCTCCGTTACGAGAAGCTGTTTTGAAGAAATTCCAACGGGTTTTCCCAAAGGTGCAATTAGCTCAGGTGAGGAATTTTGTGCATAAAAGGTACAATTTAGTTCAAACGCATATGTTTTAGTGTTTTTTCTGTAGGCTTATGGATTGACGGAAACTACGGGAGGAGTCACAAGAACAGTGGGGTTAAGTGAAAGTCAAGTGATGGGAGCCAATGGTCGGCTTATACCTCATAGTGAAGCTATGATTGTAGACCCGGAAACTAGCAAACCTCTTCCTCCACTGAAAATTGGTGAAATTTGGGTTAGAGGTCCAACTGTGATGAAAGGTGATTTTTTTCTAACAAAAGAGCTCGTTTGCGCGCACTCATCTACTGAAGAAATTGTACATACTTCCTTAGAAAGTATTTTTATGATTGGGAACTAATCTTAATGTGCTGAGTTTTGATTTATATAGGTTATGTTGGTGATGAAGAGGCTACTCGCGGAATAGTTGATTCAGATGGATGGTTGAAAACGGGCGATCTGGGATATTTTGATGAGGATGGATTTCTCTTTTTCACAGACAGGATGAAGGAACTTATAAAATACAATGCTTACCAGGTACCTTATACTGATCTAATTTTTGCACTATATCAATGAAGTCGTAGACTGCCATTTTGCTTTATATAGCTACTCAGTGTTTTATCGCTTCTCAGGTTGCACCTGCCGAACTGGAACATATTCTCCAGTCCCACCCGGATATAGTTGAAGCAGCAGTGATTCCGTAAGTAGAACTGATGTTTTTTCTCTCTATTTTTTAATCACTTCCAAAAAAATTGCATCTGAATGCTGCAATCTCAATGTAACAATTAGGTATCCTGATGAGAAAGCCGGTCAAGTGCCTATGGCCTTTATCGTCAGAGAATCCAGCAGCAATATAACTGAGTCAGAAGTGAAGTCATTTGTCGCAGACCAGGTAAATATATTTACTCAGATTATTTAGATCCAGCATTTTTGTTCCAGCTAGCTGGTTAACTTATCAAACTCTTTGACTAACAAGTCTGTTTCTCACCTGGTTTTTAAGGTTGCACCCTATAAGAGAGTGAGACGAGTTTCGTTTATTGACTCAATACCCAAAAATGCCACTGGGAAGGTTCTTAGGAAGGAGTTGATAAAAATAGCCTTGTCTCCAAAACTGTCTAAGCTTTGAGTCTATGACCTCTAGTTTTGTTAGTTGTTACCTTCATCCTTTGCTTATAGTACCCCAAGCCGGGTTGGAGGCCAAAATATTATTTCCTAGAAGCAGTTCGCATTAACTATGTTTTCTACTTACAAAATGACAAGTACAAGGTTGCTGGACCCCCTGTCTTAGAAGCTATGAGACATTCTATGAAAACCAGTGTCTTGTTGAAACATATTCACCGAAGAGACTCCGGAAGATCCACTGGATTCTGTTAGGGTATCTTCTGGACAAGAAGTATTTTTCAAAGGAGACTCTATTCATAGAAAATACTAAATTTAGTTGCTGTTGTTATCCCATACATTTTGATGGCTGTCTTTTGTCCCCTGTTCTCTCCACCACTTCCCATCTCTGATCTGCCCTGTTCCTTTCTATCATATCTGAAACCTAAACAGGCATCTAGCTCTCTCCACTCGGAAATGGCTGCAGATATTCACCAATCTACGATCCCTGCGGTAATTATTACATAAGTAGTAGCGGCGTAATGTAGAGGTATATACATTTGATAATGCTGATCATATCATCTCCTCAGGAATCAGCTGGTACGAAAAGATCATCACTCTCCAGAAAAAGACGCAAGATCTTGCATACTTGTGCTGTATCGATGCTCGCAACTGCTTACAGAGCTTCTTTAAAGGCTTCAATGATCAATGGACCAGTTGGTTTCCTGGCAAACCGTGTTACTATATTTATAACAACCAGAGTTCCATTCGTTGGACTTTACCGATTTCAGACTCATCTGATTCTGGCCATCATGTCCTTCGTTGATGACCGGATTTTAAAAGTTGAGAATGTTGTGGAGGATCATTTTCCTTCTTTGTCATATGTTTTTGACAAGGTAGATGATGTTGTCTGCTATGCCGAGAGCTTGCCTACAAAACTAGATGAAACTGTAGATAAATTCTCTGGGGTTATTAATAAGATCCCTGTGAGGGAATATCTTCGGAAAGTTCTAGATTTGGTGGTTCTGTTGAGATCTGTCTTTGCCGCATGGTGGGGGTCTGACTTTGCGTTAACAAAGGAAAGAGACATCATGGTTGACACAAACTGCAGTGAAAACAGCCAGAGGATGACGAAGAGGGTGGTTTGTGATCAAGCTGTTTGTCAGATCGAGCCTCTATCAACATATCACACAGCCAGCCTCCCAGAGAAGTATCATAAATCAGAAAATACTCAAGAACCCAAAAAAATGACAAGGAAAGACAAACCCGATGACGCTGTAGAAGAAGCTGGTGACAAAATAGAGGACAAGAATGGAGTGACAAAAAATGCTGAAGATGTTCCCAAATGCAGCTATAAAGAAGTGCTCGAAAAAGGAAACAGCTATAAGGAAGTGCTTGAAAAGGGAAGTAGTTTTAAAGAAGTAGCTGAAAGGGGATGCAGTTATAAGGAAGTGCTTGAAAAGGGAACAAAGGACGAGTCGAAAGAACAGACCGTAAAGGTAAAAAAGGAAGAGTCCAAGGAGCAGACTGAGGAGGCAACTGAGGTTAACAATGGAAAAGGAGACATGAAAATAGTAGATGTTAAGAATGATCCAATTCTGGAGTTGTTTGAATCAGCATGGCACGTGACCTGAAATTAGGCCCTGCCAACCAACATAGGATCAGATATCTAGTAGTGCACCGCAGCACCGATCACGAGCTAGTTGTAATGTGTGGAGTTAGATTCGACGTGAATGCATGATTTGCTTTCGTCGAGGATATTAGATGGCTTTTGATTGAAAACTTTAGGGCAAGCAGTGTTAACGTTAGACACTTTAAAGCACAAGCCACAAGGCACGTCGACTTGGTTGTTTAACATGGGATTTACATGGAATCATTTTCTTGGTATTTTGTTCCATTTTTGAATAAATATGTGGAGAGAAATCTCCAGCATTCTTATTATGATAATCAAATCTGGGTTATTCACCCTTATCCCTGCCATCTTATTGTATAGAATTGAGACATGATCATGGGAAGACAGGTCAGGATGTCTTATTATCACTATTCACCTCCTGTTTACTCCAGGTAAGATGAGCTCTGAAAATGTACCACTTAACGAACCAAGCTGGAATTAACTTGATCATCAAGCTTTGGGCATAATGTGGCCAATATGGCACACAAATTGGCTCGTATCCAATCCACCTTATGCTAGCTTTGCTGAAAGCCTCCGGTGAAGCTGCGAATGAGCTCTTCTTAAGCTTGATCATTTTTGTTGCAACATAGAGTGGTATCTGTTCCAACCAAAAAACAAAAAAGTTATGACTTAAAGAAAATGTATCAAAGGGAATATTTTTAAGGCTGAGCTTACCTGACATTGAATGTCGATTCCATGTCTTCCATACTCGTAGTTCAGGCTCTTCGAGAAATGCTCAACATACCTGCAATGGGAGTAAAATGCTGTGACCTGTGAAGCGTTGGAGTCATTTTGAAAAGATGTTTAGGTACTTATGGATGAGTTATGGGGAGATTACGCTTTAGTAGCGCCATAGACCGCGGCCAAAGGGTAGCAAGGCACAGTGCTGGATGAGCCTGAGCCAATATTGACAATGGCTCCTCTCTTCCTCCTCATCATGGTTGGAAGCACTGCCATGGTTGCCCAAGTCAGGCCGCGGACGTTTACATTCACAATGCTCTCAGCCAAATCGCCATCCATCTCATGCAAAAACTTCGGACAGGTACAACCCTGCCCTGCATTGTTGATTAGTAGTCCAACATCAAGTCCCTCAGTCCCATCTTTAATGGCCTTCACAACTTCATCCCTTGTAAACTTATCAAAGTCTACGACGATACTCTTGACCTCAATTCGAGCATCGAACCTCTCCTTAAGCTTATTCAAAGTAGTCTCGAGCTTTGAAGGGTTTCTTCCTATAATGACCATGTTTAATCCCTTTGAGGCTAGTTGAAATGCCAATGCTAGACCAATTCCATCAGTGGCTCCAGTGATCACTGCCCATGACCCATAAGTCTTTACCAAATCCTTCGGCGGCCTCAGAAACATGATCCAGATGAAGTTCAGCAGATGCACAAAAAGTTTTGAGAATGAGATCAAACCTACTGCAGTTGCCATCCCAAATATGAGATCCTTGAGTTCCATGACTGCCATTTTACTTGTTGATCTCCATTAGGCCAAACAATGTCTCCATCTTCATATAGTGTTATTATCAGTCATGCAATGTGGATGATCAGTTGCATGGGTGGAAGAACTTCAATCAAAAAATTACACTGCAAATGTTAAGTGAATGAAGACACTTACGCGATCATTCTGCATTTGGTAACTTTGAGTATGCTAAGATCAGAAACCTTAATTCTCGATCTTTACTGTTTACCAAGTTAAGTTTTTGTCCAACTCGAACTCCATTCGAATGCATTTAACAAATCTTTTGATACAGCAAGCATAAAGCTGCGACCATGCTAAGGACAAAGGTCAAGCAGACGACAAAATTATGCCGTGTGCTGGCCAACGATAGAAAAAATGCACTAAGAACAACCTTTTGGGAAGGAATTGTCTGCGTGCAAAACATTAGTTGTCTGAGATTATTAATATTCAAGAAACCCAAAATCATGGGAGTTTCACAAGACCTTCCAACCTAACCCCATAATATACATTACTTATAATACCTGTACAAAGCCAAGGAAGGCTTTGTCATCAATGTGACGGTTTTTGGCTCATCCACCCCAACTAACTCCTACATCCCTCTACCCAACTTCAAGCTCCATGTGTCAAAATTACACTAATTCCATCTTTTGACTCCAAATAAAATTCAGCGATCCAAATTTGTGTCAAACTCTACTACTCTAGCATGCATATTGAACATCATGATATCTAAAATTCAAACTGTGCTACATATAGCCCCTTGGGTAGTGTTCAAGCGGTAAGTGTGTCTTCATTGACTCCCTGAGATCTTGAATTGAAACAAGCTTCCAATGCCAAATTAGAAGTTTCATGAATAATACTACAATTTTAATGTTGCTACGGATCAACTACTCCAACGAAGTTAAACTAACCTATCAGCATTGAAGTCTTTCACCTCTATTTCATCGAAAGATTCAAATCGTCATCATCAATCAATCTCAACCAAATTTTAAGTCTTTCGTGCGAGCCATCACTACAAATTCAATTCTCTACAAAACCCATCTCTCAGATTCCACTCAGATCTATCCACCTCAAAAAATGAGCAACGGCCAGTGCATATTTGAACAGTTCAAAAACCAACCTTTATGGCTCCTTGCTTTGTTCTCACTCGGCGCAATCACTGTCCTCAAATCCTCTCTTGCTTTTCTCATCTGGGTCTACGTCAGTTTCCTCCGTCCTTCCAAAAATCTCAAAAAGTATGGATCTTGGGCGCTCGTCACCGGAGCTACTGATGGTATAGGTAAAGCTTTCGCCTTTGAGCTAGCGAAGAAGGGTTTGAATTTGATCTTGGTGGGTCGAAATCCGGAGAAGTTAAAGGATGTATCGGATGCGATTTCGGGTAAATACAGTAAAGTTCAGATCAAGAACGTGGTGATGGATTTCAGTGCTGATTTGGATGAAGGGATTGGAAAAATTAAGGAGGCAATTGAGGGTTTGGATGTTGGGGTTTTGATTAATAATGTTGGGGTTTCTTATCCTTATGCAAGGTACTTTCATGAAGTGGATGAGGATTTGTTGAGGAATTTGATTAAGGTTAATGTTGAGGGGACTACTAAGGTCACTCAGGCTGTGTTGCCTGGAATGGTAGCTAGGAAGAAAGGTGCTATTGTCAATATTGGCTCTGGGGCTGCAAATGTTATACCTTCTGACCCGCTTTATGCTGTCTATGCTGCAACTAAAGCGTAAGCATTTATCGTGGATTCATAGTTGATTCGAAGTGTATTTGTGGAATTAGGAGTTGAGGTTTATGGTCTAATGTTTTATGTTTTCTTCAGGTATATTGATCAGTTTTCAAAGAGTATTCATGTTGAATACAAGAAAAAAGGGATTGATGTGCAGTGCCAGGTATATTAAGTTTATGCAAGATCAAATTCTCGGTTTTTAGCGACATCTTTTGCTAGTTCCTAAACTGGACTGCAACTGATTTGGTGTTTATATTTGCATTCTGAATATTTTTTTGTTTCTGATTTAACTGCATGATTTACACTGCCCTGTCATATGGGAGTTTCGCTTACCTTATATTTCTTGCATTTTATTATGGGCTAGACTCTGTCAACTATAGGAATACAAGGATCCTTTTAATAGTCTTATGATGTGATTCCTTTGATCATTGATCCGTACAGGATGGATTAATCATTGAATTAGGGTAATTTATCTTAGAGTAAGTTAAATGGTTTTAGGGTAGTAAAGTGCTAAGTGTTTTCTAGTTCACTGATCATGTATTGTTTGACTAGCGGTAAGGATTGTTAACATAAGATTATATATATTTGATCTGCTGAAAGCCTGAATTTGAAAGGATTAGTGCTTTCTTTGATCGAGAATTGAAGGAATATGGTTTTCGTCGATAGCTTGACTTCTGATCGAAGTATATTTTAACAAATATTCATGGCATGCTATTATTGCTGATGGAGTCGCAGAAGTTACCTGACCTTAAGTATAGTCTTTATCTTGTGTACTGATTTATATTTTGCATAGTCAGGGTAACAATAATTTGCTCTGTTGCTCTTTACTGATAAAAAACTCCCCAGGTTCCATTGTATGTTGCAACAAAGATGGCATCCATCAGGAAATCCTCCTTCTTTGTCCCTTCCACAACAGCATATGCCCGTGCAGGCCTGTGTGCAATCGGATACGAGCCCCGTTCCACTCCATACTGGCCACACTCAGTCCTCTGGGCCTTGGCAAACACCTTACCTGATTCTGTCATTGATGCATGGCGCCTCCCCTTCAACCTCAAAATCAGGAAGAGAGGCCAACTCAAGGATGCCAAAAAGACAACTTGAGATTATTTCCACATCTACACGAAGACGATTCATTTTGTGGACTAAAATCTGCAACTCCTCCATGGTGAGAACTTTGTTTTATTGTTATGGCCCCTCAGATCCTCTACATGAGACGTATCTTTTGTTCAAAATTTCCATTACCATTTAAATATTGTCATTTAAATGTTAAATTAGCAGTGCGAAGGGTTAGCTGCATGCACCGACGTTGTATGTCCGGCATTTCTCTTCAAATATATTTTGTTTGAGAACTACATACCATATAACAATGGACTTGACTGACCGAAGTTAGGACATTAAAATGATTGGAAACCCAGACATTACCATCTAGATATTTTCTCTTTCTTAAACCTCTCTCAGACCTCCTTTGAAAAGATTTGCTTGGGGTGGGGAAGGCACCCCTCCTCTCGGGGAGGAGGTCCGTCTTCCTCCGCTCTTAATAGTGTAGATCTCCTTGTACTCGTTTATGCTTTACGTTTCAATAATGGAGGCTTGCCTCCTTCTTTCCTCTAGCTTTGAGCTAGTTTTCCCTCTAGCTTTGAGCTAGTTTTCGGTCAAGCCATTGTGCTTGCTTGCTGATCCCGTTTTTGGGGAGTATTGTTCGAGGGTTGGGTTGAGTGGTGAGGACCGTCGTGGTCTCCTGGAGCTCGGCTGCTGCGAGTTTGGAGGCACTTGTGGATGATCCAAGGCTTGGTTTTCCATCCAAGCCTCTGTGCAGCTCCGACCTGGTGGTGGACGCGGTTCGAGTGGGGTTTACGGCGAGAGGGCGGACAAGGCTTTGGAACGGCCGGATCGACGGGGTTTGGGTGTCTGGCGACAGATCTGAGGCAGCGAGTGTGTTTTGGTTGCGGCTCGGACGGGGCTGGATGCGGCTCGGACGGTTGCCGCTCGGCCTGGGTGGATGCGGCTCGGCATGGGTGTGGAGGCTTGGAGGTGGACGCGATCGGACGGAATTGGATGCGGCTCGGCCTGGTAGCGGACGCGGCTCGGACGGGGTCGATGCGGCGTGGGTGGAGGCGGACGCTCGGCGCGGCGGTTGGAGCGAGGTTGGGTGCGTGGTGGGTGGCGGCTGTCGTGATGGGTGGCGGCTGATGCTAGGGTTTCTCGTGTGGGGTTTGTCGCGTGGGCTTGTTTGCTTATGGGCCTGTTGGGCCAGATCCTGATTTTTGTCTTTCCTGCTCTTCCTGACCTTGATGTCCTTTCGGTCTTTAGCTGGTTTGCGTTGGAGTTTTTCTCGAGTTCGGACGATGTATGGACTTTGGTGAGTTCGCCGGGATGGCGCCGATCATGGCCTGCTTCACAAATTGCATTAACGAGACTTCCTCGACGTAGAGTTGTCTTAAGATTTGTCCCTTCGATTATGTTTTATTTGCGCGTCTTGTAATATTTTTTACTATGAAATATTCTCACATTGAATAAAAAAAATGATTGGAAACCCATTTGATAAAGACCATACACCCTACATGACCTTACAACTCGAATGGTTTCATATCTCTTACGCCTCCTTATATTATAATATGAGAAATGTTATATGCATCGATCATCGAATATACTCTTTGATAGAGTGTGTTAAATTAGATAAAATAAAGGGTATATACCGACGGCCGGTGCATAAGGGATATCCCTTATAATATCATGAAGATGTTGCAGTGTAACATTGGTTAAACAATTATTTAAGTCACCACTAATCCCATCAAATATATACTTCGAGTCCAGACTTGCCGTATACGTATGTATTGCAGGTATTTCTAATTCACTGTACTTGAATTTAAGAAAAGGTGATCAAATGGTTCAAAGTCTAATGCATCTGATTTAAATTGAATTGGATTGGATTTTGTGTTGCCTTATATAAGCGGAGCTATATGCACCAATAATCACATCCACCCTAATCTGGTTTGGTCTCCTATCCTCTCATTTATTAATTTAATGAAAATGCAGTTATGCAGGCAAGTTAATTAAGCAGAGGATGCCACCAATTTTGAGATTTTTTATACATGAACTGGACGTTGACAAGTAACCATTAAGTTTCCCTTGCAAGAAACTCATTCCTTAACTAAGAGTTGGAGGTCACTAATTTTCTCTTTATTCCGTTTGTTTTTCATTCTCTAATCTCAATTAGAACTTTCAGCTTACCATTTGACTATCATTTTAGCATATTTATTGTCTTGAGGAAAGAAATTTTAAGAGGATATGTGATCTTTTGTTAGATGGTGGACATGATATTAATCATTGATTATTTATAGTTAAACGTACGAGATTTAATCAAAAATAATCGTCAAATCCAACGTCTAATTAATTAAAAATCAATTTTAGTATCAACTCTTAGATTAATCAAATCAAGGATTGAGATTATGTCCTCTTTTTTTACAAATATTTATCGTCATTCTTGATCTTATTCCTAATATCTGATATCAACGGTTAAATAGATGAAAAGTAACAAATGATATAAGAGAATGGATCAAATGAAAAGTGCTAGTTTGGTTATAAAATGCAAACAAATCTAAACCACCCATTTGATTTCAATCAACGGTTATAATTAAAGAATATTAATTAATACAAAAAATTACAAAAAGGCAATAATGGAAATACACTGCATAATATATTTTTCAAATATACTCACTAATATCAATCCCTTATTTTAAGGAACCGACATTTAATTTTATGATATGGAAAATATACATTCAATTTTTTGATGTGAAGGTGGTTTTTTTAAAGTTACGTGAAAAAATTATTAAACATTTTTCCTATCAATTTCAAGTATTCAATTAGTAATTTATAATACCAACCACTTTCTGCTATATAATATGATTCATGATTTGGTAGGATATGATTCATGAATCATATGATAGCAAATTATGAATCATGTCGGAGCAAAGCATGACTAGATGATATGATTCAAAAGTTACATTATGTTATAAAGTATGGTCGTCAATTATGAGGGTTAAGTCCAAAATATGTGCAATTTAAGTTTGTAATAGTGTATGATTCATGAATCATATTATAGCAAATCATGAATCATAGTATAGCAAATTATGAATCATCGTATGCTTCATAATTTGCTATACTATGATTCATGAATCATACCCTACCAAATCATGAATCATATTATATAGCACAATCATTCCTCAAAACACCCTTGTAATCTGTCCCATATCCTCCTTGCCCTAACACCATACGCTCATCAAAATTCCCAGTCGCCTTTTTTAAATCTTTATACCTAAACTCTCTCGGCATCCCCAGCATCCTCCTCACCCTCTCCGGCACGTTCTCTCCGGCACGTTCTCTCCACTAGATTGTTTCAATTTACGATTCTTTTTGTACATGAAAAGTATGATGAAGGCTGAAGCGGCGATGACGAGTGATGGGATACCAACGGCTAATCCGATAGTTAGTGCTGTGGTGGAAGGTGGGTTGATTGGTATGATTTCGATGTCTAATCTCCACTTTCAAGACACAGTTGAGCTGGATCTGGGGATGGCCGATGACGTCAGGGTTGAAGAAGCAGCATAGTGTCGAGTATTGGATGATGGCGTATCTTCTGTTTGTAGGAAGTGTTGGTAGTAGTGTGGATAAGATGGAAGCGGTTAGGGTTTTGGATCCGGAGATTGCTGATGTGTTTTTTGAGGTAGTCTTTCAGGTTTCAACCACTTTGCATTCGCTGTCAATAGTTATAATTGACACCTATTCTCTAATTTGTGTTCAAAGATACGAGGAGCGAGATTTTCGAAAACAAAGATCAAAACCGTCTGATTCTTTGATATATTTTGGGACTAATTTACATTTTTTGAGTTTTTGAAATAATAATGTTATATTTAATATTTCATTTAAGAGTAAGGATCAGGTGAAAAGTAGATTTGAGTTATAAAATACAAACAGATCTGGATCGTTAAATAATCAGATCGGACGGTTATTAATTTGGGGGTCGAAATGCAATTAAACGAAACATTAAATACGATATCATTATTTTGGAAACGTAGAAAGGGTAAATTAGTCCAGAAAAAATCAAGAATGAGGCGGAAAAATATTAATAGGTGGATATTAATGAGTCTGAATTTAAAAAATTGAAAGTCGGTTACTCAATCCCTTAAAATAAGGGATTGTTATTAATGATAATATTTGAAAAATATGTTATCAGTACTGGGAATCCCATCCAAGTCGTACAACTACGCGACCAACATTTGTATCAACCTTATATAAACAACAATTTAGTAAATCTCAGCTTCACCAACATTTGTATCAACGTTATCAAGATTCACGAATTGACACCTTATGATTCATGAATTGTTGATATGATTCGTGAATTGTTATACTATGATTCATGAATTGTTGATATGATTCGTGAATTGTTATACTATGATTCATTATTTGTTGTACTGTGTTTCATGTGACATAAACTCATGTGACACGATTTGATCAGAAACAATTCATGATTTGCTACTATATTAATTATTGAATCGTGTCCTATCAAATCGTGATCCATGTTATGTAGCGGCAAGCCGTGGATATTGTAAAAGACTATTTAAATACTTGAAATTGGTATGATTCATAGTTTGCTATTGTATGATTCTAGAATCATATCCTATCAAATCGTGAATCATGCCAGAATGTATGAGTAGTCTGAATTTAAATTAATTAATTGTATGATTCTATCAAATCGTGATTCATGCTATATAGCAGTGAGTAGTGGATATTGTATAAGACTATTTAAACACATGAAATTTACATGATATTAATGAGAATATTTGAAAAATATTAATGGGTGGATATTAATGAGTCTGAATTTAAAAAATTGAAAGTCGGTTACTCAATCCCTTATTTTAAGGGATTGTTATTAATGATAATATTTGAAAAATATGTTATGCTTGTATTTCCATTATTGCCCTTTTGTAATTTTTTGTATTAATTAATATTCTTTAATTATAACCGTTGATTGAAATTTAATGAGTGGTTTAGATTTGTTTGCATTTTATAACCAATCTAGCACTTTTTATTTGATCTATTCTCTTCATTTAATTGTATTTCGACCCCCGTATCCAATTGCATTTATCTACTAACTTATATGATAGATTAGTATCATTCAATTAATAAATTAATCGATGAGATAGGCTATGAAATATTATCACAAAAATATAAATTAATTATATAAATGTACTTGATCTATCTTTCAATTTTGTTTGTTATTATTAATCGACAAACACGAGATCAATATTATTAAAAAAAAGGGAAAAAAGGGTCTGGGAAATTCCACCTCTTCCGGAGTTTCTCAATCAGCAGCACTTGCTTCTCCTCTCCACCGATTCAACTCCAATTCCCCATCATCTCTCTAAAACGACGAGTACCCATTTTCCCTCATCATCTTCACATCCCATCGTCACTCCTTTTCGCCTTTGATCAATTGACAACAATCTGCAGACGGTTTATATATTAAAATAAGTAAAGTTTCGATTTTTATTCATCAGAAAACTTCTAATCCATCTGTTGACAGTTTTTGGTTTCTGGGTATGATTGTGTGTGGCCTGATCGGAGTGTCTGATGCTTTTTCTGAATCTTGTTGTCGTGGTGGAATTTGTTGGTTGGAATTTGTTTGCAAAGTGTTTGTTTGATGATGATGATGATGATGATAATTGCTTGTTATGTTGATTTTGGGTGTTTGTGGTGTTAATTGTTGCTGAGTTTGAGTACATCTTGCATCTCTGTGTAACAAGTTCTTTCCTTATCTGGAAGACTTTTTTTCTTTCATTTTTCGATTCATATCAATTTGTCTTGATGATTTGGGATCCAAACTTTTCTTCTTTGAGCTACTTGATCTTCATGTTTGACTCTGTTTGTGTGTGTTGTTTCTTTGGCCTGCTGTTTGATTGACTTGTTGCTCATTGTTGTTCAGTAAATCTTCTTCTTTCATGTCTGTGTGTTTGCGTTTGTATGCTGATTTGTGGTCTTGTTCTGGCTCTTCAACAACTTGTGATTCAATGCTGCGATTGTTGATGGAAATGTGATCTTTTTGTGTAGGTTTAAGACTCTTCTTTTGCTGATCATTACTACAAGTAGATACCAACAAACCATCAAACATTCCCTACCGTAACTTGCAAATAGTTGAATTCTGAGATGACTGAATTATTTAGAGTTTAGATACTTTGACTTTTGTATTGGAATGATTAATCTCAAATGTCCCAGTAGTTATGATAAATGTGAGTTTGAAGGTTTTTTTCACGGAAATGAGGTGGTGATTACTGTTGGTGTTTTTTGACTGTAGAGCTGAAGTATTAGTATTTGCGGAGCTAAGGCCATTGGATAAAGGGAAATAGTAAAAAGAGTAGACCCATGGATGCCACTGCTAGTGGAACCCCAACTATTCAGTATAGCATGCCTGATCCGCCCATTACTGAACTCGTTCTGTCTCCTTCACCATTTTATGAACGAGTAAAGCGCCATTGTTATGGTGACTCAAGTCCGGGAGACTTCCCTCTGGCAGCTAGTCCGTCAATTGTACTCCATGTACTCACCACATGTAACTTGGATCCTGAAGATCTTGCTAAATTAGAGGCGAGTGGTTTACTGAGTTTCTTTTTATTAACCCCATTCTTTGCAGTTAAAGAATCGATAGTGCTGCTCATTGTTTTTGATTCCTGTTCTGGCAGGCTACTTGTTCCTTTTTTAGGCATCCTGCCAACTTCGCTCCCGATTTTGAACTGTCCATATCAGAACTTGCTGCATTGGACATGTGTCAAAAGAGAGCTATTTTTAAGCCTATGACTGATGAAGAACGTCAGGCATTGAAGCTTAGATGTGGAGGTTCGTGGAAATTAGTACTGAGATTTCTGAAAGCTGGAGAAGTGAGCACTAGGAGGGAGAAATCTCTGGCCATTGCTGGGCCAGGTCATAGCATCGCCGTTACTCTAAACGGAGATGTTTACTCCTTTGGAGCCAACAACCTTGGGCAGCTTGGACTTGGAACCATAGAAGAGGAACACCTGCCTCAACTGATCAGGTGTCGAATTTGTTATCAACAGTAACTTTATTGGTGATGCAGTTTTCAACTGAGTATACAGTTTCAGATCAGGAGAAAAGAAATGAGTATACAGTTTTCAACATATCGCACTTTGTTTCAGATCCTTGCAAGGAATTCGAATAATCCAGGCATGTGCTGGAGTGGCAAGGACCATGTTAATCAGTGATGCTGGAAAGGTTTATGCTTTTGGAAAGGATTCATTTGGGGAAGCCGAAAATGGGGCATTAGGAAATAAACATGTGACGACCCCACAACTAGTCGAGTCTCTGAAACACATCTTTGTAGTGCAAGCTGCAATTGGTAACTTCTTTTCTGCTGTATTATCTAGAGAAGGAAGGGTATACACATTTTCATGGGGAGACGAATGCAAACTGGGTCACCAAACTGAAGCAAGTGATATAGAGCCCCGCCCTTTGTTGGGGGCATTGGAGAACATACCTGTCGTGCAGATTGCTGCCGGTTACTGCTACCTCCTCGCTCTGGCTTGTGAACCAAGTGGCATGTCTGTTCCTTTTTCCCGTCTTTTAAATTATAAATATCATGAAAATTTTAGAAAAAAATTCATTGACTTGGGATGTTTTCTATCATGATATCCAGGTCCGTTTACTCTGTTGGTTGTGGACTGGGTGGGAAACTGGGTCATGGTACAAGAACCGATGAAAAATATCCTCGACTAATAGAGCAATTCCGAACTTTGAACTTTCAGCCAATGGTGGTTGCAGCTGGTGCTTGGCATGCAGCTGTCAGTAGCCGGGATGGACGCGTGTGCACATGGGGTTGGGGTCGTTATGGTTGTTTAGGTCATGGCAACGAGGATTGTGAATCAGTACCAAAAGTAGTCGAAGCATTAAGTAATGTAAAAGCTGTTCATGTTGCCACAGGAGATTACACAACATTTGTAGTATCCGACAAAGGAGATGTATACTCCTTTGGATGTGGCGAATCCTCAAGCCTTGGACACAATTATGTAGATGCGCTGGTTTGATTCACTTCCTCGTATCTATTTCCTAAGTATTATATTTCTTAGCTTCATAGCGTAACTTAACATTATATTATTTGTGTCGATAGGGAAACAGGCAAGCAAATGTGTTAAGTCCGGATCTGGTTACATCTCTAAAGGAAGTGAACGAACCCATTGTACAGATAAGTCTTACTAACTCCATATACTGGAATGCTCACACCTTTGCCTTAACAGAGTCTGGTAAACTTCACGCATTTGGTGCCTGCGACAAAGGGCAACTTGGCACAAAACTCCCTGCTAACCAATTGGAACAGTCCAAACCGGTGCTTGTCCAAGTTGATCTCAGTTAGATTATAACATCTTAACTTGTCTGATATATCATTCTGTTGTCCTCCTATTTAGTGTAAATATGTTCAGTCTGTCCATTTGTACATAGAAACTAGTAACATGTGAAGTATCTGGTTAGGGTAGAATGGGTACAGCCTAAGGTAAAAATTGCCTATTTCAAATTCTACTTGATTTGTGTAAATTGCATTCTCAAAAATTGTCTTAGAAAGATTCTGTCTTCCCATGTTGTTACTCACTCACAAGTCTCTTCTGTACATTTATTTGTATCAACAATGTACTGCTCTTCACCACCCTCAATAAATGGCCTTTGTTGAAGATAACATAATTCAGTTGAGCTATTGTAACTTAACAGAATTATGGTTGCATGTTGAGGCTTATTCACTTGAGAAAATGGTGTCAATCTGGTGGTGGCCACTCTTTGAAAGCAACACAAAGTAGAAAACAAAGCTCACATGGGAAGATTGAAGAACATGTTCAACTTTTACATTGAATTCTAATTCAGTGAAAGATTTGATATCAAAAATGTCTTTGTAATAAAGCCAACATTTTTATATTAAAGTGTCGGTAGAGATCTGATGAGTAGAGTTCGTTTGCGACCCCATACGTGGCAAACAAACTCTACAATATTGCACCGTTGAATCAATTCGATCCAACGGTTCAAATCTTACACTTTTTAAGTTGTCTTTTAGCGGTTGCAAAAATGCAGATTCGAATGTGCATATAATTAAATAAAAAATACAGATAATTGAAAATTTAATTTGCACGCATGCAGTGTGTCGTAAAGGAACTCGACCCTAGATCTGATACACTCCTTTCAAAGATGCCATAACAGACACAGACACTGAGGATCTTACAGTGTCCATTTTCTCATCAATAATTTCAATCCAATTAGATCCCAAGAAAGAAAAAAGCAGTGCAGTTAGATTTACTGAAAGCTCCTTCACAAAAGTCTAATAGAAGAAAAAAGTTCCCTTTAAAAACCACAAAGCTCATCTCCTCACTCTCTTACATTTTCTCAACTCAAAATGGGATTACCTCTCCTCTCATTGTTCCTCTTTTCCTTCTTGCACTCTTCAACTTTCAGTCTCAGCTCAGCTTCACATGTTCTTGATCCGGACGCAGTCGCCGACGAAGTACATAGGTATGTTGAGACTAGAAAAATAATGAAAAAACATGCTACATTTTACTATTATGAATCATTTTAAGTCTAAGCTTTTGAGTATGAATGTTAAGAAAATTGTTTTTGAATGTTTCGAGAAATAAGCACGATTTTCGGGTAAATATGTTGCAATGTGACTAGAAATGTTTGAACTCTGTTGTTGTAGGAGCATCAATGAGTCAAGGAGAAGGCTAGGGTACCTGTCTTGTGGGACAGGTAACCCAATAGATGACTGCTGGAGGTGTGACAAGAACTGGTCCAAAAATCGACAAAGGCTAGCAGATTGTGCCATTGGATTCGGCAAGCACGCTATCGGTGGCCGAGATGGAAGGATTTATGTAGTAACAGATCCCAACAATGATGATCCAGTGAACCCAAAAAAAGGCACATTGAGATATGCAGTAATACAAGATGAGCCACTTTGGATCATTTTCGACCGGGACATGGTGATCAAGTTAAAAGAAGAACTTATCATGAACTCGTTTAAAACCATCGATGGACGAGGAGCTAGTGTGCACATTGCCGGAGGACCGTGTATAACGATACAATATGTTACGAATGTGATCATTCATGGGATAAATATACATGACTGTAAGCAAGGAGGGAACACTGATGTTAGGGACTCACCTGAGCATTTTGGGTTTAGGACTATTTCAGATGGGGATGGTGTGTCGATTTTTGGTGGGAGTCATGTATGGGTTGATCATTGCTCGTTGTCAAACTGTCATGATGGACTCATTGATGCCATTCGTGGCTCGACTGCTATAACTATTTCTAACAATTATATGACTCATCATAACAAGGTTATGCTTTTAGGACATAGTGATACTTACGAGCATGATAAGAATATGCAGGTTACTATTGCTTTTAACCATTTTGGTGAAGGACTTGTGCAGAGAATGCCAAGGTAAGATGGCCTTAGAAGCGCGGTTTTACGAGGAAAGTGGACATTTTGGGTGGTTTTTGACATGAAATTGGTGGTGATCTTGCAGGTGTAGACATGGGTATTTTCATGTAGTGAACAATGACTATACACATTGGGAAATGTATGCCATTGGAGGAAGTGCTAGCCCGACGATCAATAGTCAAGGGAATCGGTTTCTAGCACCGAATGATGAGTTCAACAAAGAGGTGACAAAGCATGAGGATGCGCCAGAGAGTGAATGGAGGCATTGGAACTGGAGATCAGAGGGGGACTTGATGTTAAATGGTGCATATTTTACTAAGTCTGGAGCTGGAGCTTCGTCAAGCTATGCGAAGGCTTCGAGCCTTGGAGCACGGCCTTCTTCATTAGTGAGTTCACTCACTAGTGCAGCTGGAGCCCTTAGCTGCAAAAAGAGCTCACATTGCTGACTGTGACTGAGACCCATAAGTCCACATTTAATCAGCAGCTTTGTATGATTGCAATTGCTCAAGTTACTAGTAGTTGTTAACTAAGATTGCTCTCACTCAGTTGCTCTTGTTGACAGTGGTATGCATGAATGAAATGTCGATGACCCATTTTGCTAAATCATGTTTTTACTTCAGAAACTGGAAATTTTACAAAGTTGATGCTGATATATGAATGGCTCATTTCAGAAAACCATGTGATTCTGTGCAGTGAAAGTCTGACTGATAAGCCTGAGACATGAATGTTGAATCTGTGTAAGATCTCCCACATGGGGTCTGGTAGGGCCATGGAGCTGCCAAAAGTAGCAGACCATATAACATCCATCTACTGCAGCCGCAGCAATAATTGTCTTGTTCTTCTTTTCAAGAATGGATTAGAGGAATAGGTATGGTGATGCAGACTGGCTTTCCATGTTTCATTAACTCCATGTAGAAGCAAAGAATTGAAGTAGCTGTACTTAGAGCACCTCCGTTTTGTTACTGACTGCCATTGAATTGAAGCTCAACCACCACGGCTTCTTACATTTACTTCTGGTTGTAGTATTTAGCTAGATGTCGGCACTATGTGGGCTTTAGGTAGCTATTGACTGCCATTTGTAGTAGCAGTGAAGCAGCTCCAACATAGGTGAAGAATTAGTAAATAGATCACACATGATAGTTTCAATAGTAAGCAATCTGTATTTAAATAATTAAGAGTATGCTACCCAACCTGGTAGAGTATAGGCTAAGAAAATAGATGGCCTATTTCCTACAAAAATACAGTTCCTGAAATCAAGTTCAACAACTATGTTACCTGTTCTTAGTTAAAAGTAACAAGAGGCATGAAAATGAGATCATTTAGGATTGGCATAAGTGAACTTCTCTGCATAGTATTAGCAAAACAGTTAATACTCTGCTGGGGAGATGACATCGTAAATCTTCAGTATCATCTTCACGACTTGAGTGGCTAAAAAAATCTGCTGCTGCTACTACTTACCGATTATATATACAACTTTTGTTTCTCTGATCAAAACCTTAATTAAGATCATCTACGTCACGTCATACTGAGAATGATACTCAAGTCCTTGAATGCTGTTTCGAGGTCTTATTCCAACACATTAATTCAGGAATGACTTGTATGAAATTAACAAGCTCATATTTTCAAGTTACTAATATACATAGATGGTAAAAAAATTGAATCCGATGCCGGTTGAGATCCGACGTGTGCAGAAGGTGACGATCGATTTGATATAATCGTCTGCATTTAACCTAACCCGACCCGATAAGTTGAGTCCGGCTCAAATAAATCGTTATTTTAAAAAATTATTCCTACATAATGAATTGCTAACCGTTAAGTCGCTAATCTATGTGCTTGTTATTAAAACAAAAGTTATTGATTTTTGAAAAAAATATTTTATTAGTCAGGACGTCATGTGATTTTTCAAGTCAAATTATTTGATTAGAATTAAATTTAACAATCTTTGAATCAAAATAAAACGTTAGAAATTTTTGTACAAATATAATATTGAACAGATGATTTTGGACGAAAAACTGATAAGCATCGGGTTTTACAATATATGGCTATGGCCTAGCATAATTCAGTTCCAAAATCTAATAATCACCACTAGCTCAACTTTAATGATCACTCTTTTCTCTGAATTGCATATAAATAAACACTCCGGAGCCTTGCAAAACACTAACATTTCTGAAGCATTCTTCTCCTTAAACATTTATCTACATATCATCAAAACTTATTGCACTGCCAGTGTGTCTGTACTGTACTTCGCTGAAACAAAAACAAGATGGGTTTTCTTGATTATATATCGGAGTTTTACACTATCCGAACCAGAAGAAAGACCAAGAGAAAGCCAATGCAGGTGCACATATATGTTTCATATGTTGCAATTCTAATGTTCTTCATATGTTAATTCATTTGACATTCTTGTTCTGTTTTTGCATACAGACAGTTGACATCAAGGTTAGAATGGACTGTGATGGCTGTGAAAGGAGAGTCAAGCATGCTGTCACCAACATGAAAGGTACATATATATACCGTCTATATCTAAATATACTGACTCAAATTCCTTCAATTTTCATACATATTTATTTGAACCATGATTCAAAATATGTGTAATATAATTCAGGTGTGATGACAGTGGATGTGAATAGGAAGCAAAGCAGGGTGACAGTCAGTGGTTATATAGAACCAAACAAAGTTCTAAAAAGAGTGAAGAGCACAGGCAAGAAGAGGGCTAAGTTCTGGCCTTATGCACCACACAACTTAGTGGCATACCCTTATGTTGCACAAGCTTATGACAGAAGGGCTCCAACTGGTTTTGTCAGGAATGTTTTCCACAATCTCCCTAGTCCTGCCAACAATTCCCATGAACAGTTCACTTCCCTTTTCAGCGATGAAAATACTCATGCTTGTTCCATCATGTGAAAATATATGTGCACTGAGTATCTGATGAAGCTAAAGATTTTCAAATAATACCTACATTTTCAAAATATATAATTTTCTGATGAGCATTTCCAAAAGCAATTTTCATCGTAAATTTTGATGCATCCCAATTAAGTGGGTTTTGAGCCATTTAATTTAGTTACTATTTGTTTTAGAGTTTCTTGTTGTTTTTTCAGACAGCTTTTTGGTGTTGAATGAAGAAAAATATTAAGGTTTTCTCTTTTATGTCAAATTTCGGTATTTCTTTTGAAATCAACGAATCTTGCTTATCAATTTCTCAGTATTCTTCAGAATCAACAAATTATTGATTTATCTATCACATCAACTTCTCGACATTTTACGAAATCAACGAGCATTGACACCTATTATCTTTTGTTTGCCGCGCTGCATCAAATCTTTGTTAGACGAATTGCGAGGAGCGGATGGTGTAAGGATGTTAACACTAGTTTTTTGAGAATTAGTCCACCTTTATGCACTTCAAAATAAAAGACAACACTAGACTAAGGCCTACAAACATTTCTTGTCTGGTTAATTGTGTGAACTTTATCAACTTCAATATGAATATATGAAATACTTTCCACTGAAAGTGATCAAAATTAAGGCCATGATAGCAGCTAATTATGGGGCCATTATTTCAGTGCGGACATACCACAAACGGCGCAGTTGTTAAGATAATGATGGATCGTGAAAGCAAAGTGCTAAAAGCCAAACAATGTTCAATTGAATATCTGAAAAATTCTATCAAATGATGACATGTTTTTAATATTCGTGTTTTTTGCGAATTTTGAGGTCAGTGGTTAGACTTCGACTTCAACTTCAACTCATGTCATGTATGGTCTGAGTTTAGAAGCACCTGTTTGCGTTGTGAGAATCAGTTGCTCAGCTTTCATGTTGTGCTTAACTTGATCTTCAGTAGCTAGCTTGGTAATGATGATGATGATCCATCAGCTTAACTCTGATGATCATCCAAGGATAAGGCATATGTAGGGTGGATTTGGATATAGACCTCACTTTTTATTAAGGCTGGAAACTTTCAAAATAATGTCGTTTTGATGCGGATATCGTTTTATATCTAAAACATTGCAATTTTGGAAATGATTATTACTTTGTTAGACAGTTTCAGTTACATTTGATAAGCCTTCAGTTGGGGTTTAAGATATTGTGATCTAAGATTCACTTTACATTTCCAAGTTCACTTGGATGGAAATTACCAACACGAAACTCTCATAAATGGCTTTTTGTTGGCGTCATGAAATTACTCTGAACACAGCCAATGCGGCCAAATACCAATCACTTATGGTGCGTCCACTTTGAAGGAATAGAATGCATTTAGTGGGAATGGAATGATGAATTTGGACATAATTTCATTTTAGATTCATTCTTTCATTTCATTCCAAATGATTCCATTCCGGCGAAGTGGACGCACCATTAATGATGAATCACGAGGACGATATTACTGGTGGTTTTCACTTCATCAGATCTCTCCAGCATTGTTCACATCAAATAGTGATAAAGACTTTTGATGCATGTTGGGTGTCTCACACAGAAGTATTCTCAACTTCACTTCTTCTAAGAGACTTGTGGACCATTTTGGACCCATTGGCTTGAACATCGAGTTAATAACTTTGGATTCAAATTATAGGGAATGCAAAAAAAATCTAATTCTTTGCCCACATTGTCATGTCAAGAAAATACATTGATTGATAACACAAGTATAACAACTTATGCATTTTTGTCTGCGTACATTAGAATACAAGACACAAAATGATGCTTCAAGTCAAAACTGTGACAAGACATTAGAATACAAGACACAAGGATCAGACCGTGACACTTCTTAGTTGACCGCCCTCTCTCTTTGCTCAGCGTCTTCATGCTCATACTGCAAGTCCAAAAGGCATGTTTTAGCTTAAGTGTATATCATGAACCAGAATAAAAAATCCGGGTTGAAAACATGTTTAATGTTACAAATGTAAAAAGTAGTAATTAACAAGTTTTAACAATGTGTTGAATGAGTTATTCTACATGCTACACATAGAAAAGCCCGCTACATGATTTTGAATCCCAATTCCCAACCACAGAATATTGATAATGTCATATGATCACTGAAACCAATGAATGATACTGAAAGAATTTGAAGGACATTTGAGACTCCAAATGACAAAAGCATTATTAAATATCACATTATCGCTGGTTAGAGACCGCAATAACAAAATGACTGAGAGCAATTGGGCTTTTTGCAACTTAAAATATGCAATTACCTCAACAAGGACCCTTGGTTTCTTTGGTTTATCGTCAGATTTATCTTTCTTTGACTTCTTTCGAGTAAGTGCAGAATCCTTCCTGTGCCTCTTTTTAGCCATAACTACCGTTTCTCCGTCGTCTTCATCTGTTCCTGGAACATTAGTGACAATCATACAAATAAAGAATACAGATGTATATAACCAAACTTTGCAACTGCACTCTTGATTTTTCGTAAGCCATTTTTAAACAAATGTTATTGTGATGTGACTTTTATTAGACGCAGAAATCAGTGAGTGATGGCCTAAACAATGGGGTACAATAAATTTAGAACACAATTGTGTCAAATGTTAAACACATGAGTGCAATAAGGACAGCATTCTTGCATGTACCTTCATCAACATTATCATTCATGGAAAGACCAGTGAAGTCTTCCATGTCATCTTCCTCTTCAAGATCGTCATAGCCTTCAACATACTCCACGACAGGCTCCTAATTCAAAAGATTAATAAAAAAACTTTAAACATGAGATTGTGATTGAATGCTGGTACTGAATCCATACACTATAAATTTATACAGTTTACAGTGCATAATTACCTCTTCTTCTTCCTCCTCGTCCTCACTGGCTGCTTCTTGTTGTTCCATGTCAAGTACTTTGTGGAATTCTTTAACAGGATAGTTGTAAATGTCACCATATACACCCTTCTTAAGACGTTCTAACAATTCATTTTCAATGCTCTGAAAGAAATTAAACATAGATAGATGTTGGTGTCCTTCAGAGTTTGATCTTAGAACATATGCATTAAGCTACAGAAGAATATATTACCTTCTCTAAAACAGCAGCCTTCTCAGCCTTTTCCTCTCTTCTAGCCTCTCTCTTCTTCTCCTTTCTAGGCGTGGTCATAATCTTCTCCCTACAGATGTCAAAAAATGAACAGAATATGAGGCCAGAAAATGAAGACTACGACTCTAGAAAAAATAAGAGCCGGGTGAGCACAGACAACTTTGCTGGAAACGGGTAACACCAAGTTTGACAAATGTTATTATCAAAAGTATTCAAACCAACATCAGTAGTTCCAATTTCAGTACCTAGTTTTGAGGGCGAGCTTCCGCATTCGCACCACTGAGTCATTATCTTGTTTGGGTGATTACAATTAATTGTACATTGCATTCACATTGTGGAAAAAGTTGCAAATAAGAACCACAATCTACGTAATTATCAGTAAATAAAAACTCTTAAACCCTTACAAGATTTTTGTCGATAATCTCAAGCGCCTTCTCATAATTTCTCGGCAGCTTAACCCTTTCCCAAAGCTCCTTTGGTCTGTGAGCTCTCTCAATTGTTTTCATATACAAGTAAAAGACCCCTGAAATCCCAACCATTAAAATCAAGTCCCATTACAGACAGACATCATACTAAGTTCTTGAACACTATCCGAATCCGAAAAATGGAAACTTTTAACTCACTTCAGGCAATAAAAATCAAACTCAAACATTAAATTAAAAACCAATATAAACAAGGGTGTACCTTCAACGTCGCGAATGGTGGCAAAGCGGCTATTGGCAAGGGGACAAGAGCTTCTGTTACATATACCAGTAACATTGTACTGATTTCTACAGAAAATCCCAGTCTCCAATCTGCAAGCAACAATTCATTAATCCCTAAATCAAACAAAAATAGGAAATTGGGAACTGAAGAGCACAGGGGTAGACTTGAAGTTACTTGGACATGAAGCTGCAGTGCTTGTGCCTGAGCACTTGCCATATCACCTCGTCGTTCTGCATATCCGATTACTGCGCTTCGATTTAGGGTTTTAGCGATACTCGCAGTTGTCAATCCTATGCTTGAGTTAGGGTTTACTACAAGACTACAGAGGTTTCTTGGTATTTACAATTGGGTCCTTTATGTACCTATTATTATCAAATAATTTTTCCTGCTATTTTTTTATTCCTAGTTTCCTACGTCAGGACCGGACAGAACCCAAAACCTCCAACCTCTGAGACTAGAGTGTCAAAAACCGGATGGTTGACCGTTAGGTCGCTATTCCTTGTGCAATTATCAAATAAACCTAAAATTTGCATTGGAAGGCAAAATATGTGACCGATGGAAATGGCTTCTTATGTTTCATAATATCTTAGGAGATCATACCAATTATTGATTTTCAGGAATTTAATGGACGAGATTTAATTTATTGTATATTTTGCAAACTCAATGCTCATTTTAATCAAAATTATACTTTAATCAGTAAGTAAATGAAATTTAAGTTTTGAGATTTTGTGCTCCATCTTACAAACATTTAATGTCCTCCTATAGTATCCTTACGTGTTACAAACATTTGATGTCTTCCTAGAATTTAACTTTGTGATTGATAATTATAATAAGTGTACAAACTTGCAAAGTAAGAAAGTGTACATGCAGATGCAGAAGCCAGAAACAGTCAAACAGTAGAAGTTAAATATGTAATCATCCATCCATAGCGGCTGGCTTTCATTCTGCATTATGCAGGAACTTATTGTCAAGGCGAGAGTTCTTGAACAGAATTCAAGCTAGGTTCCCAAACTGATTCTCTTATCAACGGTGTCCTCCGAATAGGAGGTACAAAATGCTTCTTATTTCCACGTTTTGATATCTTCTTGGGAGATTTTGTAGGCTTGGAGTTGTAAGATTCTCTGACAGACAAGATGGATGCATCAGAAATTTCTGCACTGTATAAACCCGAGTCATTTTCATTTGACTCAGGTGATCCTTTTGGAATGAGCTTATTAGCGTGTCTGCGCTTCAGCTTCTGCGCAGTTTTTTCAGGAAGGAGGTAATATTTATGCCCTAGTAGAAGTTTTTCATCTGAGTTTAACAAGGATTGGTGAGGGTTGCGGAACACGTCCGGTCTGCCTATACACATGCCCGGATGTTTTCTCATTAGGCGGGAAGCTGGCAAGGGACTAGAGTACAGCTCTTCTCTTCCTCCTGCATGGATTAGTCTTACGAAAAACTCCTTAGTTTGAAAACTCTTATCCAGAGAATAGGGTGTTGGGGATGATTGTCCGCTTCTTCTGGTTCTTGATCCTCCGTCGGAGTTTTGTGAAAAACATAAGAATTGTGTGCATCCCATGATGGCCTACAGAGAGACTGAACCTGTAACTTAAAAAGACTAGAGACTTCAAAATGAGACTTTCCACCTTTTATTCTCAAGTGGATGGCAAATATTAAATTTTCTAGGCCGGCACATTGTTTGGCGTTATATCATTTTCGGAGTTCAGAACAAGAGGATGCTCATGCCAAGACATATGTCACGAAGGAATATTACCCTCTTCTCGGTTTCTTCTCCCTAACCCCGAATGATGCCAAAAATTAGACAAGGACGAAACGAATCCAGTATGATGAGAGCCGTGTCTTGAGAGTATTCTATGAACTCACAACTGAAATTTTCTGCCCAGAGTGAATCAGGCTGTAGTTTTCTCATGGTATCATCAATGTTTCCAATGCTGAGATTGTGGAAATATCAGAGCTAGCAAAGTAGAAGACTGTATCTAGGCAACAGGCATATTTATTGGTTGAAGAAAATAAACCCTGCGTATGCAAATTATTACCTAAAGATGACAAGAACATTTTAAATTATGCTCGTGCAAAACTGGGACACCAGATAGGTTCATTCCAGGAAATATAATTGAACATCAACCTTTGATGGAATGATGTTCAATGAGCAAGAAAGCTAAAAGGCTATATCATCTAATCTTGGTTGGGATTGTTGTCCCAGCTTCCTGGTCCGAAGATCTCTTCAATCATGTTTTGGGTGGGGAGGAGATGATCAAGACCGGTTGAAAATCCTTGATCCCATTGTCTGAAGTTGGAATCAACCAAACATCCTTGGTTCAGGCCGTTATCAAATTCAGTATGGTCGGTTGACACATATCTGTAGCGATTCTTCGCTCTGTTGTTATCTTTAGTGGAAACACTGGTTTTTGTTGGGGAGTTGCCAACGCGTGATTGGTACTTTAACGAGCTATGTGAACCATCTTGATGGACGGAGACGTGATCATTATCTTCATGGGAGAATTTATTGTGCAGTTGTGATGAGTCTTTTTTATCATCATCCACGGAACTAGCGTCACCTTCACCAGAAAAATAATTATCATCACCATCTTCAGCTGCAAAGTAAGGGTCATAAGAGTATCCATGGCCCGGGTGCCACTCATCATCATCACTGTCAATATCAAGAAAACGGGATCTGTTCTGTGCTGCCCGTTTCCTTAGCATGAAGACATTGAAGTAATAGCTTACAATGTCTTTTATGCTTCTAGCTGGAAATTCTTCTGATAAGCAAGACCAAAAATCTTTACCAACCGAAGCAGGGTTAGAGAAAACTATAGCATGAAAGACCTGTTCCTCTTCCTCGCTCCATTTATTTGAAACCTCTTCCCCCGTGTCCAAAAGACCCAATTCCCGAAAGGTATCTTCCCCCAAGGCTTTCAAAAGTTTATCCCGCGCTTCTTTCACGTGTTGCCTAACACATCTAAAAGACGCCTTGTCCAAGCAATCACAGTCCTTAGGACCAACCACATCAGGTAGACTATGAGCAGTCAATGCGGAATCGGGCATTGGAATGACACAAGTGCCCATTAAAATTCTTTCCTGATCCATTATAAGAACTTGGTCGGACTCGGAGTTCAAAGCACCACTGCTACTCGGTTTGGAAATTTTCCTTGCGGGCAGATCAGCTTGATGATTTGCTCCAATAGGAACTGGCTTTCTTGGATAACGGTCAAGGAAGCATGAGAGCGCATCATCAACTTTTCCAGGAGCTCTTCTAGGGGAGCCAGAGTCTAAAAAATATTCTGGCAAAAAAGACCTATGAAAATCTCTGCACTGAGGTTTATCATCACCATGACTATCGGTGATCAATGGAAAGCGGAGACTATCCACCAAAGGCTCATCAGCTACATTATAAATTTTGTTAATGCATTTAACCTCAAAGGGGTCAAAGAGTAAATGAGGCTTATAGAGCTTGCCATTAGTTTCAATGCCTGGCAGCATACATGCTTTTGAAGCCAAATTTTCATCAACAAATGAAATCATCTTCTCATCTGATGCAAACTGCCTTGAGTACTTGTAAGGCAATTGGATTGGCTCTTCCCCATCGTATGGTCTCTTCGAACTCATATCACCTTAATAAGTAAACAAAAAGACAATGTTAGAGACAAAATGAGCTGTAAAGAACACATGTCTCTGAAGGAGCATAAATGTTAAGACATTTGAAGCAACCCATGAATGAAGCAGTTGTGAATTTCAGCTGAACTTTGTCATATTAGCTAATACTAATAAACTTAATTACATAATTAGGAGAAAATACACCCTCAGCACCAATGTTCACACTACACGGTGGTTTCGCCTTTTCGGCAGGCAGCCAGGCATCGAACAACCCAGACATGATCCTAAGTAATTCAATTATTCCAAATTACACTCAGAACGCAATTTGATTAACTAATTCTAAAAGCCCCAATTTTAAACCAAACCCTAACCCTAAAAGCCAATAATACCAATTAACATAAAACTCATACCAAATTAAACCGAGGTTATCTATTTACCCACCAGGGAACAAAAGCCCCAAACTGATTTCAACAGAAAACGACTTTCAAGGCACGAACACGACCAAGCCCTAAAAAATAAATCGAACAAAATTAAACAAATTACCAGTTACTAATAGAGGGGAATCAACAAGGGTATCAAATTGAAAACATGTATACCAGTAATTGATCAAAAGGTCACCGGGACAAGCCGATTGATGGTTCAATGAAGCCCTAACCCTAATATCGATTAAGACTATCGAATGGGGCAAAAAACGATATCAATCGATAGATCGGAAAGCGATAAACGATAATATGAAATCAATTTTGAAAAAGATGATCGGAGACGTGCAGATCTGAATTGGGTTGCAATCGGAATCTTCGAGAAGACAACGGTTGGGGAACAGATAAGATATTTACGGTTCGGGGATTCAAGGGTCCGAAATTGAGACCCGGATCTCTTCATTTTTGGGTGCTAAATTTAATGTAAATAAATAATAAATAGACAAAAAGACGATTTTACCCATCTTTTAAGCTTTTGGTTTTGTTTATGTGGTAAAATTTTATTTGATACCATATGTAGCATAAATGTAGGGGTGGGCAAAAACCGCACCACTTGCAGAAATCGCCCACACCACATCGCAAATGTGGATTCGGAAATCGCATCGCATTTTAATGGTGCGGTTGCGGTTTTGGTTTTCAAGCGAACCGTATAATGTGGTGCGGTTGCGGTTTAACTTTTCAAGTAAACCGTACCGCACTGCATTACTTGGAAAAACATATAAATACATATAATTAGGTACATTTATTATAAATGATGAAGTTTGTATTGATTAATATGATGAATTAATTAGATAAACTAGAATTACATACATTATTATCAATACTTCTTTCATATTTCATGGAAAATATAGTATGTGAATATTTAAACTTACTTATTCTATAATTTTAATTGTGTTTTAAGTGTATTTTATAAAAATTTATAGAAAGCGGTTTTCAAACCGCATCGCACCACACCGCACCGCATATGCGGAGAACCGCATTTTTGAGAAATCGCATAATATGGTGCGAGTGTGGTTTCAAAAATAGGCAAACCGTATAGTGCGGTGCGGCTGCGGTTTTACCCTCAACCCGCACCAAACCGCACCGCGCCCACCCCTACATAAATGTGTCATAAATAGAGTGTCTAAAAAATAAAACAGAGTAAGTATCATAAATATTTTTCTTTTTGAATAAAATTATGATTTTACAAATTATATTTTCTACGATTTTGAAAATTAAATACAAACTTGATTAATATCTTTGAATTACATGGTTCACTAACGATACTTGTTTGTCACAAACGTTTCTTGGGAACATCGACCAACGAATAGCACATATTCTCTCTCCGTGAAATCTTTGATGCACTGGTGTTTGGTGCTTATCGATAACTAAAAAACCAAATTATTCTCGCCTTGAGACAGAGGAATTGTATTCACCAAGGTTTAAAAAGTAAATTAACTCCCTTCGATCTCAGAAATTATTCTTGTCTCTTCAATTTAAATCCAGAACTTCTCATTCTTGGCCAAAGAAGATCCATTGCATATTTGCATTGGCCAATATAATCTCATTATACGAAAATTCATGCATCTCTTGCTGATGTCAAATTTATTTTTTTATGTTCTGAATATCTATTTTCTTAAATTCAGTTGGATACTATTATTAAATCACGTATCATGTGCATATTTGCAGTACCGAATCTCATTCCGATTTAAAAGAATGGTGCACTGAATATTCCTGAAAGCATCTTGAACAAATTCATACATGACTAAACATAGAAAAAACTAAAGAAGAACAAACATGTACTGATCCCATATTCAAGGGTATATCCGTCATTCAACCGCTCAGCTATTCTCGCGCTCGACTCTGCGTTCAAACTGATCGGACGGTCTACAAAACCGTTCAACGCTTCTCTTCTAAACTATAAGACTCTCTCACTCGATTTCTGTGTGAAATTCGTTCGCAAGAATGTCGATGGAGAAGGAGCGCGAGACGCAGATGTACCTCGCCAAGCTATCGGAGCAGGCCGAGAGATACGAAGGTCGGTTTAATTTTCTTGATTTTGTTATGGTTTGATTGGAATCGTGTGATTGTGTTTTCGTCGATCTGGTGATTGATTTAGTGTCTGTGACTGAATCTGTAAACTGGGTCTTTGATGGAATCAACGATTAGTGTCTGTGTGTGTCGAATTGGGGATTATGTTCGCTATTGTGGATCTAGGGTTTCATTTTGGGAATTGAGATTTCAAACTAAAATTGAAAACTGCTGGTGGTTTTCAGATTATACTGAAAGAACAAAATTTCTTCTAAAAGGTTGAAATTTGGTAATGATTGTAAATTGTTCATAGAGAACTGAATTTTTCGTCAAGCTGTGTTGAGTGGACTTGAGTCTGAGTATTTTGTTATTTGAACAGAAATGGTGGAGTTTATGAAGAAGGTTGCGCAGCTTGATGTTGAGTTGACGGTGGAGGAGAGGAATCTATTATCTGTTGGGTACAAGAATGTTATTGGTGCAAGGAGGGCTTCATGGCGCATTATGTCTTCGATCGAGCAAAAGGAGGAGACTAAGGGAAATGAGAATAATGTCAAGTTGATTAAAGAGTACAGACAGAAAGTGGAGAAAGAGTTGTCGAAGATTTGTGAAGACATTTTGAGTATAATTGATAAGCATTTGATTCCTTCATCGAAATCTGGAGAGGCTACTGTTTTCTACTATAAGATGTGAGTGAGCTTTTCTTTTTTGAATTTTTCATATGCTTGGAGGTGATTGATTTTGAGCCAATCTTTGATATTTAATGTGTATAGGAAAGGAGATTACTATCGTTACCTTGCTGAGTTTAAATCTGACCAGGAAAAGAAGGAAGCTGCGGAACAATCATTGAAAGGTTACGAGGTTAGTGTTGAAACCACTCAAATACTTTCCTTGTTGTTTTGATGTTTTTCTTTGGCGTATGAGTTTATTTCATTCTGTATTAGGCTGCTTCCGCCACTGCCAACACAGATCTGCCATCAACTCATCCAATTCGACTTGGTCTCGCTCTTAACTTCTCTGTGTTCTATTATGAAATTATGAACTCTCCGGAAAGGTAACTGTCATACAACAAATCTCACGTTCTTTTATGTGGAACATTGTTTAGAAATTTTTGGTATAGATAGAATCATTGTTTCATCACGCTTGTCAAACTTGAAGGTGGAACTTTTAATTTGCAGGGCTTGTCATCTGGCTAAGCAAGCTTTTGACGAAGCAATTGCAGAGTTGGACAGCTTAAGTGAAGAGTCATACAAGGACAGCACTTTGATTATGCAGCTGCTGCGAGACAACCTCACCCTTTGGACATCTGACTTGCCTGAAGATGGAGGTGATTGCAATGCCTTCATATTTTCATCCATGCACGTATATCCTCGAGTGCAGTATAAAAATTCTCTACTATCCGCATTTTTCTATCTATTAATCTTATAGCGACAAATATCTGCAGGGGACGAAAGCAGCAAAGTTGAGGAAACCAAACCTGCAGAATCTGAGGTAAATCATACCCCCCCTTGAGCAAATATTCTAACTCAGTAGCCATTTTATGGCCTCGTTTCTGAACCATATTTTATATTTGTCCTTTTCAACACGCAGCACTAATGATGGCTGGATGGAAAATCGAAGCATTAGGCTGTTGATGTCTCACTGAAGATCATTTAAGCGTTCGTGTGATATCTAGAATTTTACAGAGATATGTGGGACAGTTTACAGTGCTTTGAATTTGCTTCGAACCCTTTGGCCAACGTTGCTTAATTAATTTCTTAGTGTATTTATCTTCCCTTGAATCAAAGTAAGTGTACTCATTTGAGACTGTCCTGCCACCGATGAACATAAATTTATTTCAACTGCTGATAGCAATAGTTACAGCGAGAGTGTCAAACCTCAGCACACTTCAAGATATTCACTATGGTAGACCGTAGACTTCCTGTCCTACGGAACTTTGTTAAAGTAAACAAAAGTTTCAAAAAAAAGAATTACATCTAGTAGCTCCTGGTCATGCTTTTATACTTAAAATAGAACACCATGTCTGAACTAGCATTCTTTCATCCAGGCGGCAATTGTGTTAGGGCATGAGCTGAGATGTTGATTGTGTAGAACTTCCTAGGGTTCCTGAACAAGTAACTAGTGAGGAAAATGGATGAATGTGCAACGAAGCCAGTATAGTCCGTGAAGATAAAATAAGAAAAAATGATGAGCAACAATTTGGTATTTACCACTTCATGGGTAGCCTGTGCTGTAATCTAGAGTAAATAGAATGTCACGTCGGTTTTCTGTACCCATGCGAATTTCAAACTTGCGAGCCAATGCTTCTACTTGATCATTGCATTCATAATTCATCTCTCGTCTGCACCTTCTTCTGACCTTTTTCAACATTTCTTTGGTTGGTTTAAATCCAGCCCCTACCTGCCCATGGATGAAAAATAAACTCGTTAGGGAAATAGGACGCTCAAATATGGCTCACTAGTTATGTATATTTGTACCATGTTATCAATAACTGATAGGGCGGATTTTGGATCTTTGTTGATGAGATGGGCATCAACGAGCAATGAGAATGAATTTGCATTTGGTTTTATACCCAATCCCACCATATGCTCAAACACATTTGTAGCCTCGAGAGTCTGCAACAAGTACACAAAAGCAAGATGCAATTGGAGTTTTTCATCATAAAGATATTAACCATATAATGCTAATTAGCAAATAAAAGGCGAGTTGAGCCACAAAGATGGCGTCAGATTAAGTGTACCCTCTTGAGCTTTCCAAAGGCACACATCAAACAATTGTATGAATGAACATCTGGGGTTAATCCAAAACTACCACTGATAGCTTCAAAGGTTTGGTAAGCTCGATCAAGATCCCATATATTTGCACATCCTAAAACGATGCAATTTAAAGCAGGAACGGATTTATATGGAGGATCAGTTCGACTCAAATTTTCCAGCTGGAAATAGACCTGCCAGATGGTCAACGTACATAAGTACAAACCCAGACCAACTCACAACAAATCAGTAGTGGTCAGATTTACAGTAATGGGTTAACACTGACTTTACTAACACGACTAGATTTTAAAAGATAGGAATCCAACATCAGACAATCATGGAACTGAAAACCTATAACAAAAGCATCATCATTGAACTTTTTGCTACTTCATTTAAATCAAATAACTACAATCGCAAACAAACTAATTGGACTAGACAAACCGAAATATAGACCAGTTAAAGGACTCTCATTTAGTTAAAGACGATGCTGAATCAGAGATGAACAAGATAGTTTAATATGTGGTCTAGTTTTCATAAAAAAATCATACCGAGTCTAAGGTCTCAAAACCTTTCTTTGAGCAAGCAACAACCAAAGGGTCTAGAGATGTAAAAGGAGAGAACATCTCTTCCTCAGCAGGATGGTCTGAATTTGCGTAAGTGATTTCAAATTCGTGCATTGTACTGAATGCCTTCTGTAAGTTTCCCAAGGCAGCAAAAGCTTTGATTTTGGCAAGGTAGGTTTCTGGATTAGGAGCCTTTTTCTGGCGCAAAGAGCGCCTTAATAGTTCCCATGATGCATCCACTAGTGTTGGGCTAAAAGTCCTAGCAGCAGTTCCTATGGCAGAGATGATAGATCCTTCATGTACAGAAAGCAACACAGGTGGCTGTGCCCTCCCACCTCGAGCGATCCACTTAGCCATAAACTCCAAAGCATAGAAAGCCAACTTGCTGTTGTCATTTTGCATTGCAACTTCGGCAATGTAGTTGCATAAATCCCATGGCGGTGCTAAATCTTTGTTTTGCTCAGTTGCCTGAAAAAACCGATGGGATCATACCGGGCCAAAATAGAGACGACAACTCAACATATGATATGAAGGAATTACCTTGCATTTTTCAATGATTGATACCAGCACATCAAGCCTCCTTTTATTCACACAATGTTCAATGCACTGTTGGAACACAGTTATCGATATAATATTACCAGCTTTGAGCGACATGTCTATTAGTTTCACAGCGTCTTCTATCTGTTTTTTCTTTAGTAGCATTCCAGCAACAAGGTCATATGACTCATCATTAGGTGAGGATTCTTTCCCTGTCCGCAGCATCCTGAACGTCAATAAATAGAACATCCCAATCCATCAAACAACTAATGTGATCCTAAAGGTAGACTTCAATATCCACCAACTTTCTACCAAATGCGTTAAGGTGAATGTAGAAATATACATTGTTTAAAAAACTATGATCCCCCAAGGTGAAAATATCCACATCATAAAAACATTGTGCGCATCATATATCGACAGCCCCTTTCAGGCACTTGTTTCTACAGCCATCCAAAACCTCATCTTTTCACCCAGTAACTGTATATATACCTAAACCAACATCCAACAATGTATGCAGCCTAATGCAACCATAAATAAGTCAACCTCATGCACAATCTGCACATTCAACCTAATAACTTCAGCAAATAAATACCAAAACACACTAATGAATTCATAAGCAATGTTAACAAGCCAACCTCTCAAGCAGCTTTTGCGCAGCTTCATCCTCATCGGTCCTATGCATAGCCTTCAACACCAAATTATAAGACGCAGTGTTAGGAGTCAATCCATAGCTCTCCATCTGTGCAACCAAATCAAGCAACTCGGTAGTAGCACCCGCCATCAAATTCGCTCTTAAATAATAATTATATAAATCTACACTAGGCTTGTTAGGCTTCCCGTTTTTATCCAATGCCCTTATCCAAAACTCAAACAACTCCTTCATATCACTCCACTTCCCTGACGTTGTCCAATCTGCAAACAAGTCCATCAAGCTCTGCCCATCCATTGTCTGCGACATGCTGTAAATCCTCGAACCAGACATCGGATTCAAACCAAATGGAACCAAAGCTTGCTGTAACGACGAGCTCGGAAACGGCGTCGGATGGCGCCAGTTCTCTTGGTAAAGTGGACTTCCGGTGGCCGGATTCGGAGGCAGAGGAGGCGGGGTATGAACTGGGTCAACGGAGGGAACCAACTCCGGCTCCTGGGAGAGGAATCTGGAGCTGGTGATGGTTCTGATCGGACTGAGAGATGTTAAAGATCGGACCAGCGACCTTGTGCGCGACAATATCGACATTTGCGACATCGTTGACGGAATCTGAGAAGTGAGTATTAGCGAAGATTGAATCTTTAGTAAATTTCAAGCTAGGGTTGAGAAATGAGGTGAATTCATTGTTACTGAGTTTGCTAGGGTTTTGGGATTTCGCTGATGGGACGAGATTTGGGGGAACCACGGGAGATCAGTTTTTTTTTTTAAAACCCGCTAAAGCCTCGCTGCTTTAGGATCCATAAAAAATCGAATTCATGACGTGTGACTTATAATACAACTTTCAATGTCACGGACGTGTGGCTTATAATACAACCTTCACTGTTACGAGAGATCAATTGATTAGGGATAGAATCGTCATTTTACATTTGAACACTATTTCTCTATTTATTCAATGTGAGCTCATATTTACTGTAGGGTATAAAATTTCGTCGACAAATAATTTTTAGAACACGGAAGGAAAATGTTCAACTGTCTTGATTTTGTGGCTTACAAAAGATCAACATAAGTAGACTGTAGATAGCTTTTGCTGCTCACTTTTCCATAGTAATCTTTTCTTAATTCCAACTTCATCAAATCTTGTATACCAAATTAATACACCAAAAAGCAGAACTGTGTACTCTTTTGGACTTTCCTCCACCATCAATCTCTCCAACCATACCATTCTCTTGACATCTCCTTGTCTCCCTCCTTTCTCTCACCTTCTTCATTCAGCTTCAAGCTCATGTCTGCTTCTATGGAGCTTTTGATGTTCTTGGTGGTCTTCCTTTCCATAGCTGGTCGCTCAAGTAAGTTTTTAGCTGGTGTATGGGTTATTAGGTTTTGGTGTTTCAGTTCAGTTGTGTTGAATTATGATTCAGTTTTGTCACTCCATTGCTGTTTTTGAGATGGGTTCTTGTCTGAACTGTGAAAGGTTTGTGCTTTAGGGTAAAGGTTGAACCTTTTGGATTCAATTTGATTGGATTTTGCAACATCTGGTTTTGTTGCTTTAATGTGTCTGTACTCTGTTTATGGATTTTGTTGCTCTGTGTGCTTCTACATCTATATCAAATAAGTACTTAGTAACAGCATGGTGTGAGGTTGGAAGCAGGAAATTTGAGGATTTGGTGTTCTTTGACTTGACAATTTGTTCTGGTTTTTGTGGGTCAATCAGGTGCAGTTTACTGTATATGTAAGGATGGTATTAGCGAGGCAATACTTCAAAAGGCATTAGACTATGCATGTGGAGCTGGTGCCAATTGTAGCCCGATTCTTCCGAATGGTGTTTGTTACAATCCTAATACGGTAAAGAGTCATTGCGACTATGCTGTCAATAGCTATTTCCAGAGGAAGGGTCAGGTCACAGGTAGTTGTGACTTTGCTGGAGCAGCCACCCCGAGTAGTGTGGCTCCTTGTAAGCAAAAGCAACCTTGAGATCTTCTGTAGCTTGCATTAATATTAGTATTTCTTTTCGTCAAGCTTTTGTACCATATCTGATGAGTAGTTCATTGTGCTCACTTTTCTGCTTTGCAGCTCAATCTTCCACTTGCGTATATCAGTCATCTCCCAGGTATGTCGTCGACACTTTCAACAATCTTATTAATGCTTCTCGTTTTCCTGTTTTCATACACGTAACGCATTGGAGGTTTTGTAAGACAAATTACCATAGATATGTAGTCTTAGAAAATGTGTGATGAATAAAGATTGCATTTTACTATATATCGTCTAAGAAATGTTGTGGAAAGTTAAGAAGGGACTGCAAAGCATGCTTGTTAGAGTAGGCCTTTACTGATAAATGTAAAAATTGCCATTTTTAGTGTTTGTAATGTCAATATAACCCAAGCTACATCTTCATTGGTATCGTTACCTTTGTTTAGCAATCCTATGTTCAGAACTGTGTAATTTGCTGAAGTTAATCTACTCAACTTTATTTGCAGTACCACTGGCGGTACCACTACTCCAACCACAGCACCTCCTACGACCTTGACGCCTCCAACGTCGACAACTCCCACAACAACAACCCCTTCCACCAACACCCCCAGGACCACTCCTCCATCTACATACATCCCTGGCACGACACCATCAGTCTTCGGCACCGGTATAGGTCCATCCAGCTTCACCAACACGGACCCAAACTTCTCATCGGCACATACTCTTCGCAAGCACCTCATCTCAGCCCCATTCCTTTACTTGACCTTTCTAGGATTGCGCCTACTTTAATTCTAAACACTAAAACATGGAAAGTGTGAAGCATGATGAAGCTACCGGTGATCTGTGTAGAAAAGCAGAAAGACTTTTATTCCATTTGGTGGGTGTATGGTAATGTGTGGTTCGATAATCTTTGAAAAAGTGCTAGTTGTATTGTAGAGATACCCTTTGAATCTACTCCTGTGCCCCTCTTCTTTGTCATTTTGTCATTGTAAAACGTAGCTTTGTGGAGTGTCCTTTTTGTATCTTGTTATTCCCTTATCTCCATAGTAACACATTAAATTACATGCAGGTAACATACTGAATCATGAGCAATACGCAGTTACATCCTTACTCTTAATTTGCATTCAGAATATCACATTTTATCATTTAAAGAGGATTTACTGCTGAAAATAAAATCTGCTTGCATTCCTAAGCAAATGAATATATTGTCTTTGGAAGCTAAGGGCATCCGCACGATCGCACCCATGTCGTTCTTGATGAGAAATAGCTTTTGGAGCAATTGCTTGCTCCAAGGAATGCTCCTTGAGCAATTCTTCAAGCAATTATGCTCAAATACAAGGCATATTTGAAGAAATTTTTCATGGAGAAATTTCGCCACAAGCAATTCATGGGTGCAAAAATTTGAAATAGAATTGCTCCGTGAGAAATTTCTCATGGAGAACTTCACGGGTGCGGATGCTCTAAGGCATTGTATATACTGCTGTCCTTTCTTCTGTTTTCTTTCCGGTGTTTCTTGTATCAAAAAAAGTCTTTAATGGAAGCCGCGAAAATATAAACTAGACCAAGCCGAACAGACCGAGAAACATCGAGATCCAAAATCAAAATTAAGAAACACAAACAGTGTGCAAAAATCAAACGTCGCTATACTCCGCCGCATAAGCCGATCGAGCGCCACTGTTCATCTGTTTCAAGAAATCTAAAGACAGTGCGCATCAGGTACGTTGCTTACTTTGTAAAAAGATTGAAACTTGATATTGTATTCCATATGTATTTAAATTGGGAGTTGGGGAGCTGAATTGGGTTTGTTGATTGATATTTTAGGAAGAGGGGGTGTTGGTTTATAATGCCGTCGATGGCGAATGTGTATCAGAATGGAAGCAGGAAGGCGGAGAATCGCGGGAGTGTGTCGTATGCGGCCAGGTGAGTGAAAAGTTTGAAGCTTTTTGATTAGGGAAGATGTGAGTATTTTTGTTGATTTTAGGGAGTGTGGTTTCAGGAGAAAGCAAATTGAGCAGCAGCGCAAGTCGCTTCCTATTGCCTCAGGTATCGATTCATATGAATTTTTTTTAATCTTTTTGAAACTAGGGTTAGTTTTTGTGAATGGACTAGTGTCGGTGTTGTGGTTGAGGCTGTTTTGGTTTGGTTTGATGAAGTTTGATGATTTTGTTTGTAGTTGAGAAACGGCTAGTGGAGGAGGTGCGAAAGAATGATACATCTATAGTTGTTTGAGAAACTGGAAGTGGAAAAACAACACATGAGTTTGGTTCTTTTTCTTTACAGTTTTATTTGTTTCCACTCGGATTTTGGGAAGAGTGGGTGAGGAGACGATGCTTCAAAATTTCTGTATTCTCTTAGAGCTGTGGTGAGTGTTATTTATGTTGTTTTTCGGAGCTGCCTCAGTATTTAATGAGTGCGGGATTTCTGATGGTGGGAAAATGGTAGGAGTCACTCAACCTAGAAGAGTTGCGGCTGTTACTGTTGCAAAGCGATTGGCTGAGTGTGGGGTTGAGTTGGGGAATAAGGTGGGGTATTCCATCCGATTTGATGATAAGACATCTAACTTTAAAAGAATCAAGTACATGACTGACGGACTGTTATTAAGGTAACTTTTGCCGCATAATTCCATGTCAGCAAGCTTTAACTGGTTGAATTTTACTGTAGAAAGAGAATATCCTCTGCAGCATCATTTTCTTTCATATAAACTAGAGCATCATTAATATTTTGTAAGACTTGTGTGTGTGAAAAACAAATTTTTATTCAGTGTGTTTGGTGTTATTGTGTCTAATTAGTCCCTTACGGTGTCACGCTTTGACAGGGAGGCATTATTAGACCCATACCTTTCAAGATATTCAGTTGTAATAGTAGATGAAGCTCACGAGCGAACTGTGCAAACTGATGTGTTGCTGGGGTTGCTAAAACATGTTCAGATGTAATGACGCAAAGAAAAACTTTCTTCTAGAAAACAAAAGTACGGCTCAAGGTGGAAGCATCCTTCAACGACGCAACTCTAAACACCCTCATCTGAAGTTAATTGTTGTCTGCTAGTTTGGATGCTCGAGTTTTGTCTGAATACTTTGGTGGTGCTAAAGCCGTTCATATTCAAGGTAGACAGTATCATGTAGATACTTTCTACACGTTTCAACCAGAGACGGATTACTTGGATACTGCCTTGATTACTATCTTCCAGGTAACGCAGGCTTGTTCTAATTTCACAGAAGTTTTCATTCATTAAAATTATTTTATCGCTTAATTCAATGCAATGCAGCTAGAATTTATTTGTAGAAAACAATTTCCATTACCGAAGTCAATGTAGCTTTTTATGCTAATAAATGATTTTAACCATTTATCTTTATGTCACTTTCTTATTTTTTCAAGCGATTATCTGATTTTTCTACACGATAGATACATCTAAAAGAAGAAGCGGGCAATATTCTTGTCTTCTTTACTGGGCAAGAAGAAATTGAATCTGTTGAACGGGTCATCCGTAAGAAGCTCCAGCAGTAACTGAAGACAATCAAAATCTTTTGCCTATTCCAATATAGGCTTCTCTACCTTACGAAAAGCAAATGCACGTTTTTAAGCCAGCCCCGAACGGGATTCGGAAGGTAATAAGAGAACTAATTTGGTTCATTTTTTATCTTTGTGGTGACCGTACTGAACATGCTGTGTCATGGTGCTTGGTTCACTTATGATATCATTGGGGTTACTGTGTTCAGCTGTTAATGACAACTGGCAGCACCTCGCTTTATATGTTCTGCAAGTATTAATCCCAATGTTTAACGTGTATATTGTATAATTGCTTCTGTGCACACATCAGTTCAATAATTAGGTCGAATACTAGCAAAAGGTTAATCCAATGTTCAAATTTGCGCAGGTCATACTGGCTAAAAATATAGCTGAGACGTCTGTGACAATACCAGGCATTAAGTATGTCATAGATACTGGGTTGGTTAAGGCCAAAACATATAATGCTAAAACAGGGGTGGAATCCTTGGTTATCGTTCAAACCTCCAAGGCACAAGCTCTGCAAAGAAGGTGAGAACGAGCCTTAAAGAGTAGAGTACAATGGCACTGCCTTTTTAACTTCCTTCTTTTAAATTTTGCAGGGGGCGGGCAGGGCGTGAAGGGCCTGGAAAGATATATTTTTATTGGGGTAATGTCACAGAGAGAAATTTTATTGCACATTTTAACCAAGAAACTTTTTTGTTTTCAATGAAGGCTTTGAGAGGTCGGTGGAAATTCCCAACAGAAGCAAGAATGGTTGAAACAACCAATAACCAAGCATCCGTGGCATTGCATATGCTTACAGAGTAACGAGAGGCTTCTTCAACTTGTAACACTGAAAGTAAAATATACTAAACTTCACAATATTTACCCGGAGCAAAGATTGCAGTGACTAGCAATGCAATTTCAAGTGTTAAAAAAGCTTGGTATAATTTTTAGCAGTCACAGTTACATACTTACATTTGGCTTCAGTACGTTAAGGAAGAATCCTCCCTCTTATCAAAAACGGGTTTGACTAATATAGTTTTATTATGTGATTATCAAGGTATTTATATTGATTTTGATATAGTTTTTATCGGTTTTTTCTTTTAGTGCACGAGGCTTTTATTGTCGAGGAATGGGCAATTTCCATACATTTATTTAGAAATTAAATTTCATCAGTTAGATTTTAGTAATTAACGATCAACATTATTTCCTACATTTATTTACATGTCTTCTTTAAACTTTACTCTTCATCATATTACTAAGAAGCAAATAAAAATTTAGGAAACCTAAAAATCAAATAAATTACAAGACTCCTACAGCAACTATACTTACTTTAATATCTCCTAATACCCTATTTTCTTATTAGGATATTTTATCAGCTACAGGATTCAAAGCTATATAAATCAATGTCATTAACAATCAAGTTCAATAACTTCAGCCAACTTGACAGACCAAATTTTCAGCATCATCTCCATTCCGACTAATCAACTAATGGATGAAAATTCACCCATGAGTTTAACTTCAATGCTCTCAGCTATATTGCCGTTTGCAACCTCTCTAGTAGTTTTTTTACTAATCATGTTAATTTTTCTATGTTTCACACGTATATGCTATAAGTATCCGACCAAAGGCTTGTCCGTCGATGAACTGAAAAAGATTCCAAAGATTAAAGGACATGAACAACTCATTCCATCAGATTGTTGCGTTTGCTTGAATAGTATTGAATTGGATGAAGAAGTTCAGGTTCTTCCAGGGTGTAGCCATGGTTTTCACTCGCATTGCATTAGTACTTGGCTATCGAGGAACTGTCTCTGCCCTCTTTGTCGGTCCAACGTCAGACATGAAGTCAGAGACGCGTCCCCATGTTAAATTTAGTCACTCGTACGAACTGTTGAAGTTTTGTTATAGCCTTTCTTGTGAGTCAACTGAAAAAATGTTTGTCAAATTCAAATCTAATGTAAATTTCTTCTGCTACATTATTAACTGTGACAATCCAAGTAAGGAATGTTTGAAACTATGTTTTGGTGCTATAAATAGTTGCATCTTAAACCTTAGAAAAACATTGCAAAAAACATCCTTAGAAGCATCTGTCTATTTCCAATTGCATGAACATCAATATATATTTCTTAGGGAATTAAAAGTACTTGGTGTAAGCTTGTACAGAAAAAGTTACTTAAATACAAATTATAATATTTCCTCATTCAATCAATTCCTCACAGCAAAACTTTATCTTGTTTATTTTTAATGTGTGATCCAAGTTATCTAATCGTTCACCAAATTCTTCTTTGATGTAATTTTTTCCAGCTCCCATGATGCTAATGAATATAAACTTCATATTGCTACATCACTGTAGTTTTCAAGCTTTGGAAGTTTGAATAAATACAAGGCTCTGTTGTACTTGTAACCTTTATTGTGTTGCCCTTCATCGGCTCCATTACTAACACTGTATACAAAAACAGAAAAGAGTTAAGTAATGATCAGTGCCGCGTGTGATGTACGTGTATGCATACAAAATTCCAGCATCAGAAGCAGCACAATAATTTCCAGCATACGATATCCAAGTTCCAAGCCACAGTAATTCTCACCAAAATCGTATTCAGTAGGACATTATTCCAATCCAGTAGATTAATAAAGTTACATTCAGAGGGAAAGGCAGTATCCAAAGTGGCTCAAACAGTACAAATATTATATATGCTTTGTAACGTAAATTAGTTAATATGTACAAATTAGAATGAAGAACACATAGAATTAACACTTATTCGTATATACAGAATTTCAGCATAGAATCTACACAAATGTTAAAAATGCAGAGTCAGTCGTGTTTCATTATGTTTATTCGTTTTTTATCTTTTTCCATCAAAAAATTGACTCCATTGAAAAAATGTAAACTCAATTCACATGTCTTGTTTTAGGCGAAGCTATGTTTAAACATTTGGACAGTTCCATTCGGAGGTTGGTTTAACCTACTTAACTTCCTAGAGGCAGATCATAATCTTACCAGGATCCTCAGGAAACGGCAGGGAACACCACAAGCTTCAAATCACATATAATTATAGTGAGGTTACACACTTCGAATTCCTCACCGTACAGTATTCAATGGTGTTGAATCGAACAGAGCCACATCGCATAGGATAAGCTGCACGACTAACCCACTAATACCCACTTATCTTCAATGTATCATATCATCTTCATGTCATTCTCCCCAATTTTCACCCTGAAATTTCTTGATTACCAGTATTTGACACCGTTCACCCAGCCATTAGAGCATCATGACTGAATTTAGGTTCCCCAAAGTGGCAGTCTTTAGTAGATAATTCATCCTTCATAGGAAACTCATAAAATTGTAGGACTGAAAAAGGTGACGGCCTCAACACAAAAACCTCTCTCCTCTGTAAAACCTCTCTCTCCCGTCTGCATCTCCTCCACACCATCTCCTCCCCTCTTCTGTTTTAAGACTCGCCTTCTCATCGCCTTCTCGCATCTTGGCCCTGGATGGCGCTGACTGCGGTTGTGCATGGATGTTTCAGGTGTAGATGATAGTAACAGTTGCGGTGGAGGTAGATTTGGGTGTTTTGGACGTGGGGTTCGGATCTAAGGGAGCGATGGCGTTTTAGAGTTTTGGTGGGTGTAGCCGTCTGCGCGAGGTGGCTGGTTTTTTGGGTTCTGTTCTCCCGTTGACGAAGGCGGCAAGTTCACCATCTGTACCTTTCACCGCCGTCCTCCTAATTGGTGTATTTTTCATTACACAGCTTGATTCAGGTCTGGTTGACCGCTGCTGATGTTTGTGGTGTTGGATTGCATGGCCATGATTCAGCCTTGCTGTTTGTGGGTTTGGTTGTTGTTGCTGTCGGTTGGTGTCGGCCGGATTGGCTGGTGTTTCCAGAACTTGTCTGCAGTGATGGATTTGTTCTGCGATCATTTTGGTCCCGATTTGCTCAGCCGTGATCTCGTTTGCCGTCTGTCGATCGGCGGACGGCAGTTGTTCTGTTGTGGCTGTCGTTCTGCATGTGGCTGCTCTGCATGTGGCGGACGATGGTACTGTTTGTTCTGCATGTGACTGGTTGTGCGGCACCGTTGTTCTTCCTTGGTGGGACGGCTGCTCTTGCTGCGGCTGTCGTTGCTTTGTTGGTGGTGCTGTGGTCGTTGTTGGTTCCGCTTGGCTGCTTGGGTGGTTGTTCGTGCAGCAGTTATTGCTGCTCATCCTTAGTTGGTGGCTGGTCGATGGTGCAGCGGCCATTGCTGCTCATCTTGATCGGTTTCCGGTGACTTGACATGCTGCTTCTCTGGCCTGCTCTGGTTTAGCCACGTGTTTTCTTATAACACGTGTTTCATCATAACACGTGTTTCATCATAACACGTGTTTCATCATGCATGTTTTATCTGCCATCCTCATAACACGTGTTTCATCATACGTGCCTCATCATCTTTCCTCCTGGCACGTGCTCCTTTAATTTACTGCCACGTGGTCCCTCTGCTGTTTGTTTGCTGCACCGGCGCCAGCCGGCAACTTTGGTTCAATTAATTGATCGGCTCGGCCACGTGGTACACAACAATGCAGCAGTTTGATTTCTTCTCATTTACGTGTCGCTGCTGCATTTACTTGTCAACTGAACCAATCACTTATAGTCCAAGTCTGCTTCCCGTCCGAGATTATCTTTTTGACGATTCAATGCATCATCATTTTATTATCACTGTTGTTTCGGACGATAGTATTCTTGGAAGTACTATTCGGACCGTTCTGGATCAGAATCCTCAGGCCATCTTCCTAAAGTTCAACGGCCATATCTTTTGTATTATTAACGCAGCCTGGAGATTCTATAATTTCAGACTGATCAGCTAGGTCGTGCTCACTCGTTTTCTGTCATTATTTGTTTGCGCATTCTTTGGTACTGAGACAAAATACCTCGTTTACTTTACGTTTACTGTTCTATCTTTTTTGTATTCGAGGTCTCCATTCGTTAGTCGTTTGGGATAAGTCCTCATCAGATGTATCTTTTAGAGTCGTGTACTCAGTTTATCAACAAAAAAGGTGACGGCCTCATGGGCAATCCTTCATTTTCATACCCCATGATGAAAAAGGGGAGAAAGGATATATGAAAATAGTATGCAGTGTTGAAGATAAGGGGTATTGGTGGGTTGACTTTTAACCACCTGTAAATAAATGATGTCAATGTACATTCTTACGGCACAATATCAATAATATTGAAGCACTAAACAAATTGTACATGGCCGCAATGGTCTATTATATAGCACACCTTGAAGAACCTCACACCTATTAAAATTGAATAACAGGAAACACCGCATTTCAATCCATCTACATGTGTTTACTACGTAAAGGGAAGTCAATGCACGCATAAAGATTGAAGCTTTACTTATTACGGCAGGCCCGACTATGCACATTTGAACCCTCTAGAATACATTCCTTCCGGACATTAAAATTAGGTTTTGGGTTGAAACAACTCACTGAAATCACCAACAAGCTTCACTACACAGTCAATTACTTAAATGTAGAGTTTACCCATGTATGCAAAATCCATTTAAGCACAACCACTTACCTTACTGAACTTTAGGGTTTTGGCACGCAATAAACCCTTGTCGGAAATCTTCCATTTTCGAAGTTTCGGACTAAAGATTGAAGCTTTACGTATTGGGTATCCTAATTCGCTCCCGCACATTAAAATTAGGGTTCGGATTTCGTACAATACGCAACGAGATGCAGTAGAATCAACCGACGGCGTTTTATCGTAGAGAGGCATCGAGCTGGACCGGACTGATCCTTTCGTCCCAATATCAGGGTCTAGTTAAAGTCACTAAACTTAAAAATCAAATAATGTTACAGATAATTACAAAACTCCTAATCCAACTATACTTACTGTAATATTTCCTAATACTCTATTAGGAAATTTTATCAGCTGCATGAGTCAAAGCTATATAAATCAATGTCATTAACAATCAATTTCAATAACCTCAGCAAACATGAGTGACCGAATTTCCAGCATCATCTCCGCTCTGACAGAACAATTAATGGATGAAAATTCACCCATGAGTTACTTAAGTGCAATACTCACGGCTATTTTGCTGTTTGCAGCCTCTTTGGTATTTTGTTTACTACTCATCTTAATTTGTCTATGTTTCACACGTATATACTATAAGTATCCGATCAGAGGCTTGTCCGCCGATGAATTGAAAAAGCTTCCGAAGATTAAAGGACATGAACTACTCATTCCATCAGATTGTTGCGTTTGCTTGAATAGTATTGAATTGGATGAAGAAGTTCAGGTTCTTCCAGGGTGTAACCATGGTTTTCACTCGCATTGCATTAGTACTTGGCTATCGAGGAAGTGTCTCTGTCCTCTTTGTCGGTCCAACGTCAGACATGAAATCAGGGACGCATCCCCATGTTAAATTTAGTCACTCGTACGAACTGTTGAAGGTTTGTTATAGCCTTTCTTGTGAGTCAAGTTATCTAATGTTTGTCAAATTCATGTTTAAATGTAACTTTCTTCCGCTACATTATAACGACTGTGAATTCAAGTTGTACCGAGTGTTTGAAACTGTTTTGGTGCTATAAACACACATGTTGCATCTTAAGCCTTAGAAAGACATTGCAAAAAACATCATTGTAAGCATCTGTATAATTCCAATTACTTGACCATCAATAAATAATTTTAGGGAATTAAAAGTACTTGGTAATCTTGTACTGAAAAGTTAGGAAATTAGAAGTTACTTAAGTACAAATTATAACGTTTCCTAAAACTCTATTTTCAAGTTACAAAATTCAATCAATATCTCACAGCAGTATAAATACTCATCAATCAATTCCTCAGAGCCTTGTCCGCTGACGAACTGAAAAGGATTCTGAAGATAAAAGGGTATGTCTTTCCGTCAGATTGTTGTATTTGCTTAGAAAGAATTGAGTTGGATGAAGAAGCTCAAGTTCTTCCCGGGTGTAACCATGGATTTCATTCGCATTGCATAAGTACTTGGCTCTCGAAGAACCGTCTCTTCCCTCTTTGTTGGTGCAACGTCAGAATCAAAGCTCGGGACACAAGTCCATGCTAAACTTTATCTTGATTTTTTAATGCGTTAGGAAAACACTCTTGGCTCTTCCAGATTTCCATTAACTGCATACAAAACGAGAAACAAGTTAAGTAATGACAAGTATCACGATGTGATGCGTTAGTATGCATACAGAATTTCAGAATCAGAAGCAGCACAATATTTCCAAGCAGACGACATCCAAGTTCCAATTCACAGTAAAATCATATTCATATGACATTATTCCAATGCAGTAGATTAATGAAGCTCCCTTCAGAGGAAAAGGCAGTACCCAAAATGGCTCAGACATGAAGAATATTATATATGCTCTTTAGCCCTCTCCACCCTGCACAAGTACCAGGGCAGATAAGTTAATATGTACAAAATAGAATGAAGAACTAATATAATTGACTTTCTCAGATATGCAGAATTACAGCACAGAAACTAAGCCTTAACAGGCCTAAAATTGTTGACTCCAATGAAAAAATGTAACGAAAAGGACAAACTCAATTCATTGTTGGTGTCTTGTTTTAGGCTGAGCTATGCTTTAACGTTTAGACAGCTCATTCCATCATTGGCTTGACCCACTTACCTTCTTTAGAGCCGGATCAGACTCTTACCAGGATCGTTGGTTCACTGTCATACACTCATACACTTTTCTATTATCATAATGGAAGTCATGAAGACTCAGTGCTTAGTAAGATGTTAATAGAAAAGAGTACGAGTGTATCACAGTGAAACAGATGAGCAGTGTGTTAACGTACACCCAGCAAGGCAACGCAACAGCCTTGTGCTCACTCATTGAGGTCTACGAATGAATTCACAGCAACGGTAACTTAAATATACTGCAGCATCAAAAGTGATAGCATAGAATACGTATCAGAAATCTAATCCAGCAATATGATGCACTATACCCATTAATGGAAACTATGGAGATGAAAGCTAATAATATGTACGGTCTTCCTTCTATAATATTAAATACTTATCTTTTTTCACAGTCAAATTTGAATCAGAATACAAATTTCAGTTTGAGTAAAACCTGATCCCAAAGTTAAGTGAACTTAAGTGTTACAATCTAAATTAATCATCAAACCAGAAACACCATATAAATTGATATGTACATAAATGAAGTCCATGTACATTCACAAATCAATAGTCTCAAGTCACGAACAGATTTGCTGACGTAAAATACTAAAACCATCAATGACGTAATACATTCAACTGAAGCACAGAACAAATTGAAAATAGCCTCAATATTCTATTATACAGCACACCTTGAAGAACCTCACACCTATCATTATTGAATAACAGGAAACACTGCATTTCAATCCATCTATAATTCTATATACAGAGCTCATTGCACGCTATGGACCAAAAACCCTCACTGAAATCAACAACAAGCTTAACTACACAGTTAATGACTCAAATGCAGAGTTCACCCATATATGCAAAATTCACTAACACCTTACTGATTTCATAGACGGCCGTTCCGCTCGCAAATAACCCTTGTCAGAAATCTTCCGTTTACTAAATTCCGAGTTAAAGATTGAAGCTTTACGCTTCGGAGCCGGGTCGACTATGCACATTCGAACATTCCAGAGTCTAGCGCTTAATCCCATCTCCCGACCTTAAAAGGGTTTGGATTCCGTGTGCTGCGCATCGAGTTGGAGAGGAGAATCAGAGCGACGTCGTTTTGATTAGACTGAACTGGACTGATCCGTGCGGCCCAATATCAGATCTAATTATTTGGCTAGACAACCTTAAACAACATTACTTAATTTAATACCAAGTATTTTAAATTTAAATCTTGAGTCGATTAAAAGGAATAAAGGATTGTATCATAAGCAAGAACTAAAAACTTACAAACGTTTGGATATTAAGGAGAGTGGTCTAATGGATCTATTCGATAAATTCTCTAGTCTTCCGGTCATTCCAGTAATATGCTTTCTGCTGCTACTTATATTCTGTTTTGTACTAGTTTGGATAGTTCTATACCATGTTTTTGTAAAACGGTTCCGGTTCCAACAAGAAAAGGTTCCGAATATCAAAGGATGCCAACTTATCCGTCGCGAAACTGAATGTTGCATATGCTTGGGAAGAATTGAGCCTGATGACATTGCATCAATGCTTCCGGTGTGCAACCATGGATTTCATTCGTCTTGCATTAATACTTGGCTCAAACAGCGATCATTACGCCCGGTTTGTCGATCAAATCTCAGTGTAATACATCTGGATGATAGTCCGTGTTGATTGATTTGAGACGTGTTGAGAAACTTTCATTCAGAAATTTTATATTTAGTTGTAGGATTTTTGATTACTTGTTCTTGCTGTATCATAATATTGGTAGATGTTGTAATCAAACATAAGAGTATCGATCTTACGATCAACCATCTAACCTTTTAGTTTTATCAATCAATTTGTGGAGTGATAATAAATAAATTGATTACTAACTCACTCGGATGTCAATTTAAATTTGGTTGATCAATTTAATTTCCCATAAATCTCCGAATTCAAGTTACTATGATTACTAGTATTTTAGAAAACTACAATTACTTGGTTTCACTTATTTTGATAAACTGAAACCACTACTTATATCTCAAGTAAACTATTTAAACCAGTGTTTCCTAATTTAATAGTTTCAAATTCAGAATTTAAGAACTATTGACCCAATTAAGTAGGAATCGAATCATAGCTAAAACATTGTAACTTCAAGCAGGTTGGGATGGAGATCCAAACCGTCAGCTTCTTATATCATATTCATATTCCATTTACAGACAATTAACACTAATACTTTTGGCCAACCAATCTAACAAAACCTGTTTAGTTACGTAGAATGCATGCGTGGTAGTTATTAGCATGCAACCATGTGGTGCAATGAAGAGTTTAGTAAAAGGAAAGTTTAGAAAGAGGTGGATTAGCTTATACATGTGTTATGTGTAAACTTTTTTTTCCAGGAATAGACAAACGTCAAGAGGACATCAAGACCTGAGAAAACAATCATAGAAATATAGGACAACAATTCATGTTGCTCCAAGATAAGCTTTCGTATAGAGATTTCTTTAAAAGCCAATCAGCCAAAGCATTCGCCTCTCGCCTAATCGCAAGCACATTCCCTTCAAATATTTCTTTGAATTGGCTTATTAATTAGTCAATAATTACGGATTTAATAATTTTTAATGTTTAACTTAGTAAAACGACGTAGTTTATTCATTCAATTAGATGTATGCTACATCATATCATTTAGTCAAAATGACATCATTAATACAGCATTATTAAACTGTTGAATAGTAAATTTATTTAATCACTCTAATATCTTGTTACCGCAGTCCGCAATCCAATACCAAAATTACGGAGCCAATTTGTAAATAAAGAAAACTAAAGGGCCAAAAATTAATTAACGTCTTCACGAGTACCTATAAAAACCCATCAACTTCACAACCACACCGAATCGAATACCAAAACCCAAAGATGGCGATCTCGACGACATCCACAGCGGCGTTGAAAGACGAACTCGACATCGTAATCCCAACGATTCGTAACCTCGACTTCCTCGAAATGTGGAGGCCGTTTTTCCAACCTTACCATTTAATCATCGTACAAGATGGAGATCCGAAAAAAACGATCAAGGTGCCGGAGGGATTCGATTACGAATTGTACAATCGTGATGACATTAATCGGATCTTGGGACAAAAGGCATCGTGTATCTCGTTTAAGGACTCTGCTTGTCGTTGCTTTGGGTATATGGTGTCTAAGAAGAAGTACATCTTCACTATTGATGATGATTGCTTTGTAAGGATCGCCTTTTACTTGTCTTTTTTGTTTTGTGTGATTTGAATTGTAGTGAAAGTTTTGATTTTTGTACAATGATTTGGAGTTTGTTGATTGAGAGATTTAGTACTGGATTTGGTCATTTACATCTGCCAGGTGTTTGATGAAATTCCTTTTGTTTAAATTTTGAACTTCTCATTAGGATTTATGTGTACCTAGGATTTGATGTATGTGTTTAGGCCTGTGGGTGTGATGTTGTGCCGGTGTGAAGTGGAGTGACATGTTTTTGACTTTTTGTGTGTGCGGTGAATTGTTGTTTTGGTATGATAAGGTGGCGAAGGATCCGACTGGGAAAGATATCAATGCGCTTGAGCAGCACATCAAGAACTTGTTGTGCCCAGCCATTCCGAATTTTTTCAACACTTTGTATGATCCTTACAGAGAAGGTGCAGATTTTGTTCGTGGGTATCCTTTCAGTCTTCGTGAGGGTGTGCCTACTGCTGTTTCTCATGGTTTGTGGCTGAACATTCCTGATTATGATGCCCCAACCCAGCTTGTCAAGCCTCGTGAGAGGAACACTAGGTATACCTTTCATCAACATCAGAAAACTGAAGTTTGGAATTGTTGTTATATGATTGAGAAAATTAAACGGGTATCTAATATGGTGTGTCACTTTCAGGTATGTGGATGCTGTTATGACTATACCTAAGGGTACCCTCTTCCCCATGTGTGGCATGAATCTGGCTTTTGACCGTGAGCTCATCGGCCCGGCAATGTACTTTGGCCTTATGGGTGATGGCCAGCCAATTGGTCGCTACGACGATATGTGGGCTGGCTGGTGTGTCAAGGTACTTACCTATTGTGCAACTTGTTCTAAATTCTCGGTGCTCGACATGCATTGTTATAAACCATCTTTAATCTTCACAGTTTCATGTAGTGCACTGTGTTTTCACGTGACAACTCTTCATCCAACCCTCCTGATATGAATGTAGGTCATATGTGATCATTTGGGACTCGGTGTTAAAACTGGTCTGCCCTACATATGGCACAGCAAAGCAAGCAACCCATTTGTGAACCTCAAGAAGGAATACAAAGGCATATACTGGCAGGAGGAGCTGATCCCGTTCTTCCAAACTGCAAAACTTCCAAGCGAAGCCACAACTGTCCAGCAATGCTACCTGGAGCTCTCGAAACAAGTCAAAGCCAAACTCTCTAAAATCGACCCATACTTTGACAAGCTAGCAGATGAAATGGTCACATGGATTGCCGCATGGGATCAGCTCAATGCCCCTGGAGCTGCTCCTGCGAAGCCCTCAAAGACCAGCTTAAAGTGAACCACGTCAATTGCAATTGCAATTGCTAGTTCACTTCCTGCTCTTGTTCGACCTAGCTAGACTTGTTATAGTATTCGTTTTTCTTTATGTCATTTCATTGACTGTTCTGAACTTTTGGAGTTGTATGGTGCGCTGCACTTCCCTTCATCCAGTTCAAATAACGTTTACTTCATATTCAGTACTATAGGCACAGGAAACTGCTGCATACTGCATAATACTTTGATCAGAACGTCAGTATATTCTCAAGGTGATTGCTGAAGTAGCTCATGTCATATAGTTTGCACAACGCTAAGGATAAGTCTCTAGATGCACGCACTGATTTAAAAGACACAACGTTGTGATGATTTGGGAGCAGCTTAACTAAAAAGCTGAATGTATTCTCACAAACCATGAACCACTCGCCGTCAGATGGAATGTATGCTTTGGTGCTCACAAGGTCGAGTTCAGAAAATACTTGAAGTACTTCCAGAGTAAACTATGTTTGTTTGCGTATCTACACGAATCAAGCACATTATATTTACAGCTCATTTATGATAAATAAGTATAGCAGGCATAACTTAGCTGCAAACCACATTCTTATCACAGTCGCTTTCCTGCAGACCACACTCACGGCCCTGACATTAACAAAACAATGAGAAATGAGAAAAACTGCAAATGAATAACTACACCTGATTTGGCTGGATGAGAAGTGGTACAGACCTTGGCAGTCAGATTCGATACAGAAATTTAGGTGTTCGTCATTCATGTCTTGTAAGTAACTCTGTTGATCAAGGTATCTGAAGAAGAGATCCTGTGAAGGAAAATGGAATCAGAAGTATCAGAAAACAGAGGCTCAAAATGATCAAATGGACCAACAAAGGCTTTAGTGTACAAAAACTCTTAAACGCAGTCACCTAAACCCTAATCATTTTTATAACGGCAATCAGTTAGCAAACCCAGAAACTCTCCCCACACAGACAAATAAATCTAAAAAATCACAATGAGGCGCTCAAAATCCTAAATGATAAGATTCGCGCGCAAGCATGCACACATGATAGTGATAACTACAATATAAAGCATACCAAATAATCAGCGACAGTGGCACAGTGCTTCCAAATCACTCAACGAACACAAAAACTTACACCCAGTAGGAATATCTGCGCCCATGGAAAAAATTCACAACTGCTTCAATGCATAGCCTATAAGGCTATAACCGGAGCTGTCAGTGTTGGAAGGTATGACAGTGATGAGGCTATGACTGAAAAGGCGCAGTGATGCTTATTTGATGTTTGAATGTTGTCACCAGAAGTCTCCGCATGAGCAAGTTCCATTTTTGAACAAGTGATACCTAGCAGAGTCTCGAACAAGGATTTCTCTCTGAGTAATCTTTGAGATGAACTTAGTGGCGTTGTGGCAGTCGCCACAGACTCTGAGGTTCTTGACTACGCGGATGGGAAGGCCCGGAGGGATGAAAAGTAATCCGAATGCAATGGCAAGCTTTTCACTGTGGTAATTCAGCATGCGGACTTTCTCTGCTTCTGCTACGTCATGGAGAGCATAGTTCATATCCGGAAGATAACCTTCTTGGACCATTCTGTTGTTCAATTGTTCAAGTTCTGCATAGATTTGGTCCGAGAAAGGACTAGACATGTCATCTGCAGAAAATACATGGACTTTACCCTTGTATTTGATCCAACTGAAGCCTGGTTCCTTTTTTACCCGCAAGTCTCTCATTCCTCGTCTTAATTGCGCTACATATTCCCATTCACCTTCAGAAGCATAAATGCTAGTGAGTAAGACATAGCTAGCAGGATTATTTGGTTCCAACTCAGCTAAATGATCTGCAGCCCATTTTCCAATTTCAATGTTCTTGTGAAATCTGCAAGAACTCAGCAAGGTGGCCCAACCAACAGCATCAGGTGTGTTAGGCATTAGGTTGATGAAATCTTTGGCTTGTTCTAATCTTCCAGCTCGACTTAGAAGATCTATCATGCAAGTATAATGATCAGGCGTTGGACTGATCCCATGTTCTTCTGACATCAACTTAAAATACTCATGTCCTTTATCAACTAACCCAGCTCGACTGCAGGCAGACAGGAGCCCTACAAAAGTAACACCATCAGGCTTCAGACCCTGAGAGAGCATATTTTCAAAGATATCTATTATCTCGTTAGCTTTCCCAAACTGAGCGTATCCTGAAATCAGCGCAGTCCACGTGACTGCGTCTTTCACATTCATCTCTGTAAACAACTTGTCTGACTCTTCGATACTTCCACATTTGCCATAAAAAGTAACCAGTGCATTTGAGACGGTAAGAAATGAAACAAGCCCTGATACCAAGGCCTGGCAGTGGAACTGGGTTCCTTCCTCCAAGCTTGCTAAATTACCACATGAACTCATCACACTTCCTAAAGTGTACTCATCTGGATCCACCCCGCTCCTCTGCATCTCACAGAAGACCCTCATTGCTTCTTCGCCATAACCATTCTGACCATATCCAACTATCAAAGCAGTCCAGGATATGACGTTCTTCTCATACATTCGCTTAAATACTTTTTCGGCATAATTTATGCAGCTGCACTTGCAGTACAAATCAACAAGTGCACTACCAACATAAACATTATCTAAATGATCAGTCCTCAGGGAGTATCCATGAATCTGCTTACCTTTATCAAGTGCAAGCATCCCTCCGCAGGCTGTCAATACGCTCCCAAATGTAAACTGATCCATAGCAAACCCCCCAGCCCTCATATCACCAAACACGTCAACAGACTCCTGATGCAAACCGTTCTGCATAAGTCCAGTAATCATGGACGTCCATGAGATCGAATCCTTTTCCTCCATACCATCAAACAACCTCCTTGCATCATCCACTATCCCACACCTCAAAAGCCCAGTGATCATATTATTATACATAACCAAATTCCTCTCAGGAATCACATCAAAAACTTTACACGCCTCACCCAACAACCCTGCTTTCGAATACATGTCCATCAAAGGACATCCCACAAATGTATAACCCTCAAACCCAAACTTCACAACATGCCCATGAATCTGCTTCCCTAAACCCACACCACCCTGACCAGACGCAACCTTCAGCATCGTCATCATCGTAATTCTACTCACGTCCAACCCCCCACTTCCCAACATCATCGCATAAACCCTCACAGCCTCCCTCACAAATCCATTACTCCCATACCCACTTATCACAGCATTCCACGACGCCCCATCTTTAACAGGCATCCTATCAAACACCTCCTGCATCACACCCAAATCCCCACATTTCGAATATGCCGAAACAATAATGTTCCACGAATAAACATTTGGCTCAGGCATTACATCAAACATATTGCGTGCATATGTGGTAAAACCCAATTTACCATAAGCATCAACTACATTGTTTAACAAGAACGTCTCTGGGCTGATTATTGTCTTCAGGATGTGGCAATGGATCTCCCTTGTTTGTCGAATATTACGCGCTTGTTTCAGGAGTGAACAGTAGTGGTTGGAGATTCTGGACATTGAGATGTTCCAGTTCTAATGGTTCGAAGTTTGGTTTTACCCGCGCGTGTTTTTTATAGACTGATTTACAAGACCAAACGGCGTAGTTTCAGGGAAAGATGGAAAAACAAAAGGTTTAGTTTTGTGTTGATTTCAGTTTTTATACATTAATTTCAGTTTTGATTTTTGTAAATTTAGAAATTGAATATAGCAAAAAACATATGATGATTAGATTTGAATAATTGAATCAATTGTTGAATCAATTGTTGAATCAATTGTTGAATCAACTTAAGTCTTTCAGAAATTAATAGTACTCCTTGATTTCTTTTCTTCTGTCTTTTGAGTATTAAATACTTATTATAAATCAATTCTAATTTTAATTAAATAATTCAATGGAATGATTTAAGACGAATTTTTATGTTATCGTAGAACGTGTATTAGGATATATCAATCATGGTTTTTTATCAATCCAACGAACAAGATTTAAACAAAAAATAACAATCAAATTTAACCATCGTTATATTTTGCAAACCATCCATTTTAATCAAATCATCAAATTAATCAGATCAGCGTGAATTTTTTACACCACAAATATTTAATGTCTTCCTATAAATTGACCTGCCAATTCAATTATCAAAATTAAGTGATCGTACTATGGTAGCAATCTCTAAGAAAATCCACCCAAACTTGTATTACATTACTCATATTTTTTTTTACATTACTCATATGTAATTGGTTTCATTAAGTTATAAAAATATATTTAGTTCAAGGTTAAGATTAAAAAGTATATTATATTTTTGGAAGCCGGATATTTAAATCTTAAATGTTGATTTGATTATACTGTCGATTGTGATCAAATATTTTTAATTAAATAAAATAATAGAATTTGCAAAAAAGACGTGACAATTGAATTTGAATGTTATTTTGAATTTAAAACTTACCGGTTAGATTATTAATAAATAACGATTGAGATTATATCTGATTGTTTCACGAAAATATAAATATCTTTTTCCCTAAAATTTCATATTGTAAATTGCTATATCAATCGAATAACAAGTAAAGTGAATATGGTTAAAAATTACTCTTTCCATAAAACTATTCCCAATAAAAACAGGAAAAACATCATAAATCATCTCAATAAAAAACAACAAATACAAGAGAATTTCATCCACACATATTCTCCCAGCAAACAGACAATCTTCTAGAATCCTCCACGCTTCGCTTAAACCCTCGATAGGGTTTCTTCTCACTCATTCCCCATTTCACTACTTCTCTCTCCATCCGCCGATTCTATCCAAACCCAATCTCACTCTTCATCCAATTTCGCTAATTAGGGTTTCTTTTTCCAATTCAATGGCTCCGGTTCTGAGTACGAGTCTCGCTTCATCGTCGCTGCAGCCGACGCTGCTTCTGAACAGAGCTAGTGTTGGATTGTGTTCTTCTGTAAGGAGTAGTGCGTTTTTGAGGAGGGGAAACAGCTTGAGTTGTGTTGGTGGGTTGAAATGGAAGGTGGAGAGGAAACGGAGTGACGTGCTGGTTAGGTGTGAGGCGGCTGGTGCTGTGGCTGAGAAAGAGGAGACTGAGGCTGGTGAGGAGAAGTTTGAGTATCAGGCTGAGGTGTGTTGTGTTAAAGATGTTGGCTTTTTTAGTTTTTGATGATGGACTTCGTGGTTTTTGATTGGTTTGGTGAATTGGGTTTGTGCAGGTTAGCAGGTTGATGGATTTGATTGTGCACAGTTTGTATAGTCACAAGGAAGTGTTTCTGAGAGAACTTGTAAGGTAATAAGTGAACGGTGCTCTTTTGTTGATTCTGTGGATTACTGTATTGGCAATTGCTGTGGATGTAATGAGTTTTGATTGGTTGACATACACCCATTGAGCTTAAAGATTGGAAATTTACTCTGTTGGTGGTTTCAGTTTCTATCCATGATACATTGTTGTGTAGTTTTCTGTTATTAATGTTTACATCGGTTGTTTTGCAGTAATGCAAGTGATGCATTGGACAAGCTGAGATTTTTGAGTGTGACTGAGCCTGCTTTACTTGGAGATACTGGTTCTTTGGAGATTAGAATTAAGCCTGATCCGGATAATGGAACCATCACTATTACGTATGTTTAATTCATAGTTGATATCACTCAGATTTTGTTGTTGATAATTGATATTTATATTGTATGTTTCTTTGATGCAGCGACACTGGAATCGGAATGACTAAGGATGAACTTATTGACTGTCTTGGGACCATTGCACAGAGTGGGACATCCAAGTTCTTAAAGGCTTTAAAGGTATTCATTTTCTGTTTGATACTTTATTATTTTGATGAAAGTGGTTGATTAACGTTTTTGGTAACATACAGGAGAATAAGGATCTGGGAGCAGACAATGGTTTGATTGGTCAGTTTGGTGTTGGATTCTACTCTGCTTTTTTGGTTGCTGATAAGGTAATAGTCAGGCTGCATTTTAAAAGATAAGACCTATTTGACCTCTTTTTTGTACTGAATTGCCATGCATTCTATTTCCTGTAGGTGGTTGTCTCCACAAAAAGTCCAAGGTCTGATAAGCAGTATGTGTGGGAGGCAGATGCAAATAGTAGTTCGTATGTGATTAGGGAAGAAACTGATCCTGAAAATCAACTTACCCGCGGAACTCAAATCACTCTATATCTGAAGGTATTCGTCACCCTGTTTGAATCTCATTTTAAGATTTGCTTGAATTTATTGTAATAACATGCTGCTTTAACAGGATGATGACAAGTATGAATTCTCGGATGCTGCCAGAATTCAAGGTTTGGTGAAGAATTACTCACAGTTCATATCCTTCCCCATTTACACGTGGCAAGAAAAATCAAGGAGTGTTGAGGTTAATCTTTAATCCATTATAAGTTACGTACGAGTTTAATAGCGACTGTTGTTGATAAGGTTTTAATGTATACCTTCTTCGCAAATATATTCAGGTTGAAGAAGAGGAAGAACCTAAAGAAGGAGAGGAGAAACCTGAGGTATTGTTGATCCCTTATTTTTCACATTTTTTGACCTGTCAAACCTTTTTATTTTTTGGATTAGGTTTCTGACCGCTCACGACTTTATGATTCACTATTTGTAGGAACCAAAGAAAAAGAAGAAGACCGTGACTGAAAAATACTGGGATTGGGAACTAGCCAATGAAACAAAACCCATATGGGTGAGTATGGGATGGTCTGATTTTTGTTATCTTTACTTACAAAAATGGTCTACCGATCTTCTTGTTAATTTTCTCAACCTCCACAGATGCGAAATCCCAAAGAAGTGGAAAGGGAGGAATACAATGAATTTTATAAGAAGACATTTAATGAGTTTTTGGATCCTCTGGCATATGCACACTTTACCACAGAGGTATTCAGTTTTTGGATTTTCATTTATGTTAATTTCATCTTCCTGTAAGGATACTGAATTTTTAGTTTGTTTCTGATGTGTAGGGTGAAGTTGAATTCCGAAGCGTGCTTTTTATTCCTGGAATGGGTCCACTTAACAACGAGGATGTCATGAATGCCAAGACAAAAAATATTCGTTTACATGCGAAGCGTGTATTTATCTCAGATGATTTTTGATGGAGAATTAGTGAGTGTTATTTACTCACACACAGTGTACCGTCCTACAAAACTTTTGTCGATTCAAGTGCTAATTTCTTCTGTGTTATTTGCAGTTCCCTAGGTATCTGAGCTTCGTTAAGGGTGTCGTTGATTCAAATGACCTTCCTCTCAATGTATCGAGAGAAATCCTTCAAGAGAGTCGAATTGTATGTATCACACTTCGATGTTATTAGCCATCTAAGTCGGTACCTGATTCATGCTTAGCATTTGTTTGCTTGCTTGTTATATATAGGTTCGAATAATGAGGAAAAGACTTGTTAGAAAAACTTTTGACATGATTGAAGATCTAGCTGAAGCAGAAAATAAAGAGGTAAAGAGACTTGAACCTCATTTTTTAATTTGTCTCATTTATAGGTCATTTACAAATTAGAATTACTTATTACGTATTGTTATACAACCAGGACTTCAACAAATTCTGGGAAAACTTCGGAAAGTTTTTGAAATTGGGTGTTATTGAAGATTCTGGAAATCATAAGCGATTGGCTCCACTACTGCGGTTTCATTCTTCTAAAAGTGGAGATGCGCTTACGAGCTTAGATAATTATGTAGAGAACATGGGTGAGAACCAGAAGGCTATTTATTACTTAGCAACAGACAGTCTGAAAAGTGCCAAGAGTGCACCTTTCCTGGAGAAGCTGGTTCAGAAAGATATCGAGGTATGCCTTTAATGGGATGCATTTATTTCTTTTTTCTTTGTTGGTTATAATAGAGAAATTCCTATAGGATCCTCTTATACAGTTTTGAGTTTTGACTTCAATTTCTGGCTTCAGGTTCTTTATCTGGTGGAGCCTGTTGATGAAATCGCCATTCAGAACCTTCAGACTTATAAGGAAAAGAAGTTTGTCGATATCAGTAAAGAGGATTTAGAATTGGGTAAGGAACAGTCAGTTACAGAAAACTGGTCAAAGCATACTGCTACCTAGCCGTTATGAATTTTTTAAATAATTTGTAAATTATTTGACTGTGGTTACCATAAGTCAAAACATACCGGTTTGCTTAATTTTCTTGCTTCTCAGGTGATGAAGATGAGGTCAAGGAGAGGGAGGACAAGCAAGAATACAATCTCCTTTGTGATTGGATCAAGCAACAACTTGGAGACAAGGTGGCTAAAGTTCAGGTGTCTAAGCGTCTGAGCTCTTCACCTTGTGTGCTTGTTTCTGGCAAGTTTGGATGGTCTGCCAACATGGAAAGGTCAGTCTTGTTTCGGATTTCTTGCTTTCAGCTGGTTTCTATTACTCCAATTTCTCTGGTTTGACGCACCCATCACCTCTATCATTTTATGGTTTTATCACAGGTTGATGAAGGCACAAGCTCTTGGTGATACATCTTCGCTGGAGTTCATGAGGGGTCGTAGAATATTGGAGATCAATCCAGACCATCCAATTGTTAAGGATTTGAATGTAAGAACTAGGAAAACTTTATTTTGCAGTTTGGAATTAGTGACAGTTGACTATTTTTATGCTGCTTTGGACCGAAGGACCATTGAAGTATTGAATTCGGTGGGAAAAAGCGGAATCAGAAGTTGGCTATCAAACAGATTATAATGCTCTTGATGGTTTTCAATGCAGGCTGCTTGCAAGAATGAGCCGGAGAGCACAGAGGCCAAGAGAGCAGTTGACCTTTTGTACGACACAGCTTTGATATCAAGTGGATTTACTGTAAGTTCACTGCTAACACTTTACCCAAGTATCAGCCTCCAACCCTACAGATGCAACACCATTGATGCTTAATTATTCATTTTTTATAACAGCCTGATAGCCCGGCTGAGTTGGGAAGTAAGATATACGAGATGATGGCTATGGCTCTAGGCGGAAGATGGGGTAGAACAGAAGATGCTGAAGAGGCAAATGAAGTAGAAGACGCTAAAGCCAGTCCAGCAGATGATTCTGAGTCTCAGGTAATTGAGCCATCAGAAGTAAGAACTGAGAGTGATCCATGGAGTGAATGAGGCAGCATGTCCACAGAGTAGTCAAGTTATCTACTTTTGCGGCAGTTGGCTTTCTAGAGATTTTAGTCTCAGGTGATATGCTACATTTACTATAGCAAGACAAATACAAATTTTGCTGAAGATGCAACTCTTTTTGCTCATGTAGACAATAAAAAGGCAGTCAGGTCAACTGTTTTGCTCAGGTCAACTGACAAGCCAGTGTCAAGCTCAATCTTGCAAGTAAATGCTGGATGTTAAATACTTAAAAATGGAAACTTTTATTGATCATTTTCAAATAAATAAAGTATAATAAATTATAGAGACCTAAAAGATAGAACACTTTTAGAAGAGTATATGAATCTGAGTTATTCATTTCAAATTTACCACTTCCATCATCCACTCATTGAAAACTTCTAAGTGGCCAAAAGTGGAGTCTCAGTTCATCTCCTTTAGACTTCACTTTATGTTTATACAAAAGATTTGGAACACAATGTCGATACAAAAGATTGAGTTACAAATTACACTGTCATCAAATTCCTAGATTCAATCAGATTCATTCGATGAGAAAAAAACCGTACATTTTACCGACACTTAAGCATTGATTTGTATTTAATATGATTGTGAATGAGATTCAGAATTGCCAAACTAAAAAAGATGCTATCAGTATTATAGAGACACTCAAATATACATTTTTGTCACTCTCCATTTGGAATCTTGTTAATAATCTTAGTAGTTTTATAATTACTGATATTTAATAAATAAAGCGCATTACCTAAAGATAACCAAAAATAGTTGGTGGGAAAGTATGAAAAAATTGAAGTTTAGTATGGCCATGATGGGGCTACCACCAAATTTATACTCCCTCCGTCCCATTTTGAGTGATCCATTTGAGAAATTTCACGATTTTTAAAAAATTGAAAATGTGAGATAAAAATTAAAAAAGAGAATGAATGAGATAAAAAATATGAAAGAGGGTATAAATGTAGAGGTAAAAAAGTTTCTATTTTAGGAAATGAGAATATCATTTTGAGACATCCAAAAAGAAATGAGACACTCATAATGGGACGGAGGGAGTAACTCGAAATGGGACAAAGGTCTGAAACTCTTTTCCAAATGCTGACACTCATAACTTGATGAAAGTAACGAACACTTATAAATCTCAAAACTCTTGAACCCATTACAGGATCGACAACTCACATGTCATCATTGTGAACACAATTTGAGAACTCTTTTGATCACACTACTCAAAATTAAATTGAACTTGCACATACTGTAAATAGTATACATCAAGTGTACTGAAGAATTAGTCTCGACGCTCATCGAGAGCCGTACGGTACAAGATTGGTGGCAATAAAGTCGTAAAAGCCATTGTTAATAAAAGAACTACAACTTGCTAGAATGCTCTACAGTTCAAATCATTCATGATCTATCAAGTAGTAGAGTCTTTAGCCTTGTTTTGGTGTAGCAAACAGCAAGCTTCTGATTGTCGACTTGTCAGCCAAAAAGAAGAACATATATAATAACTCCCGCCTGATCAACAATGAAGAAAACATAAAAAGCATTTTACCGAGTTAGCTCCACTTGAAAACATTGTTATAATTCATCGACAAAGATTGGATCTTAGAAACTCCATGAAAGTGAACCTCGAATAATAAAAATATATTTGTGCACAACATATCCATACGACTCTTAGCAATGTATATGCCTAATTCTGTATTATTAGCACACCCCATTAACACAAGAAAACAAGAAGCAATAGTTATAAATTCAATTGATATGCAAAGTATAAATAAAGTAGCAGTGTATCAAATAGTTTATATATTGCTTTACCAGCCAACATTGAAATTAGCTGTTTATGTCATTGTTCAAATAATTGGGTTTAATTTTGTCCGTACACTTGCGCAAAAAATTCTTCTAACCACTCTCGGCATTAATTTATCTAAGTCCCAAAATAATATCCAAACTACCCAAAAGGGCTCTTAATATTTTAATTTGTATGCACAAACAAAAAGCCGAGATATAAGACCATTGCGCTTAGGTGCTTACAAAGCATGTTTACGTGACGTACTACTATCCTCGAATCAAGATTGCAACCTTAACCAGTGAGCATTGCCATAAATACAAGTTTTTTTATACTACACGTTAACACAATAGTCTGCAAACTCAAAAATATTTATAATTCATTCTTAAAAATATATGCGGTTTGGTGCTAATAGGAGATAAAAATAGTTAAATAGATACCTTGATAACTGTCGAGCACCCATTGTAGAACAGTAGAGCTTGTGCAAACCACACTTGCCTATCGCCTAGTATAAAACGACTTCACATCTTAGGTAAGTCATTCCATCCACAAGCTTCTCTCCTGAAAAACACTACAAGACCTTTGACAGAAAACTTGAGTCTAGATATGCTGCCTCTTGGTGAGATTGCTGGCATGAACTATTTCGAGAGCTCTAATATGCTTCAAGAAAACTGGAACGTGATACCAAGTAACATGCAGACGTTTAATGGGTACCAAAATGGGTTGCCAAGTTCCCATATACTTCGATCCCATCATGAGATAAATCCACAACAGTCATCAAGTATCAGCAATAACTCAACCTCAGATGAGGCAGAGGAGCAACAGTACAATATCATTGATGAAAGGAAGCATCGCAGGATGATATCCAACAGGGAGTCAGCTCGCAGGTCAAGGATGAGGAAGCAGAAGCAGTTGGATGAGTTGTGGTCACAAATGACACATCTGAGGACTGAAAATCATGCTTTACTTGAAAAGTTCAACCATGTCTTCGAGAGCCATAATATCATTGCGCAAGAGAATGTAAAACTCAAGGACGAAATTTCTCAACTTCGGAAAATGGTCAACGAATTGCAATTCATTAGTCCCGAAACTGTTCTAACGGACTTTGGAAAAATACCCTGCAACACGGACACTGCAAGAAAAGTCTTTTCCGGCCAATCAATCTCCAGTTCAAAAGACTTGCTTGGCATATGAGCTCTTCAACTCATTATAACTTTGTTTAATTACGTCTTTCAATTCCAATAATGTCATTTGGTCCTGTTGTCTTTCACCAATCTGTATGAGACCAGTAATCAGCAATATAAGTTGCTATATATACTAGTTTGACAACATTACTTGCTAATCATATATTAGAAAAGTACCACAATTATCTAGCAGAAGTTTGCAAAGAATTCTGAAGTTCAAAGTTGGAACAATAAGCAATTGTCAGAGGCTCCATCTCAGAATTTCTACAAAGTTCATAAAGTATAATCATCACGAAAGAACAAAAACAGTAAAATGCACTAAGCCTACGCGAAAAAAAGATGGTTATATTTGTTATTGAGGGTTTAATAAAGTACGAAAAATGGACTTATGAAGAGTGATTAGAGAAAATATTATATAGGCCAATCGAACAAATGTTGGTGGACGTGGTGACATATGTGACTCTTGATTCATATAAAAAAGGAAATCATAAATGATATATGCATCCATTAGACATTGAACTATAACGCAACTTTTGTTTATGGATAACATGTCTCTTTTAGTCAAGCCACGCTGATGTTGTTTTCATTTATTTTTTGATTTTTCTGTAGTGTCAAACAGGCCCTACACTTCAGTTGTTAGTCACACACTAACTTAAACTTACCTCACCTTCGAGCGAAGTGGCTGTATACTCAGAGAAAAGGTTACTTCTAAGCCCGACCCTTGCAAAACCAAACAACACTGCATCCACAAGTTCAACAAGTTGTGAGGTAACATAACACATCAACAGACGGCACTTAGTACCAATTAAAAATGAATCAAAACACAAAAGGAGCTGCAACCAAATCAGCACAAACAGCCTATTTTAATAAAATCCAACTACCCAAGATGTGGAATCCAATGAGACAAGCTAGCCATGAATAAAAATGATGAAGCAAGAAATTTTCAGCTGATGTTGTTGTCCAATCATATATCAAGAAGCCCTAGATAAACAAAAAGAAAGCTTACCCAAGGAGGCAGATAACAAAAGGTGGAAACTGAAACATGACAACCCAAATGGGATGAAACCCTTGAAGACTTGAAGTAGTAATACATGGCTACAATCCTTTTCCATGGTACTATGATTAGTTCACATTAATAAACTACCTGAACTAAGAAGTGCCCTAGGTGAAATTGAAGCCACAAGTTTACATATTTGAAGTACATATGTGTCAAAAAAGAGGTTAACTTGAGCTGAGCTACTTCATTTATTCAACATAACAAGTCATCACAGATAGCTGAGAGGACATGAACATCATAAAGATTGAAGATTGAAAATGAGAATCCTTTCATTACCTGATTTTGAGAGAGCAGACCAGTGGAGTTGCTGGAGAGGTGGGAATTAACTGTAGCTGTGAATAAGAATTGGGCCAAATATGTAGACCTAAAATACCAATTTGTGGCCAATTGACCCAAAATGTGTTCGCTTGAAATTATGATGAAGACAATTTCGACCTGACCACCGACAACCATCTTCATTCCTCTTCATGGTATCTAATTACTGTCTCTTTAAACCCGTAAAGTTTCAATCGTAGATGTTTTTCAATCGTTTAAGTTCGTTTCTTGCCGAAATTTTGATTATCCGGAACTGGGTTTTTTTCGCATCTGAAGTGTAATTAATTTATGTGGGTGTGAAGTTGGTTGAAAATGTTTGATTTTGATACCATTTGTTGTTTCTTGTTGAATCATAATGTTGAATATCAAACCATTTGTTTGTTTTGTACAAATCAGAGAAGATTCAGCTGCTTTTGTTGGATGATTTTATGTAGTCCTTTTGACATTACATTCATTTGATTTTCGAAGTCCTTTAAATCACACCAGGTAACAAAAATACAAAATGCTGCTAATATGCACTACTGGAGATTTCACACTTTTGGGAGCTTTAAATAGCTGCTAATATACATTACTGGAGGAAGCTTGGATGGTTTTTGGCTTTTGCAGTGTGGATGTTTTCGCCAAGTGCATATTCAGTTACTTGTTTATAATTGGCTTGTTTTGTAGAAGATTTAGCTCGTCTAGGGCCTGAGAGTTTCATTGCTTGGTCAAGGAGGCAAGAGTTGTCAGTGAGATCAGAGTAGCGTTCTAAGGAGGAGAATTCATTGGCTCGACTCCTAATGGATTCAGCTCGTTGTGAAGCATCCCAGTTCTTGACGAGCCCATCTCCTTCGAACATTCTTACCATTTCTAACATTTTAGCCCTTTGGACTGGGAAGGTACTGGGTGCAGAGAAGGGGCCACTTGCACCATTTCCTCCAGCTCTATTTTGTTGTAGTTGTTCTTCAAATCCTTGTCGACAAGCATCTCAAGCTTTTTCTCCAGATGAATTTTCTTGACCTTTAAAAATGGTAAGATTTAGCATTACCATTTTGAGAAACTTCAAACTTATTAAATGCTGATGTTGAGTTTTCTTACCCATCGAGCATCACTCCTTTCTGGTGTGCAGCCTTTCCAAAATCCAAACTCAAGTGCTCTCTGGCCAGTCATCAGCTCAATGAGCAAGATACCAAACCCAAACACATCTGTCTTATCTGAGGATTGCCCGGTTGAGAGATAAATGAGGAGTCTCTCATTTTACCCATACATGTAAAAACCTATACCTTTCTGCGAGCAAATGTTACCTCACCCTTCAAATGGGTACTTCAAGTTATGATGAAAATTTGCCCATACATGTAAAAACCGTAGAGCCTGAGGAATTTTTCTCAGAAATCTTCAAATGAGGAGTCTCTCATTTGCTGTCATGCAAAAACCGTAGAGCCTGTGGAGATTTCTATATGCTAGGCTGATCATCTCGACTTCAGTCTGAAACTGGACCTCTCCTCTTATCGTGTTTCCATCCTTTAGCCTCTTCACTGCGACAATGGAGCCATCAGAAAGGTACCCCTTGTAGACTATTCTAAACCTCCTTTTCCGAGTATGTTCTTACTGCTGAAATAATATTGTTGCAGTCTGAAGCTCCTTGAACTGGAATCTTCTCAAGTTGCCAAGGTAGAAAGTGGTCATGGGGGAGGACAGTGCTCCGATGAAGGCATTGTTTGATCCTGATATATTGTTGTTCTGCAGTAGCCTGTGGTAAACAGATCAACAGAAACTAAATGTTCTGTTTTTTTTCTTTTATGCATTATTTCTATCTAACGTTTAGACATGATAACACGCTATTTGCAGATTTGTCAAGTTTCCAAATTCCAATGCTCGGCAAAAGTGTTCCAGACAAATCACAAACTGGTTCTTCATTTGTACCCATCTTCAAGCGAAGCATCTTCATCAGTATACACCATAACAACACTAATATGAATAATGAGCACAGCACAGAAGGCACTGTGCTTATCTATCAATTACTTATTTTTCTTTATTTCTCTGACAAACATCCGCTTCATTCAAATTTTCTTAATATATCTCCTAAGTTCCGTGCGCGGATCTAAATGAGTCATTAATAATTGGACGGAAAAAGCACGAAATACTTTCATTTAGAAAATTGCTTCCGAAGCATTGAGCCCAAAGAAAAAGCCCATTAACCGACAAAGGGATCTGGAGATTCATGCATTTTGAAACATCTTATTATGAGTAAAAATTTCAGTGTCGTAGGCGATCGAAATTCTATAAATAAGTCATCATATTTAACGTGATAATCAAATGGTTGATAGTTTTCCAACACATTTTAAATACAAAAATACTTTCAGTTTTATGATAAGAGATGACATTTGGTAGCACATTGCCACAATGGAACATGTTTGTTCCGTCCAATTCAGTTAAGGGTTGTTGACTGAAACATGCCTCAGGCAATTTGTGGCATATATGACTCAGCATTCTAGCATTGATCATAAAATAATGGGTTGATGGTTGATAGGTTTCTAATGCATTCTTAAAATAAATTAGTCTCAAATTGGTAATTTTGTATTCACATTAAGATCATCTTAGTTTTAGAAAAGTCAAGTTAAACTACAAAGCTTAAACATTGTTTGATTGATAAATGACTCAGCAATGAGTCACATGAAGTCAGAACCATCCAGTTACTGTACTTTTGTTTTTTACTTTTTGTTGATTTGCATGATGAATAGAAAAAACATGTGCTAGACATTGAATTTTTTTTTTTTTTTGATAACATTATAAGAACTGGAAAAACAAGAACACGGAAGGACTTAAAAGCTTGAAAACAATCTGCTGAAACCTAGGACAACAATCAAGCCCGAACCAACTCCATCTATTGTGAAGAGCGAATTTAGCTATGATGTCGGTTGATTCATTTGCCTCCCGACGAATTAAGCTTAACTTCCAGTCTTGAGAAGACGCTAACTTTTGTAAACAGTTTAGAAAAACTTGAGAACCTTCCTGTGGAATACGCATTCGATAGTCCAATATATTAACCAACTGACTACAATCCGACTCGAAAACCACCTTATGCAAATTTAGATCAGATGCTAAACACATAGCCTGCCAAAGTGCTAAAGCTTCCATAGACAAACTGTTAACAGCCTTATGAACATAAGAAGCTCTAACTCCCAGGACAAATCCATATTCATCCCTAGCAAACACTCCACATCCTCCAGAACCAGAAACATAATCAAATGCAGCGTCGCTGTTAATTTTAACAAAGCCAGTGGAGGGAGGTTGCCATGAATCACTGTCACTGGCCTGAAAACATAAAGTTGTATAAACCGAATGAGAGTTCGAGTATTGTTTTAGCATCGTCTTAACCTAATCAGGCATAGTTTATATCCAGAGGTTGAGATCCATGATATATACTGTTACGATGATACCAAATATACCACATGGTGATCAGAACCATCGCAAACTGTTTGGTATCCAGTAAATGGAACAATGAAACAACCAATCAGCGACGTCGATAAAATTATCCAAATTAAATGCAACGAGAAACTCGAATTTGGACCATAGTGCTCTAGACCACCAGCAGCTCAAAAATAAATGCACTGTAGTCTCCAAAGAGCAACCACAAACACAACACGTTGAGAGAAACATAAAAAGTGTCGGACAATCAGATTGTGGCCTGTTGGAATACCATTGTAATAAACTTTCCACACAAAATTTTTGATTTTCCTAGGAACTGAACTCCGCCACAATGATTTCCAAAATTTAGATAGTGGTACAAAAGTAGAACATTGACCTGCGTTGCACGATCGACATCGCATTTTCTGTTCATTTGAGACTTGATGATTTGATAAGCAGACTTGACATCCAAAAGACCAGTAATTTCCAGTCCATAAAATAGAATTAGTGGAATCATCAACTCGGAAAAAAGGCCTAATCAGTTGAGTGATCTGCCAAAAACCATTCCACATGGAGATGAACGATATCCTTTATTGGCACTTAAAATTAAAGTATTCGGAAAGTATTTCGCTTTCAGCAGTCTAGAAGCTAAGGAATGGGGATAATGTAGAAGTCTCCATACCTGTTTTGCAATAAGAGCATAATTAACTATCTTAAGATCTTGAAAACCCATACCTCCATCCTGCTTATTTTCCTGCAAAGTTCCCCATTTTACCCAATTAATGTGTCGGGTATTATCAGAATGGTTCCACCAGAAATGCCTGATCAACTCATGTAACTTGTTAATAACATTATCAGGCAGAACATAGCAAGACATTGGGTATAAAGGCATTGACAATAGGACAGCTTTTATAAGTACTTCCTTTCCGCCAATTGATAATTGCTTTGTGTGCCAACCATTGATTTTATTTGACATACTACAGATCAAAGCTGCGTGAGCATCGGATTTCTTCCTACCACGAACCAAAGGCATACCCAAGTAATTCGACATCTTATCAGTACATTGCACGCCTAGTGTTTCAGCTACCCTAACCCTTTCTTGATGACCGACATGTCTAGTAAACCAGATACTTGATTTGTTGTAGTTAACTTGCTGACCGGAGCATGCCTCATAAATGCTGAAAATGTACTTAATTCTATGAGCTACCATGTCATTTAATTTAAAAAACAACAAACAGTCATCTGCAAAAGTCAGATGGGAGATTTCAGGTGCCAAAACATTAACCTTAATGCCCTGAATAAAAGTGTGATTCCTTTCCTTTTCCATTGCATAATGTAACCAATCCATACAAAGGATGAAAAGATAAGGTGACAGTGGATCCCCTTGTCTCAACCCACGTTCAGGAGATATAGTCTCAGAAATAACACCATTTATTCGAATCTTGTACTTAACAGACTTCACAAAAAACATAACTCGTTCTACCCAAAGATGATGAAAGCCAAAATTCAGTAACACCGATTCAAGAAACTTCCATTCTATCCTATCATATGCTTTAGACAAATCCAATTTCAGTGCAGCATATCCCGTTTTCTTAGAAGCTCTAGTATTCATAAAATGCGCTACCTCATGTGCCACAATAATGTTATCATAAATGAATCTGCCCTTAAGAAAAGCACTTTGATACGGGGATATGATTTCATTAAGCAGAGACTGAAGTCTGTTAACCCAAAGTTTAGCAATAACTTTCACCAAAACACCGTTTAAGCTTATCGGTCTAAAATCATTCATTTTATGTGCACCCTTAAGCTTAGGAATAAGCACAATCAACGAGACATTGTTCTCGGAATCCAGAACCCCATTGTTAACAAAATTAAGAACTTCAGCTGCAAAGACATCCTTCACACAGTCCCAAAATTGCTGAAAAAACAAGGCAGGATATCCATCTATACCTGGCGATTTTCCTGGATGCAACTGAAATAGAGCCAACTTAACGTCATCAGTTGTAAATGGCTCCATAAGACGCAGATTATGCTCCTCTGTTACCAACCTTGGTATATAACCTAAAGCATCATCAAAAGTATTTGCTGAAATGTGTAAGTTTGAGTGGAATATAGTATGAAAGTAATCAACAGCAGTACTGATAATATCAGGTAATGAAGTTGCTTGAAACCCGGAATCAGTATCCAAATGAGAAATTTTGTTTACTTTTTTGACGGCTGGTGGCTTTTTGATGAAAGTATTTAGTGTTACTGTCTCCTTCAGCAAGCCACATAACACGAGATCGTTGTTTCCATAAAATTTCTTCTCTCAAAAGCCATTTAACACGGCTGGTGGCTTTTTGATGAAAGTATTTAGTGCTAGACATTGAATTTTAATGCATAGTGACAGTGAAGTGACAGATTCATGCAAGCTTTGATTTTGGACCATGAATCTGATTCTGACAGCTGGACAAATGCAAGGCTACCCACCTTAGGCTCAGATGAGATTGGAATGACTTGAGAGGCAACATGTGGCCTGCATTCATCCAGGAGTTGACAGCTGCAACTGAGTGAGAAATTAAATTTGAAATGTGGGTGGCAGGAATGGGATTCAAAGATGAAGCTGATAGAAGATTCAAAAAGATTTCCATGTTGCCTACTTGCCTGGTGTAATTTATACCATGAATTTGATTCTATGTAATTTGGACAAGAATCATCTGACTTGGACAAATGCTTGGAACAGCTTTGAAATGAAATCATGTGATGTGATATTAGCTTGTTTGACACAGTAGAGATTTTAACTAAAAGATGCAAAGATTGAATAACTGATGAAATTTAGTAGTACAAGGATGGATTGATGACATAGTAGAACAGCTAGCATTGAGCTGAGTTTATTGAAATGAAACTCAAATAACAAATAAGTAGAACAACTTAAGTAAAGAGTTTGTCTCCTCTGATTAGTCAGAATACTCTTCCTCCTCTTTCCAGCAGCGGTTGAGAGTTGATCTAGGAGAGCTTGCACCTGAAGCTTTAACAAATCTCTGGTAGATGACAGACCCGTCTGAGCTGAGTTTCTTGAGGGTGCTCTTGCCTTGCTGGTAGCCAATTATGTCTAGGACTGAGCGTGGTTGAGAGTCAGGTTGGCATCAGCGTGGAGCGAGATAGAGAACTCGCTCGGACGAAAGCAAGCTAGCACGCGTTCAATAAGAGAGTCAAGGTTTACATCCTTTGGATTGTATCCAACTGCCTCGAAGCTAGCATAGCTGAAACCATCCTCTGGAGTAACGTGGATGGTTGAAATGGCTGATCCTTCTATGGAGTTCATCGAGTAGCCACATGGGTCAAACTCAAAGTCGCAGATTTCTGAGCTTGGAAGGATTTTACGGATGGACGAGTTATTAGTCATGCTCGATGCAGAGCTTGAGTCAGTTTTGTAGAACACTGATGCCCTCTGCCTGTCCAAACCAGTCATGCACATTTCAAGTGTGTAGACAGCATCAGAAGCCTTAACAGATTGTGCAGAGGCGGAGTACACATGCCATTGTTCCTTATCATTTTCATCACCCATCACATACGCCTTACTACCATGACCAAGCTGTCCGAAATAGCTGTCCAAAACCTCAACTTCCTGAGAGAAGCTGCGATGAGGATAGGGCTGAGCACCAGGGAAAATGAAACTCCCTCTAGTGTATCTAACGGATCTCACAGTCAGAGAAATAGATCCAGCCAGCTTCAGGATCGGAGGGATGGACAGCAGAAGCTTGGTAGTGCCACATGTCTTGATGATGATCTTGTAAGCATAAACAAACAGGCTTGATTCAGATAGGACATAGGAGTCCACATCGGCATTGGACAAAGATGCAACAATAGTGCATTCAGCAGGTCCTAAAATCTCATCCAGCTGAGATTTGGTCAAAGCACGAAGCCCTTTTCCTTCAGGGTCAGCAAAAATGCTCGGGAGCAAAGAAGGATATCTCAAGGCGCTTCTCATACCCTTCAAAACCAATCGCAGAAGTCGGCACAACAGCTGCCATTTTGATTATCTTCAGAGGAGGAAGTTATTCGACTAACGAGGAAAACGATGAAATCTAAGGCAATAATGTATTAGAGAAATGCAGTAAAGGGCTTTGAGTTCTAAAGCAATATCAGGATGGCTTGCGAGCGCACTGCAACAAACACAAAAATACATAAGCAGAAGGCTCATATTCGAAAGGATATGGATGTATGGATAATTGAAGAAGGGGCTTACGTTTGAGTAAGCAGCAGATCGGAACTTCTTGATGTCACCGTTTGGTCGAACGTCTTCTATGCAATAACCAAGGGGAGCTTCATAGAATAATGATTTACTACTACTACTACTACTACTATCAGATTTATCACCTCCTTCAGAATCCATTTATCATTCAGTTACACCTGCAAATTCACATCATAACAAATTAGAGTTTGCAAAGCACATACATGATTTGATTTTCAACATCAAAATTGACAATCAAAAAACATCATTTGTAACAGATTTAAGGAAACATGAAACTGATGACATCCCAACAAGAACAATGAAATTAAAAAAGAGATCTTTGACTCACGATATTGATCAAGGGTTGTGAATGCTCTGAATATGAACTTGAAATTATCAGATCCAAGATGATGATGATGATGAAGGGATCAAGAAATTCTGAATAAAACACGAAATTTAGAACAAACCCAGAAAGCAATTAGCGAAAGGAATAAGGGTATGTAGGAAAGCGTACCGGAAATAAGACGCGATTGATTAGAGATTGGAGATTGAAGGCAGGAGAAGCTCTAGGGTTTTGTGAAATTGAGAGAGGCGAAGAGGTCTATATATACTCAAGATTGGAAGGACGAGGAAGGCTGAAGAAGGAGAAGGTTTTATTACGATTTTGCCATTGAGATAATGTAGCCGGCTGTTACGTTCATCTAACCAACACGTGGGCCCCTCTGTGACCACATGATTTATGGGAATTTGATTCTTTTGAAATTGTGTGGTTGTTTACGGTTTGAAGAAGTTAAGTTTGAAAAAATAGAATCTCGAAAAAAGGATAATAATAATAATAATAATATTAAATGAAATATTAGTAGCGGGTACGGCTAGGTCTTTATTTAGCAGAGATTTTTGTGGCTGAGGAGAGAGCTAGAGATTTGCATAGTTCAAGGCTGGCCACAAGTTTGAAAACGATGACTATTTTAAGATTATCGTATCAGAATTTTTTGAATTTAAATGATATTCATATTTTCATTAATGCTAAGATTTGGGAATCTTTATATTTCATATAAAGATTTCAGCTTTATATGTATTTTAGATTGAAACTTATGTCTCAAAAATTAATCATATTATGATTTATGAAATAACAAAAGTAGTATTATATGAAATGAAATTAAGTTTTCTTAGAATATGTGGAAAAGAAGAACGAGTAGTAAAATATATAAAAAAACCGCTTTAGATCTTTAATTGATGATTTTGTGTACTCGATAACTCGAAGTTGTTTATGTAGGGGGGTTGAGTACTTGATGTTTCGAGGATGACTGAAAAATATTATCATTGGGCCAACTATGAGGTCAAATAAGCCCATGCCTTGTGGCCCACCAATTTCATGACGTTGTATATCCTTTCCTAATTATTATGAATTGCAATCTAGTTGTGATGAAAATTATTCATTTAACAAAGAAAATTATCACAAATATTCCAATTAAATGAAACATTTATCAACCAACCTAACGCAAGAAGACATCTTCGGATGGAAAAGATCTTATGACACAAAACCAATAAATTTAGTATCCATCATAAAAAATTTGCTTCATGCACATTGCACACTCACAACTCATCTGCAGCATTTCCAGTTTCAGGCATGTGCAATTACATGTGGAAACGAATTAATGTAACGTAAAAGCAATCTTAAAAGGTTCACGAGCATAGACAAGTCTGTCTGTCCATTTTCATTCTCCGATTTAACATATCATTAACTAACACAATCACATTCCAAACAGTAACAAAGATTGACAATCGAGCTTGTGATCTTTAGCCATGTTGACAATTGGCTGGAATTCTGTTCTGTTCAAGCTCTGTTCAAGGTTTGCGTCAGATGTACTGATGCAAGAGATCAGATATGCTGAAGCAAGAGAGTGCTGATGCAAGAGTGACGTGGATATTTGGAGCGTGTGACGTTTGGATAGTATTATTATTGCTGACGTGGTGCTGACGTGTCAGTTTAATGAAGGAGTATTTAAACCAAGGCAGGCGCGCGCTACATAAAAAAGGAATCAATTCAATTCGTCTTCGCAATCATCTTCGTTCTCAAAATCGCGTTCTTCAATCTGCGTCCGAGAAATCGATCAAAGACTGTGTGCTGTAGTCGGCGGGAAGCTTCGATAGTGTTAGGTATTGAAGTAGTCGAGTAGCTGGTAGTCTGAGAAGAGAGGTTTGGTCGGAGATTGGTTTCGAATCAAGAAATTGATTAGATAGGAAGCTTGGGCTTGATCGGTGTAATTGTAAACGTTTTCATCATTAGTGAACTTCTTTCTTGCTGGATTAGTCTGGTTGACTGAGTTTCAACCAGGATACCAGGGTAAATCGATTGTTCATTAGTTAGGGTTCTTGAAGTTCTTGATCTGAGTTTTAGTTAGGGTTCAACTGAGACAGTCTGCTTAAGCGGATCCTTGTACGGGACACTCACAATTGGTATCAGAGCGGCTATTAAGCAATGACGTTCACGAGAGTTGACCCAGCTGATCGGTTCAATGGTGCTGGTGACTTTAGCCTGTGGCAGCAGAGGATGTATGCTATCCTGGTTCAATTGAAGGTGGCTAAGGCTTTGCAAGGAGGTGATAAGCTACCGGACACCATGAGTGCAGAGCAGAAGGAGGAGCTACTGGAACTTGCCTATTCCACCATCATACTTCATCTTGGAGACAAGGTGATGAGGCAGGTGAAGAAGCTCAAGACTGCTGCTGAGGTATGGCTGAAGCTAGAAAGCTTGTACATGACCAAGACTCTTACTAACAGAGTCTTTCTCAAAGGTAAACTTATGAACTTTCGAATTCTTGATGATAAGCCCCTAGATGAATATCTTGATGACTTTGCTAAGCTGATAATTGAGTTGGAAGACATTGATGTGCTTGTTGATGATGAGGATCAGGCTTTGATTATATTGAATGCTTTACCTGCCTCGTATGCTCATTTTGTTGAAACTATGAGGTATTCTAGGGACTCTATAAGTCTAGATGATGTCTTGTCTGCATTGAGGTCTAAGATGATAGAGTCTGGTGTTAAGGATGCTGCAGGTGAAGGTTTGATAGTCAAAAAGGGTAAAAAGAAAGTGAAGAAACCTAAAGATAATCAAAAGAATGCTCCTAAAGGTAAACCACAACCTGGGGATGCTCAGACAAATGAACCTAAAAGGCTTAAGTGTTTTCATTGTCATAAAGAAGGACATTTCCGGAAGGATTGCCCTGAACGTAAGAACAAAGATCAGAAACCAAAGGCTGGGGAAGCAGCTTTGGTTGAGGATGATTATGGTTCAGCTGAACTATTGACTGTGTCTGATAGAGATGCTGGTGTTTCTTGGGTGCTTGACAGTGGTTGTACTTATCATATGACTCCTAATAAGTCTTGGTTTGAAACTTATAAGTCTGAGGATGGTGGTAAAGTTTTACTAGGTAATAATCAGGCTTGTAAGGTGCTTGGTCAAGGAACTGTTAGGTTGAAGTTGCTGAGTGGGCATGATTTTGTTTTGTCTGGTGTAAGGTTTGTCCCTGATTTGAAAAGGAACTTGATATCCCTTGGTATGCTTGATCAGTTAGGTTATGTGTTTAAAGCTGAAAAGGGTGAAATTAATGTCACTAAGGGTGGAGGTCATGGTCTTAAGGGAGTTAAGAGTAATGGCCTGTATATCTTTTGTGGTAGTACTGTTGTGACCCCTGAAGTGAATTTACACAGCCTAGGTGATGATAGGACTGCATTGTGGCATTTGAGGTTAGGTCATGTTAGTGAGAATGGCTTAAGAAAACTGTCACAGATGGGGTGTCTAGGAAGAGATCAAATAAAGAAACTTGATTTCT
>QZGG01000153.1:0-238629 GCA_006409495.1 Sedum album | reverse complement strand
GTTATGTGCTGATTGGTATGCTCTAATCGTATTCTTGCCTTTTGTTTTGTGAGTTGAAAGTATATAACTGAACATGAATTAGCTTGTCTCAATAATCGGAGTCATTTCTCGTGTGAGTACATTATATTTGCATCCAGTTCATACTAGTCAAATATGTGATATTTTGTTGTTTCTAAAGGCATTTGCATCCCGAGATTAACATCGTTTATTAACCCCTTAACTGCATTGCATGCCATGAGAATTAGGTCATCAAAGTATTCAGGTCCGAACTCCGAACCATATTTGATTGAGTGTGCATAAGCTAAAATATATTATGCAGTTTATCACATGGGTGATTTTCTTCCCTGTTCATCTGGGTTGGCAAGTTTTCCTTGCATCCATGTCTTGAGCATTAGTAGTGATGCCTTTGGTTGATCCATCGGGACCATGTGCCCAGCATCATGGACCTGTTTTCATCGTTAATCAAATTGAGTTAATTTCTTGGTGAAATTCCCGTAATCAGGATAGGGCTAGAGAGAGTTAGAAGTCCAGTGAAATAGAAAACATGTTGAGACAGAATATAGAAATTTATACAAGGATATAAGAGTGACCTTTAGGAAAGTAAGAGGCCCGTGATTCTTAAGTTGGCCGGCTTCTCTGCCATCAACCGAAAACTGAACTGTTGGAGATGCTTTGAAATCTTTCTGTCCAGACCACTCCATAGCATGCACCCCCTTGAATTCCCTATTTAATATAGATAGTGTTGTTAAGATATCTTTCACCGACATTCTTTAATAGTTCACAGATCTTGTAAAATAGAATCAAGTCTGAGAAATACTCAGCCAGTTGCAAATCAAGTCATACTCCCCTGCGTAGATAAGCAAATTGATACCATCCTCTAATAGGGCTGGGATGCCCACTTCAAGATTTCTCATCCAGTCAACCACCATTGCCTCATACACAGTTGAGCTACACGAAACAAAGTCTAAATCTCCCACCCCGAGTGAATCCCCGACTGATTTAAGGTTTAAGAACTTTTCCGCGTTGGAGAAGTCATAGCATAAATCTCCCTCACATTGCTTTCTTATATCATAGTACTACGATCACAAAAGGATAAGAGTTATTAGGAAAGTCTATGTGTATAGAGTGACAAACAACCTTATATGTTCCATAAAAAAGTGAGAAGCTATAGAGGCTTCTCATTAGTTTCCCCTTGCATTTACACCGCCAGCAATCTGCATGATGCTGTTGAATATGTTGGTGGTACAAACAACATATGCCGCCATGCACGAGTCTGATCCATCTGTGCCTGGTATGAGAGTCACACAATGAAATCACAAATAATAATTGTAAGTGACGGCGTGACGCCAACAGAGGCTTTCGAAAACATTACTTAATGGATAATAAATTTCCGTTATAGGCCAGAGGTACTTCTAAATGGGAATAGTGGTTTTTTATAGAGAAAAACTTACCGCGAAGTTTGATAGCATTCACGCAAGCTGGAAGTGCTTTATTTAGTTTTTGTAATCTGAAGTTGAAATAAGCTTGTGGTCCAATGCATAATCTCTATATGGTGGGTATTGAATTTCTGGGTCTGTTAGTCCATTTCCAATAGCTATATACCTTGAGGTTTATATGGATTCCTTCTTTAGCTTTGTTTCCTTGGTGAACCCTAGTGGCAAAAGCTGGAATATAGTGTCCTGCGTATTACTCTCCGGTGATATAGAAGTAATTTTTAGCGTACTGTGGATGCTCTTTGAAGAAAGCCTACAAAATTGATAGGCCGGTTTATTTTATTGAATGTGATAGATGGTTGTGGCTTTCTGCACTTTTTGTGAAATGAAAAATTGAAATTAATGTAACTGTAGTAATAGTATGCTGATGGAAATGATGATGGAAAACTCAAAGCTTTGTTTTATTTGCTGGGTATCTGATGGTATAATTTGTTTTTTACCTGCAGGAAGTCGTACAAGTCATTACTAACACCCTTCTCATTGTGGCGAATATCTTTTTCATCTGAAGTATAGTTGAACCCGGTGCCAATAGGTTGATAAAAATAAAAGGTTAGACACCTGCAAGATTTGTGGGCAAATCTACTATAAAAAATCATTGGTCTTGTTGAGAATGTTGTATGTGCCATGGAGAGGAAGTAATTACCTTGTCCCAGCCGTATTCATTCCATTCTAGTGACAAATTCTTAGCAATGTGAAAAGGGCCATTCTCATAGAACACGGCAAGGTCACTGCTACATCCTGGTCCTCCGGTTAACCATATAACAACTGGGTCATCCTTCTTGCCACGTGACTCAGAAAAGAAGTAGAACATGCTGCATAATGTGTTTAACAGCTAAATTTATCTGTACAATAATAACAGTTGTATTGTAGGACTAAATTCTAGGACATTGATGGAAACTGTGGTCTAGTTTTCATTTTCATGTAGGGATACTATACAATATAGATATCCCATTCATATCGTTTAGTTCATACTACAAAAAAGTGTGATTTTTATGTTCTTCAGAACTGTTAGATTGTCATGTTACCATACAGAAACTTAATTTATCGATTTGTGAGGATAGAAAATGTAAAATACTAGCTATCACCAATTCACCATTGCTGACAATTTTGTTGTTATTTTTGTTTACTAATTTTAAACCTTGTAAATACGAATACTAGAAATCAATAGCTTAACCATATTCTGTTTTACCTTGCAGCTTGAGAATGTGGAAGCCTGTAATAACCAGCATTGTGACCAAGGTCGTCTACAGAAGGTCCATTACCAAAATGAAGAATATCACTAAGAATTCTGTGCATGATAACATATTACTCACAGGTTGAGAATATAACTAAGAATTCTGTGCATGGTAACATATTAGTCACAGGTTGAGAAGGAGCAAGCTTGGCCACTTTGTGAAGTTTTACAACATATGCAGTTTCAAAATGAAGAAGATCTTTATGGGCCTTAACCTGCACCATACCAAACCTCAGATTACTTATGTGTCATAATCAAATGCCACAACCGATGCAACCAAAATGTAACAAAAGCAAAGGGCTCACGTCATTATATAACTTGGACGTAGTCACCGGTTGAATGAAGCTCGTATACCTGGTAAAATAATCAAACATATGAGCAAACACATGAAGTATGTCACTAGGTATAACATAGCAGACATATGTATAAAGCTCATGGTGTTTTTAGTAAACTACACAGCAATGTGATCCTAGAAACCAAGGATGTGTTACATTCTTGAAGCAATCAGTGGAATAATAATTTCACTGCGCATTACAGAAAAAGCAAGACATGAAAATTACTGAGATAAATTTAATAAGAGAAGTATTATATGAACAAGAATACGAACATGGACGGAATAGAGATCCCATCGTCTTTAATTTGAGAAATCATTGCGCTCCATCAAGGCATTCAGGCGACAGTTCATCGTCACCAAATGACCCTAGCAACTCACTGACCTGAAAACATGTTGGCAAAAGAAGACAATGTTACAAAGGGCGCACTTGAGACACGTGCATATAGGCAAAACTCCAACATTTACCAATATATCAGCCTTTTCAGGAGCATCCCAACATCGCATATCACTTGAAACTATCGTGACAACACTTTGCCAACCTTCCAACTTTACCAGGCTCTGCATGAATTGCTCAAGTCAGTATTAAACCAGGTACAGAATATATTTTCAGCCTGAAACTTAAATCTAGGTGGTTACTCAAAGTTTACAAGATAAGTTTATTTTAAATAAGACACACCGGGGCTTTTGTTGATAGCAATATAGAAAAAAAACAAAATTCAGTCTGACTTGCTCAGTGTAGATAACGCATAAACAGAACAGCAGAACAAACGATATGCACAGAAACATCGAGGAGACTTACATGAAGTGTCACAACAGCATTAGGGTTTTTCTCCACTGCATACACTTTTATATTTCGCTTATTTTCATCTGCTGCCTGTGAGTTAGGAAATATGGATAAGATGCAATGATTGGAAGAAACAATTACTGAAGTAAAATAAGTTCTGCAACGGTATTTGGTGTACCTGCAATGCTGCTCTAACGAGAGGTCCACGTCCAGCCCCAACAACCATCAATACCTAATCAGAATATGTAATTAGATGCCACATTTCATGAATAGTCTATCACATGCTGTGATGAATTTGAACCTCATAATCTCAGTTACCGTAGTTGTAAGAGATGCTTTCTGATCTGGAACTCTATCTACCAAGGCTTTGGATATAGCGATTCGATACTGGACAAAAATGTAATGAAAATATCAAAATCAGTCCAATAAAATTTCATACATCACACAGACGCAATTAGAATCAGTTATTTCACATGGCTTAGGCTCCGTGATTCATTATAATCGCATCACTTTAATTCATCTAAAATATGGAAGCTAATATAAAAGTATAATTAATATGCACACAACTCTTCTATTAATCAAGAACATGAGAAATAGTATATAAGTGTTCAAAGAGGTTATAATATTAAAGTAATCCATTATTTTGATATGCACCTGTGAATATTTGACAGTGTCTTTCTCAAATGTTTCATATGTCTGGGCCTCCAGATTATCCATAAGTGGCTGAGTAATTGAAACAGTGAGCACAAATATAGTTAATTCAGGCAAATAGACTCATGTAATAGTATTAGATGTCAGAATCCAAGAGCTTACTTGCAAGGGAGACTGTAAGAAATCTCTGTACCCAATCTGGCATTACAGTGAAAATATTCATACAAAATTAGAAATAAATGAAAGCCTATCCACGTGCATTTGTGAGGAATGACTGCAATAAGATGATTAAAATTAACCATGCTTTGGTGTAAACTAATAATAACTATAGTTGATAATGTATGTTTCCATACATTTGTGTTGATCAAGGCTGCCTTCACAGGCTCTCCAATCCAGCGCCCAAGAGAGTTTGCCGACGGCAGCGAACTCCTAAATGAATATCATAAGCAAAGAAAAAGTGATACACTGTGCTCAGAAGAACACTTATTTTTAAGAAGCTGCTAGACTGAAGAGAATTCCTCTAGGTAAGCAGCATTTTTCTCATTTTAGAAGACATGATGGTAGCTTAAGCTTCTTTTTGTTACGAAATAAGCTTCAATCAATCAACAAACAAAAAACAGCTTCTTTTAGTCCAACGGCAGGGGATAATATTTGAATTGAAAGCAAACCATATAAGCAGCATTTTTCTCATTTTTATTGAGCCATGATGGTAGCTTAAGCTTCTTTTTGTTACAAAATAAGCTTCAATCAATCAACAAACAAAAAAACGAAAAGAGGAAGCAGCAAGTTTCATTTCTTTAGGGACATGAAATCCACTTGATTGACAATATAGTAAAAGAAACTTACAATACTTCAAGGGCAACTGATAACTGACTGTGATGTTCACATACAAACCAAAACATTTTATAAAAATATAAGAGATACTATAAAATGTACACCTTTTTTTGAAGACCGTGTTCTGTTAGCTTCAGCAAGGAAGGAAAGTAGGTTGTAGTCAAAATTATATAGAAATCAAACGCACACGGTAACATTGAAAAAACATCGACATATCACATTTGATGACAACATTCAGAGAAAGTTGCTATTTTTCTATGCATACCTTTTCAGATTTCTCATCTGAGACATCATCTTCATCAGCCTTCACCAGAGGGATTCGAAGCCAAAGCTGAATATTGACAAGATGTAATTGAACGAATCAGAATTGCAAAAAGGTAACCAGGGGGACACAAGATAAGAATTACAAGTACCTGCATGTTGTTACAAGTACCTGCATCTAGGACGTTTGATAAGGCACTTTTGTATGATGTTTTAAGTCCTTTGCACTGCTTAGAATTCTAACATATTCAGTATAAGATTACGCTTTTGGTGTAGTTTTGTATCTCAATTTTATCAGAAGAGTTAGAACAAAAGTGCAACAAGAAGGCTGAATCTCAGAACAAAGAACAACAAAATTGACGAGAGCTGGAAATTAACGAGCGCGCGAGAAGTGTGCGCGCGAGTACTTAGTCGCGCAGAGTAGAGCAGCGATGACGTCAGCAATCAGCGACAAATCCGGAGCGAAGAGCCGGAATCACACCAAGCCGCCACATCCGCAATCCTGCCCTAGCTGCGAAGAGCCGTGCGCGCAAGATTCCGACACGAGCAGAGCGAAGCGTCATTTAGATTTGTCTTGTTACTTTATTTGTTTAACTTTAAACCTTGAGATGTATACATTCAGTATGTCTACCTAATTTATTGAATTCGGTTTGGATTCTGATCTTTGAATAATATGTTTTGAGGTCTTGTTCTTAGTTGCATGATAAGTTTAGTATTATTACTCCAAGCTCAATTGCATGATAATTAGGTTAGTTAGTTAAGCGAAGCCTTGACCCTCAGACTTAATTATAGAATCTATTGTCTATTGTTAAACTATCAGAGGTACGTGACAGTGAATGATATAAGTGTAACGCTAGAATAGTTAATCACTACTTTGACCGAGTTCGTGGTTAATTAGACTAGACCGAGTAATAGTATCATACAGACTTTGACCGGAATGTATGTGTAGGTTATTAAGCCTTGACCGGACCTTAACATACGTGAAAATTAAAGCATATGTCTTTAGTGACCAATGATAAACATAGAGTTCATAGTGATGAATATGAACCGAGCTCATCTCTGTTTCTGTTAAACACTTTCGTAACTGCATTCTGTCGCGCGCCAGTGTTACTTGCGCACCTATTTTTTCACTTTACTTGTTAACTCACAACCCCCAATCTTTAGTTTGTAGACAAAAGACGACTTCTCACCGTTCCCTGTGGATTCGACCCCAGCTTACCCTTACTATACTAAGGAGGAGATTCGGGATAAATTTGCAGCACACAACGACGTGCCGTCAAGTTTTGGCGCTGTTGCAGGGGAACGCACTAGAGAAGTTTTCTTTTCTTTCCCTTTTTGTTATTTATTTTGTTATTTACTTTCTGTTCTTTTATATGAAAATCCAAAAATAATTAGTTACGTTTAATTTAGTTATTTTTTTGTTTTGTATGGAAAATAGTGGTGAAAACAGCGTAATCGGAAGACGCGTACAGACACCAGACGCGCCAGCGCGCAACGCTGAGAATTTGTTTGCTAGAAGCTATCAGAAGAGATTTTGAGTATCAGAAGAGAAGTATACACCCCGCCGTCAACCTTGGTGCATCGTGCTACCTCCAGACGGTCACTTTGAATTGAGGACCCAGCTTGTTCACTACATACCGAAGTTTCATTGTATGGCTAGTGAAAATCTAGTAAAGAACGTAAGAGAATTCACGACTATCTGCAAGAATGTGAGGAACAGGAACGAGGATCCAGAGTTACTGAAACTAAGAGCCTTCCCATTCTCACTTTGTGATTTAGCGAGGCAATGGTTGATGGGGCTAGCATCCGGATCTATAAGGACACTCTAAGATGGAACTAGGCTGCTGAATGAATGCGCAGGAGGCAATGTGAGGAACATGTACCCAGAGGACGTATGGAAGCTGATAGAAGACACGGCAGATCAAGTCAGATATCAAGTGTCGCAAGAGAATAACCGCGCGCGTTCTCTGCATCAAGTAGATGTCAAGGGTAAGCTGAAAGAATTGAAGGACATGATGCAGAGAATGATGCTCAAACAGACTGCTGAGATTAGACTGTGTGAATTTTGTCACGCGACTGACCACCAGACTGACGCATGCCCCACCCTCTTCGATAAACAAGCTGATGCGAATGCTATTGGAGGGTGGAATAATGGACAAGCTAGGCAAGGACAACCTAAGTTTAGATTAGCTGAGAACGGGTTCAGTTGGAAAGCGGAGCAGAATTCCAGAGACCGCGCGCTGACTGGCCCACGCAACCTAACGCACAAGCTGGTGCGCGACCTCATGCGCCAGTTGCTTCTTATAACCCGCCGCACAGATGCACTGAAGGACAAGCGCAGAACAATCAGCAACCGAGACGGTCACTTGAGGACATTGTGGGACGATTGGCAGAAATCGTGAGCAAGAATGAAGAGCAGAATGAGAAACGTTTTAAGTTAATAAAAACCCAGCTCATGCAGATTGCCACGGCAGTCAACGAGTTAAAAGCTAGTGATGGTAATCTGCCTTCCCAAGTCATTCAGAACCCTATGGGACGGGTCAACATGGTAAACATAGATGCGCCACAAGTAGACATAGTTATCGCGCCAGTTGACACGCGCGTTCCTGATGGCGCAACAGATCAGATCCGGGATGACGATATAATGTCAGATGACGTCCAAGCTAGTCTGAGGATAAGCATGGCTGCAGACTTATCGGAGAAACTCGCGGACACTGGAACGTTCACGATTCCATGCACGATAGGTGAGACATGGGAAGCGAGTGCATGCTTGATCTTGGAGCTTCGGTTAACATATTACCTTACTCTTTATACTCTATTTCATCCATGGGACCGCTGGAACCTGCGGGATTTGGATTACTCCTTGCGGACAACTCACGGACCGAGGCAAAGGGTAAGGTAGAGGACGTCTTGACCCATGTCGGTGAGCTGACATTCTTGACTGACTATTATGTGGTTGACATGGACAAACCGAATATCCCTGCTAAAGAAACCGTATTGCTCAGTCGTCCATTTATGAGAACTGCACATGCATGTATCGACGTCGGTAGTGGTATCGTGATATTAGAGGATAAGAAACGCAAGATTCGTTTAGATGTCATAAACCGAGTCAGGTTACCCGACGATCCGATCATAGAAAATCAGGTTAAGTTCCGAGATAAGATCGCTACATCCAAAGAAAGAAATTTTGAGACCTTGCGCGCCAACCACAGAAGACCACCTATGGCGCGCCAGAACAACACGAAGGGTAAGCCTTCGATAAGGTAAGCAGAGAGCGAGGGCGAGCTCAATATGATACGTATGATCAGCAGAGAGAAGGTGAGAAAGTGCGCAGAATGGTCCTGCAAAATAGAGCTACGAGAATAAATGGTGCGCGAGAAGTAACACGCGCAATGATCGGTCGATATTTCGATCGATTATTCGCTTCATATCTTAAGAACTTTGTATCGTTCCTCGAATTATTATTGTTATTTGACCCATTTATTTGCTGTGAAGAGTTGATTTATCAAAATATATGATTTGATGCATTATGGAGGAAAAATGGTTCAAATAAGTGAAGAATTCAGCAGAATTACAATCTGGACAGCTTGACCTCCGTGCCTTCTAGAGCTTGTACAGAACTCATATGAAGTCCGATAGAAGCAAGCTATATATCATTGGAAAGCTAATTCAATAATCTACAACTCTCTAGTTTACATCAAAGTCAAATTCCAAGGTTTAAAGGGTCAAAAATGCGTTTGAAGACAAAAACAGAAGTCACCTCGGTAAGCTAGGTACTATACCTAGCGTACCGACCTTAATTTGGTCAGAAAGTTTAGCATTCTCACGATGCCTCGGTATTCTCGGTAATGTCTTTGGATTTCAATATATCATCGTTGGATTTCTTTACAGTGGATTGTGAGTAGTCTCTTGTTTCAAGGTCTAATGGACCTTGTTTAATGTATTCAAAACTCTTGTATCAGTTTAGATGAGAGTTGGAATGATTTGTTAGATGATTTGTGTTCTTACTCATAGTTTAATAGCGATGCATACTAGGTGTTTGATAAAATGCTTGTATGAACATAACTTGCTCTAGGTTTCATATCGGAAGATAGGGATTTAGAGTAATCATTGAGTAAGGCTATCTAATTATTTAGTGACTACGGAAGTAGCATTAGAGATTAGAAGAGTAGGCTTTTGATTTATCCGAGCTTTCACATTAATCACCATAACGGAAGTTCGTGATTAATGTGATTGTATCGAGCAAGTCAACAAATCGGAAGAGTGAGACTTGAATTTATGAAATCAATATTCAAACTTGGCGAAATCTTGTTTTGAGTAGTGATTTAATAGTCGACTCCGAATCATTAGACATTTCATCATATTACTCTTATGATCATTGTTTTGATGCATTAGACTAGGAAAGTTGGACTTTGAAATCTTCTTTATTGGATTGTATCTACTTTGAATACTCGTATTATCTATCCTCCAAAAACAAAACAAATATATATTGATTTTGAGTTAGCTAGATTAAAGCTAAATCTTATATAGTGCACAAGTTTAAGTTTGCTCCTTGGACGACCCGAATACTTCGGTTTATAAATAGTTTTTGAATTGCATTTGGAATCTCTTAGTCACTGACTTTGAGGTACAAAAATACGCAACGTCAAAATGGCGCCGTTGCCGGGGAGCAACGAGTTAACTTGTCATTAGTCTAGGTTTAGTGATTCGTTTAGACTACTTATTTATTTTTGTATATATTCTTTACACTTGTGCTTTCACGGGTTTGTTGTTTTTGATCATTTCAGGATTTTATTTGGTTGAGAATAAGCTACAAAGAACACGAGTGACAAGCCAAAGAATTCAGATTTGATCAATTTCTACAAACAAAATCTCTGGATTGCTTATGTCTAACTACTTCTATGATGAGTATGGATATCCACAAGCGCCAAATTATTATGAAGAAGAGTGTGTATGTGGGGAACAATGCTATGATCCACCACAATATTACATGCCATATCAATATGATGAGCCTGTTGTTCGTGATTCAATAATGGACCTATGTCTGCAGCTCAAGGAGGAGAACAATAGAATATTTGCCCGGATCGATGAGTTAGAGGAAAAGCAGCGAATGTTGCTCTCGATCTTGTCTTCAGACATGAATAGAGAAGAAGAAGAAGAATGCATAGAGGAGAACTTGGATTCAGAAATGGATACATCAAGTTTCAAGCGAGTCTCCAAAACGAGGACGATTTTATGAAGAATTTAAGGGTTTGGATGTTGAGGATCCTTCTTCTCTATCAACGGTGATGAATGGATATTCGGGTGAAGAAATACAAGTTGAAATCAGTGAGCCTCCTAAACATCAGTGAATATGGTGACATGGTTGAGATATTCAGACTCATCTCTAGAGAAACCTTGCATAGAAGTGGACACAAGTACAAAGGAGTACCTTGGAGAATGGACGCCAGAGATATTTAGTTGAAAACACGATGAAGGCGTATCATTAAGCCAAATGGGTTATCTTGAGGACCCTTTCTTTATCTTCTCAACCTCAAGACAAATTTCAAAGCTTCCGACCATTCATTCCTAATCATTAGAAAGAAGCTTTGTCGATCCCTTGCTTCAAAGGAGGACACATTCATAAAGGGATCAAATTTCAAAGATATCCATTGTAGACTTGATGGACGAAAGTTTAAATGGGATTTGAAGGTGGATTGATCCTCAAGCATTCAAGGCCCCGTGAGAAGGGATCCTAGCAAAGGACTTCTCACGTGTGATTCTTTGGGGCGCTTTGCTGATCTTTTTGTAAGTATTCTTTTTTTTAATAAAGTTAATGCATAAGTGTTGACATGATGATTATTGTGCATATCTCTGGTTGGTTGATATAGTATGCTTAGGGACTAAGCATCATCTTAAGTGTGAAGTGGTGTGTCACAATAACTCATCATGTCATTGCTTTGTTTGCATTCATGCATTGCATCATAGTAGAGTAGTGTCATGTGTCATAATCAAGTGAGGTTGGTTTATGAGGTAATGTATATTCTTAGGTTTGTTGATCGAGATGAATTGTTTTTGCTTTTTAAGCTTGTTTCCTATTGAGAATTGTATTGGTGTCATCTCCATTGCTTGTCCCTGCCTGTGTTTGTTCTAGACTTTATCTCCAAGTGGTTCTATTATTGTAAACTCTTATATGAAATTAAGCTTTCTTGCTCGGTAAACTCTAAGTGGTTATCGCACTCGTATTGCTTGCTGAACTAAAGCTTTTTGTCATTCATTCATCTTTACCCTTGATTCATGGTCAAGCTCTAAGTGTGAAGTGAAAAAAGAAAAAAAAAAAAGTTACAGATACCGGGGATTAGGAAGAAAAGTTCCTCCTCGAAAGTATCTGTAATAGCCGAAGGCTATTAATTCCTTAGAGCTTGATTGTGAATCATTGCATCTTTATAATGAATGACATTGAGAAATAAGTTTGCAAGTTGATATGAGTATGCGTGATAAATACATGTTATGTTCAAACGAGTACCGAGCATTTGAGTTTAGTTTTGTAGAAGTGTGTCGAACTCCTCTTCTCTTATGCTTTTAATCTATGAGTTAATAAACTTGAGAATGAGTTTAAATAACACAAGCTTTTGTACTACCCACTTTGGTAGCATAAGTGAGTTATAGACAAGACAAATTATGAACCATTTAGGAGATGTAAGTGATAGATGCAGACATAGTGTTGTGACGACGTTGGATGATTTTACCATGCTTTTCTCGTAGTGAAACTTGCTCTAACTTTGCAGAATCAATGATTTTCTTGATTGATGATCGAGGATATGTATTTACTCTCATTGACTGTACAAACCTTATCAAGCTTGATTATTGACACATATCATCATGCATCATAGGTTAGTTGCATCTGGGATTTGTGGGTATTCCCTTTTCTGAAAACCCTCACGAGACTATAACTCGTCCACTAGGGTAGCCTAGGGGTTTAAAGGCTTGGTGCATGTGCTAAATGTACCCGTGATTCCTACGAAAATGAGTTAGTTATGCATCTAGGTTAGGATAACCTTGGATCTTGTTATAATGCTTGCATGAGAATTGTCTTACAATATCTTTCATCATTGAATTTCTTCATGTGTGCTTAATGTTTGTTCGAGGACGAACAAATTCTAAGTGTGAAGTATTTTGATCGGTCGATATTTCGATCGATTATTCGCTTCATATCTTAAGAACTTTGTATCGTTCCTCGAATTATTATTGTTATTTGACCCATTTATTTGATGTGAAGAGTTGATTAATCAGAATATGTGATTTGATGCATTATGGATGAAAAATGGTTCAAATAAGTGAAGAATTCAGCAGAATTACAATCTGGACAGCTTGACCTCCGTGCCTTCTAGAGCTTGTACAGAACTCATATGAAGTCCGATAGAAGCAAGCTATATATCATTGGAAAGCTGATTCAATAATCTACAACTCTCTAGTTTACATCAAATCAAATTCCAAGGTTTAAAGGATCAAAAATGCGTTTGAAGACAAAAACAGAAGTCACCTCGGTAAGCTCGGTACTATACCTAGCGTACCGAGCTTAATTTGGTCAGAAAGTTTAGCATTCTCACGATGCCTCGGTATGCTCGGTATGGTACAGAGCTTACCGACCCCTTTTTAACCTACACTATAAAACATATTTTTGGATTTCAAAGGGAGAGGCAGATTTTACGAAGAAAGAGGCAAGATTCAAAGAGAAGAAGACATTCTCCACGTGTAAAAGATCCAAAGGTGTATTAGATTTGATTTTCTTTAAGCTTTAACATTGTGTAATTGTCTTTGGATTTCAATATATCATCGTTGGATTTCTTTACAATGGATTGTGAGTAGTCTCTTGTTTCAAGGTCTAATGGACCTTGTTTGATGTATTCAAAACTATTGTATCAGTTTAGATGAGAGTTGGAATGATTTGTTAGATGATTTGTGTTCTTACTCATATTTTAATAGCGATGCATACTAGGTGTTTGATAAAATGCTTGTATGAACATAACTTGCTCTAGGTTTCATATCGGAAGATAGGGATTTAGAGTAATCATTGAGTAAGGCTATCTAATTGTTTAGTGACTACGGAAGTAGCATTAGAGATTAGAAGAGTAGGCTTTTGATTTATCCGAGCTTTCACATTAATCACCATAACGGAAGTTCGTGATTAATGTGATTGTATCGAGCAAGTCAACAAATCGGAAGAGTGAGACTTGAATTTATGAAATCAATATTCAAACTTGGCGAAATCTTGTTTTGAGTAGTGATTTAATAGTCGACTCCGAATCATTAGACATTTCATCATATTACTCTTATGATCATTGTTTTGATGCATTAGACTAGGAAAGTTGGACTTTGAAATCTTCTTTATTGGATTGTATCTACTTTGAATACTCGTATTATCTATCCTCCCAAAAACAAAACAAATATATATTGATTTTGAGTTAGCTAGATTAAAGCTAAATCTTAAATAGTGCACAAGTTTAAGTTTGCTCCTTGGACGACCCGAATACTTCGGTTTATAAATATTTTTTTGAATTGCATTTGGAATCTCTTAGTCACTGACTTTGAGGTACAAAAATACGCAACGTCAGTTACCAGCCTGAAGAAACAAATGTAGGCTGTTCATTGTCATCCAGTCGAGGGCTTGATGATGATCCATCGTGCATCCTTTCAGATGTTATTGTTAAGTTGCACCAAACCAAATATGAATTTATCATACACTCCTTAGCAGCTTGTTTACTCAGTGTTACCCATTTGTCAGAGTTCAGACCCGAATTCTGCTCATTTTTTCTGCTAGTATATGGTGCAGCCTGCGCTAACAAGAATTGGTTCAACACTCTTGCTCACATTTTATTACTGCATCACAGAATCTATCCGCAATGTTTTTTTCTTTGAAAATTTATGTCTTACTGGAGCGATCCCTCAAACCCACGGATCTAAGTTGCCGGTCTCAAATGCATGCTTTTATTTAGGCTTTATTCACATAGTCAAGGTCTGCAGTATCTATGAGTTCCAGTGACTTTCCTCCACACTTCCCATTCATTGCAATGTCTGACTTTCTTTTTCGCGTGTGGACGTGGAAGTTAACGGTCCCAACACTGCTGCCCTATACAAATGCTCAAAGTTCCTAGGAATCTTCATCTTTCTTTTCTAACAGAACTTTGCCAAATTCCTAATTGAGTTGGTCCACAATTTTCACCTATTTACCTCAAGATTAATCCTATGCTCTCCTCATCTTGCCAAAAGACTTAAAGCCTGTCTTGAGGGCTCCTTAAATGCTCCCTACCAAAGACCTGTATCTTTGTAGACCTTGTAGATGGAACATGAAAGCATGAAGCAACAGAACAGCTGAACAGCATGTGTGCCACAAGACCTAGTCAATCAATGTTGAGTGCATGACTGAAACACACATTACATTTCCAATCCTCTTCTTCACCAACCAATTCAAATCTTCACAAAGCTCACATTTTTGGAAATCCTAGTCAATAAATATCCCTTAAAAATACACGTTTCTTCATCCAATTTAATTGACCCATTGAAAACCTGTTTGCCAAACTCCCAAATTGCACAAAGATCCAACCTTTCGAATTCCTTGTTCAAAATCCTGAAATGGGGTTCGCTAGATCGTAAAAGATTAGGTTTTTAATTGAAAAGGGGACACAAAAAATGGGTGAGGATGATAAAAACAAATAAAAAACACCCACTGTCACATTTCCATGTCGGTGGAAATCAGAGAAAATTCATGTGTGAAAATATATAAATATTAATATCACTAAGAGATAGCTATAGCAGTGAAGAGCAGCTAATTCAGATCTTTACGTTTTTGTGTGTATATCTTCTAAAAACTTACACTTGTTTCGCCTAGTCTATCTGCTCTTCTCTCCTGTAAAGGTTTGATCTTTTACACTGTTTCTGTTTGTTGCGTGTGGTTATCTTATCACCTTTAAACCCCCTTTTTACGGAAAAGATTCTAACTTTGTTTACAAGTCGGATTTGTAGTAGTCCGACCACAACCTCTTGCGGTTTCCATGGTTGTTGACTCGCTTTGAAGGTGCTGTCTTGTGAGTTTTGAAGGTATTCTAAGTCATAACTTGGGGTCTGTTTGATTGTGCGATTTAAGCTTAGTTGATTTGTTATTGCTTGCTGCTTTGAATGAAGATTGTGATACGTCTCTTTGGCTTGATTGGTGTCTGGGGTTTCATGTTAGTTAAGCAGATTTTGGAAATAGATGGTAAAGATTCAGTTTTTAGGTTTTGATTATTAGTGACCAAATTTAGGGCAGATTGGATTGATGATTGAACGGATCAGAACTATGTTTTTTAGACAATGAGAATTTTTATACTTAGGGTTGGGTCGATAGCTCTAGAGTCAAGATTGTATTTACCAAGGTTGATGGTAGCCAGTGAAATGAAGATGCTGTCAAAATGTTATGTTTTCTTTCAAACACCTCCATCTAAGATAAGCCATCATCTTTTTGTGGTTGGTTTTTGGTTAACTGGGTCTATTCTATTATTAGCGCAGCGGAATGTTATCTTCAAGTTTTAGTGTTTTTGTCTTCAGGACTTTTATAATAAGATTTCTGCTGCCAATGTTGTAGATGCTTGTTTAATGTTGGATATTGCAACAATCCGTATTAGCAATCGTCCGTGAAAGATTGTCAGTTAGTGCAGTGATCTCATTTATCTGGCAGAGTAGTAAGGACGGTGTCACAGCTAGTATCATTGTGACCTGTGAAAGTTTTACATAGGTTTACAATACAGAATGGGTTGCCATTTTTCAAAACTATGTTCCTGCTGCTGCGTTGCCGGACATGAACATGATGATCAGAATACTGGTAAGTCACTGATTAATCAGTTGTTACTCTTAATGAATAGAATATTGGTCGTTAAATGGCTTTGTTATTCGTTGGTAGGTAACATTGGAACTGAAGTTGATGGCGTGCCTTCATTTCAAGTTTTTACTATTGATCAACTGAAGGCAGCTACATCTGGATTTGCCATTGAGAACATCGTATCTGAGCATGGGGAAAAGGCGCCAAATGTAGTATACAAAGGGAAATTGGAAAACCAGCGATACATTGCTGTGAAACGTTTCAATAGGTCAGCTTGGCCTGATGCGCGCCAGTTTATGGTAAGCTGAAGTTGACATTCTTATTTTTGGCATCAACATCACTCATTATATTCATTTATCACTCATCTGATTCGAATCGAAAAGCTTCTTAGCCTTTCCTTACTTTTTAGACGAACTCATTTTTATTGTGATGAGGGTTTATATTTATACATTAGTTTAGTTGTTCAGATTCATATATCATATGAAAGAAAAAACTGATGGCTCACAGAACATCTTGTGAAGTTCCTGTGCAGCATTTGGATGTTCAGCAATGTTGCTAATATAGTCTCGTTTTTTTGCTGCTTACATCAGGAAGAAGCAAAATTAGTTGGCCAGCTACGGAACCATCGTTTGGCAAATTTGGTAGGATGTTGTAGTGAGGGTGAAGAAAGACTACTTGTTGCGGAATACATGCCAAACGACACACTAGCTAAACACCTGTTCCACTGTAAGTGTGCCAGGAATAAGGATTCGTTCATGCAGTTAATTCACCTTGTATTTTTAACATCTCTGCTGCTTTTAATGCTTACATTTAACCGAAGTGGCCTTCTGATTGTGAAATTATTATGGAGCAGGGGAAACTCAGCCTATGAAATGGGCAATGCGGTTAAGAGTAGCTTTTTACTTGGCACAAGCATTGGAATATTGTACTAGCAAAGGGAGGGACCTTTACCACGATTTAAACGCTTATCGAGTTTTATTTGACGATGTAAGTGCACTTCTCGCTTGCTTGTTTCTAGTCTTTTACCAAATGCTTCATTTGAATCCTCAAACGGGCTAACTACAGGAGGGGAACCCTAGACTTTCGTGTTTTGGATTGATGAAAAACAGTCGTGATGGAAAAAGTTACAGCACAAATCTTGCTTTCACCCCTCCGGAATACTTGAGAACTGGTAAATGTTTTTTGATATATGATTATGAGCTTAATTTTTTCCAGTGAACAATGGAAGTTGTTCTCTGGAAAGTTGATGGTGGCTGTTTAGATAAATAATTAGCAAATGCTCTATTATGCAGGTAGAGTAACACCTGAAAGCGTCATTTACAGCTATGGCACACTGCTGCTCGACCTTTTAAGTGGGAAACACATTCCTCCCAGCCATGTAAGCAAACAGTTCACTTGCCTTAATTTGAAAATGTTTATTTCATTTCTTTGAGATCTGTTGCTCATATTTATCAAGATTCGTTTATTTCACTTTTTTCTCCAAATGCGTTTCGTTTATTTTCTTGAGTGATATCTCTGATAATGTTCACCAGGCCCTCGACTTGATACGTGATAGGAACGTTCAAATGTTAATGGATTCATGTTTGGAAGGGCAAATCTCAAATGATGATGGAACAGAATTAGTTCGCTTGGCTTCAAGGTGTTTGCAGTATGAGCCTCGAGAGCGGCCAAGCCCGAAATCTCTTGTCAGTGCTATGATTCCTCTTCAAAGAGAGACAGAGGTATTGATATCATCATTATTTAGTACTCAACATAAACAGATAAATGCACTGATGACTATTAAATCAAATTGAAGCTAAACAAACAATCTTATATTTAAGGTGCCCTCTCATGTCTTGATGGGTATACCTCATGTCGGCGAAGCATTACCTTTGACACCTCTAGGTGAAGCTTGTTTGAGAAGAGACTTGACTGCCATGCACGAGATATTGGAGAAGTTAGGCTACAAAGACGATGAGGGTGCAGCAACTGAGGTTTGTCTTGCACATAGTTTTGCTTCTAGTTTTATCCTCAATTCCTTGCATTAAACACAGTCCCTCTTGCTCGTTTAACCTGATTCCCGGTTGAGGATTAACTATACCCAGTTAACAATGAGGAGTTGCTAGTTGTCTAATAGTCCTTTCTTTCATGTGCAGCTTTCATTTCAGATGTGGACCAACCAGATGCAGGAAACTTTAGACTCAAAAAAGAAGGGTGACTCTGCTTTCCGCCACAAAGACTTCGGGCTTGCAATCGAATGTTACACTCAGGTCAATTATTTTGCACTCTTTCTGTTTGAGCTAAATCAGAAAGTATTAGTGGAGTTCAAAATCACGGTGTTTAATAAACGCTGCACTAACTGGTTTTTATCATTCTTGTGCAGTTCATTGAGGGTGGAACAATGGTGTCCCCTACAGTCTATGCCAGACGCAGCTTATCATATCTCATGAACAATATGCCCAAAGAAGCACTCGATGATGCTGTCCGAGCGCAAGTCATATCTCCTGTCTGGCACATAGCGTCCTACTTGCAAGCAGCAGCCTTTTTCGCTATGGAAAAAGAGAACCAAGCTCAAATAGCACTCAGAGAAGGCACTGTACTAGAAGAAAAGAAAGGTTGATCTCCTCAAGCCAACAACCTCCCCTTCCAACGTCTCTAACATTTGTTCCGCTCTGTGGGCTTCATTTCAACACTGCTAGCTAGACTGTTCTACAGGTATTTAGGCTTCAGGAAATGCGAGGCAAACCTTGGGACTATGTTGAGTCCATTTTTGGCTCAGGTGTTGTGCAGGTAGTTGTTATCAGCTTGTAACTCATAAAGACTACATTGCAAGTGATTCAACTCTTCTATGCCTTATCACTGATGTTTTTACTAATTTTCTCATATAAATAACTTTAAAATTTCAATATTTGTTTTTTTATGTAAATTAATCACTTTTAAAATAATGGAAGACAGTTCCACATAAATGTTTCTAGTAGTTGTTCACATGTCCCAGTGCACTTGAAAATTGATTAAAAAAACACTAGTGGACTCTGACTCTCTAGGCTCTACAAACTACAAGAGCGTGGACGTGTGTGACCTTGAATTGGACGCCCACAACGTCTCCCATAATCACAAACTCCAAAGCTATAACCTTGATTCAAATCCAACAAGAAACTCCCATCATGAATCATGCATAATCTGTTTGGATGTCTCCCAATTTGATTTTTGCAACCAAACATCATTATACCAAAGCAATTATGATGCATATGATGACTGCCAAAATTGTAACCTTTAGCCAGACACTAACCCCAGTAGTATCTTAACTTAATCTGTTGACTGTTCTTTGTCCCATGTTCATCTCTCTCTCCTTCTCTTGTTTCTCATGTGAGCAAGATTCCACATCTAATAGGGCACGCTACTATCACTCTCTCTTCAACTCATAGTATTTGCAACAGTCTTTACTGCAACTCATACCATCCTTGTGATCTGCAACTCTTCATCCGCTCTTCAATTTGGTTAAAGTTTGAAACTTTAGTGTCCGGTGAGTGTTTTTCCAAATGGGGTGTCTCTGATTTTGGATGGAGTGAATGCTTTCTGGGTTTGGTGAAGACTCCTCATACCTGAAGATCTGGTAGGCTCCCTTACCTAATTCTTTTTTTCTACAGTTTGTGTTTCATTTGATGTTAAAGGTTGTACCTTTGCTGTTGTTGGGTTTCTATACTTGTGGGATTTGAATCTGACCTAGTTTGGTTAAATGGGTTAGCACATTGTGCAGATTTGACTTGTTTTGAGACACTGTTTTGAAATGGAAAAATAACTGTGCTTTGACTGATGTTATTTTCTGTAAATCTTAAATCCTAAACCCTAAACCCAATGTCATTTTCTGTAATGTCAGATTTTATTTGTTCTTGTGAAAGATTTGCAAGAAGCTTAAAGTCAAATTTTGTTTTATGATTCCTAAGCAATTAGTTCTTCTGCAGAGTTGTGGATAAGTTACCAGGACCAAGCATGGAGTTTGATAAAAAATGTAGAGTCAGTCTGAGCCCAAACACAGTTCTTCCGCTCATTCCACCAAGTCCAAAAGTCGAGAAGAGAAGCTCAAAAGGAAGGCGCAGAGATGAGTTACTTATCATAGAAGACAATGACTTTACGGAAATTAGATTTAGTCGGTTTCGCAGTGCATCCTGTAAAAATGAGTCATCAAGGCCTCTCGAGTTGGACGGTGGAGTACAGATGAGACGGGGTTCTGTATATCAAACTTCAGGAGAGGTAAGGAGTATAAAGAATTTGGGGACTGAAGATGTTAGAAGTAAAATTGAAATTTCTCGTAGTAGTGATAAGTATTTATCCCGCAGAAATGTGGATTCCCCGTGTACCTCCAGCGATGGTAATACTTTGAATAGAAATAGTAAAGGAGAGCAGTGCTCGTCCAGTGGCTTAGGCGGAAATAAATCAGTTTTGAGTAACGTAGTGAAACTTTCTATGCAAGGGGAACCTGTAAGAGATGCAAATAGTAGACAAAATGCTACACGACCTCCGCTTGATGCAAAATGCTCTTTAGAGAAAGATAGGCGCCGGTCATTGCACAAATCAGTTTCTGCGAAGGTTGACATGCAGCAGTCCCCTCGTCAATCCAGAGTAGATTCTCCTACTGCCAGTCCAAAGTCTCGCTTTAGTCCTTTAAGAAAAATCATGGATCCATTTATGAAGTCCAAGTCGCAGAAAAGTCCTTTGGGGTATGGTGTGGGATTCACTGACGCCGTAAGGGCAGAATCCATAAGTTCTAGCAATGTGGTATCTCGAGAATCACTGTCGCCTGAAATCTCAGACAATGCACTGAACAGTTTGGATACACATTCTCATTTTGTCGAGAAAGATTGTTGTCACTTGGCGAAGGCTTGTCCTCCAACTCATTTACATGGTTGTCTGAAACTAAAAAAGATACATGACATACCCGTCTTCGAGTTCTCACTGAAGTCTCCAGAAGATATTTTTGTGGCCAAGACTTGGAAAACAACGAATGCTGATTCATGGGTTTACACTTTGCACTCTAGTTCCAACATTAAACAAAGTAATGCAAGCGCACGAGGATCAAAAGTTTGTGATACCACGGATGGGACTATTGTTGGTCAGATGCAGGTTTCTTCCTGTTTGCACTCCGAGGGCAGAAATAGCGATGCAGGAGACACATTGACCACTGAATTTGTGTTGTATGACATAGCACATGCTAACAGATGTGGCCCTGCTATGGAAACATTGCTTTCTTCTCCTGATACTTTCAGACTCTCAAAAGGATCAACGTGTAGCTCCGGAGAAGAAATAGTAAATTCAGACTTGGCGGCAGATGATGAGAAGTTGAAGGTGAAATCAAAACATGTGTCTGATTCAAGCATCATTGACTCAGTTTCATACCCTTGGGCACCAGCATATCTCCACCCGAATCTTGAGGTAGCAGCAATAGTAATTCAAGTTCCAATCGAGAAAAGAGAAAGTTTAAAGCATGGTAACGCAGATAAAATCAAAAAACACGCGTGCCATAGAGACGGAAATAGAGGAACTCAGGTCCGATCTACCATTAGCCATCCAAAGATAAATGTTGTAGCTTCAACTGGAAATCATAGTTTGCCTGAAGCAGAATGTCACGGTCCTTCTCCCTTATTAAGTCGTTGGAGATCTGGTGGAGGCTGCGAGTGCGGTGGATGGGACATGACATGCCCCCTCATCGTCTTTAATAATGAAGCAGAGATTCATAAGGGTTCACATCTCATAGCAAAAGATATCCCTACTGAACTTTTTATTCTGGTATTTTTTTGTCATGATATATAGTGTTTACTCTTGACGATAAAGTTCTTCGACGAATCAGACTGACACTGGTTTCTGTTCATTGTCTGATTTTTAGGGTATGAAGGAAGACATGCCAGCATTTTCCATGACAAAAGTTGAAGAGGGACATTACTCAGTCAACTTCCACGCTCGCCTATCAACCCTACAAGCATTTTCCATATGCATCGCAACTCTGCACAGCTCAGAAACATCAACTATCAAGAGAAATACACTCACCCTAAAGACATTCCTGGAAGACGAAGTCAAGTTCTTAATAGAAGCCGTTACAGACATTAGCAAGAAAAACTCAATAGCCTCATCTCCAAAAAGGACATGAAAACAAAGGTCACCACATCAAATAGAGACACCTCTTCGTTCACATTCACCCCTCCATTCTCGCCATCTCTCGTGCATGATGGATTTGCGGAAAGAAAGTTTTCTTTAGGCGATTTGTTTTTTGGCAATGTACACTGTTTAATGTCCATAATTTTTAGGAAAGTAATCATCAGTTATGAACCAGGAGAAGCAAGCTATTCAGCTTAGATGTTTTTACTTGGAATAGTTAGACACAAAAGACTGTGTCATCAGAACACTTGTTGATAACATCTTGATTCTGCAGATACTGTAGCAAAAGTTTCTTACTTTTCATTTACAGAACATTGTTTTAGCCTGAGACATTCAACAATTTTCAAAACAGAGACAAAATGTACGAACTGAAACAAAATGAAATATAATGTCTGAGCCCAGGTTCGAACTGGGGACCTTTAGTGTGTGAGACTAACGTGATAACCAACTACACCACCCAGACTAGTTGTTAAGGCTCTTTCATATATTGAATATTATTCTGTTTCTCTTGAAGCGCTAATTTGTCAGCTATTATTAGGCCTTGGCTGCTTCTTTCCTCACCTGTATTCTCTTGCATTCTTGCATTTGTCTTCAGTATTTGATGAGGATTGAAATCATTTAAAATGTAATTAACATAATCATTTAGAATCACAAAGTGTGTTGGGTAAGGATGATGATGAGGCAAATGGTCCATGACAACTCACTCAGGCTCAGCATCACTACCAAATGTGACACTTTACTGCAAATATAAATCTAAAAAGGCAAGAGGAGGCCACTCTGTGTAACATGGATAAGAACAGAGGAGACTAACTTAGAAGTTGCCACATTCCAAATAATAGTAACAGGCAAAAAATTGAAGTATATCTTTTATGGTAAAGGTGTTAAGTATATTGAATGATTACAAAATTTTAAGCTTTATTTTTGGAACTAGTTTTAAGGGAAAGTGAATGGAATGCCGTTAGGCTTGTTGTCTTTTTCAGCATGGAGTAAAAAAGAAGAAATAATGTAGCTTTTCATGTATAAATGAACCTGACTGCATTCCATAGTATAGAGTCTTGAAAGTGAAAGTTCTATAGAGTGAGAAAAAGCAAGAAGAGAGTGAGAAAAATGGAGGGGAAGGAAGAGGATGTGAAGCTTGGTGCAAACAAGTACTCAGAGAGGCAGCCATTGGGAACTTCAGCACAAAGCAAGGACTACAATGAGCCACCACCAGCACCTTGGTTTGAGCCAAGTGAGCTCAAATCATGGTCTTTCTACAGAGCTGGAATTGCTGAGTTCATAGCCACTTTTTTGTTCTTGTATATCACTGTCTTGACTGTTATGGGAGTTGGAAGAGCTCCTAACAAGTGTGCTACTGTTGGGATTCAAGGAATTGCTTGGGCTTTTGGTGGTATGATCTTTGCTCTTGTCTACTGTACTGCTGGAATCTCAGGTCAGTTTTCTCACTTGAAGCTTCTAATTCAGCTTTTCTGTTGTTCACTTATTCAGTGCTAAAGCTGTTCCCTTTTTGCCTTTTGCACAATTGGACCTGTCTTAGTTTTTACCAGACTCACTTAATTACCTCAAACTTTTAAGATTGTGATGTTAGAATTATGTAGAGGTCTTAAAGATTGAATCTTTATGCAGTGCTCATTAATGGGTTTGTAGTTGTTTGTAGTTTCAACTCATTTGAATGTTTTGTTGGTGTGAATATTCAGGTGGTCACATAAACCCAGCTGTGACTTTTGGCCTCCTGTTGGCAAGGAAGCTGTCCTTAACAAGGGCAGTGTTCTACATAGTCATGCAATGCCTTGGAGCTGTGTGTGGAGCTGGAGTTGTAAAAGGCTTCCAACCAGAGATTTACCAGATGTTGAATGGTGGTGCTAACATGGTCAACCATGGCTACACCAAAGGTGACGGACTTGGTGCTGAAATTATCGGTACCTTTGTTCTTGTCTACACTGTTTTCTCAGCCACTGATGCTAAAAGAAATGCTAGAGACTCCCATGTCCCTGTAAGTTATTCCTACAAGCTTTCAACTTGGTAGACTTATGCCACCTTTTTTTTGTAGTACCTAAAGATTGTAAATTTTGCAGATTTTGGCTCCACTCCCTATTGGGTTTGCAGTGTTCTTAGTTCACTTGGCCACCATTCCAATCACTGGAACTGGTATCAACCCGGCAAGGAGTCTAGGAGCTGCCATAGTCTTCAACAGAGAAGCGGCTTGGGATGACCATGTAAACATTCATTCTCTTCCAAACTACTATATTTTGCATCTTATTAGGACAACATTTGTTTCAAATATGTTGCTGATAATATGAAACTGTTTTCATGGTGTTTTAGTGGATCTTCTGGGTTGGACCATTCATTGGAGCTGCTCTAGCTGCTCTCTACCACATGATTGTCATCAGAGCCATACCATTCAAGCACAATTCTTAAGAATGTCATCATCCAACTTTGATTCATGTCTTCACTACTTTGTCCAAAGTTATTGTCTTTCATCTCTTTATCATCTTCTTTTTAGATCTGGAATATTTGCCTGGACCATATTAATGCTTTATCATCATGAGTGTGTAACAGTTTGTGCTCTGCATGAGCCTTTTGTTTGTGACTGTATTTTAATGCAGAATTTTCTAGCATGTTGCCTATATTTAACCATATAGTCCATTTGAACATGGTCAGCAATACTATTGAAAGGGGATCAATCTGATATCATTTGAAATTAATATCAGAGAATAGCTGCAATGTGGTGTGGCCAAAGAGGATGTTACAAAATGCCTCTTGGGTCAAGGCCAAATCCAAAACTTTCTAAACCTTAATTTGGCTCAACAGAATGATCATTAACTCAGTGGGTTCTCTCCTGCATTAGCAACTACATTCAAATTGAATAACAACTCAGAAGACTGAAACAAATATGCTTTGAGCTCAAGCCATCTCAGCAATTCAAATCCACAACCAAATCATATATACAGGGTGAAGATGAAGAATGGAGCCCCATCCCCATTGGAGACTGTATAAACTGAAAACAGTAGCAGTAAGTAAATACTGGAATAAAGCGTCAGGATATCCTTTATGAGGTGCATTGAAGACATTCACTAGATAAGCTGAAGATCTGGAAACATATCAGGAACACAGCTGCTTATGGAATTTTTATAACAGTGATCATAACAGGGCTAACTAACAGACCAGAACTTGACTAATACAATGTTCTCCACACTAGAAGAGTTCAATTAGCAGTCTCCTTACCAAAAGACTTTTAACAGAATCTTAGACATATGGTTAAAAATGCACTAAACTAGAAGTGAGAAAAACTTAATTAAAGTTCAATATATTCAAGTTGAGTTTTTTGAGTCCTAAAGAACAATATAGATTCACTTGCAGTGACATTATAGCTGAGTTTTATAATAAGGGAGAGTAAGTAATTCAGTGTTTTTATACGTAAAATACTAAAGACTACAATATTTCTATTCTACCACATTCATGAGGCCAAATGCCAGAACAATAATCAGTATTTGCAAAAAACTGAAAGCACCTGAGTGTTGATTCAGATGAGCTGGAAAACGATCTCTTCTCAAGAATCAATGCCTTGATCGACAGCTGAAATTTGGAGGTAATGCTGCACCCCTCCACTCTATAAAAAACTTGCGCCAACTGGTTCAGACTTCTGAGAAGTATAAACATCCCTTCAAAAACTTCCTTGCCAATAATCTTAATGCACATATAACTGCTAAACGAATTTTACCGTCACCTCGATAACAATTATTAATTTTTAAATGTTTTGATGTTTGCCTGTTTTCTTTACAATGTTTATACGGGAGCAACCATGTAGAGAAAACAAGGAAGCAACCACCATTAAGCTATATATATTTATAGACAAGAAAGTAAGGGAACTGTAAAACTGAATTGCAGTTTAGGATATGGAATGAAACAGATGGTCCAGACATGCAAATCCACTCTGAGGGGACGAATAGTTGATTTTAGTAGCTTTGGGGACTTATATATTGATGGGAGAACAGAGAATCATCACCTGCAAACAAGTTCATGAACCCACACAATGACACAATGATGGACAAACCCGGGGCATTAAATTAGACAATCAATAAGATATTATGGTGGACAAACCTGGTTGCAAACGGGACAAGTTTCACTTCTCTCTTTCCATTCAAGAATGCAGGCTAGATGAAAATGATGACCACACTTCGTCATCATTTTTGGATTTTCATCATCATATTCTGCAGATAAAGTAGCCATCACAAAGTCTTTTTAAACATCAAAGATATTGAATGTTTGTAACAATATATCGGTAAGAAAATTATAAAAGTCTGCGCTAAGGCAACTAACTACCTTCAAGACAAGTGGGACATGCATCTTCCTCTTCTATCACAAATGAAATAGCGTCTATAGGTTTTGAAAGCTCTATCTCAAGTTTTTCTGTCAACGCGCCCTCAAGTTTAACCTGACTTTTGTTCAAGTCATCAATCTTTTCACTAGATCTTGAGGGACTGTGGGTTGAACTTCCAACGGATTCAGATTCTCTTCCTCGTGCAACTGAATTGTTCTTGGATCCAGTTGATTCCTGACTGGAAGGTGTAGTTTGCAGATGCCTTGAATCCACATCAAAAGGAGCAGGCACAGGAAGTGCCCTGTAGGTTTCTATTGTTGACGTCTCCAAATTGGTATCAACAAGAAGCCCCGTTGAAAATGTTGGTGTGATGCCAATGTTTGGTGACAATGGCAGTCGCTCTTCCACTGCCCTATGGCCCTGGATTGAAAGATTTAACAAAAGATCGTTTTTGGTTACAAGTACTATTTATACTCACACAGTTTAACCATGTTACACAATTACCAGGAGCAACTGGTTTACCAATCGAATCTAATTATGCTTGATGAGTGAGTTCACATTTACAAGCTTATATCTAAAAATAACTACAGAAACCTAACGTCAGTTTGGTGATTACTTTATAGAAACAAACAGCCCAAGAATTACGATTTCAATCCAAACATGAGTTCAGCTTGATGATAAATTTGTATATACCAAGAGCTTATCACATTTGATCTCGGTCAGAACTCAATATCAGGTTCCTTAAATAACAAATTTGACGTGTATGAAATTCCTGTTTAATGACAAGTATGATTAATAAATATACATTATTAACTATAAAGCGAATAGCACTCACATATCTATATGCTGGTGAATTTCCACCTTCAGACCGTCCAGATGAGAAACAACAACAAAAGGCTCCCATTTAACTCCGGTTACTTTAGTCTCTCAGATAAATGTAGAAGTACCAGATTCATGATTTCCTGTTCAAAAACAGATTTTACATTATGAGACAACCTCAAAAGCCACATCAAACAGTTAAGAGTGACAGAAGGATAAGAAGAGTAAAAGTAAATTGCTTAACAGAGAATTCAAAGCTAAGCCAAGAAGTAGCAAAAGGATGCTACAGACCAAGGCAACAAATTTGATCTGAAAATCCTCTCAACTCTTAAAAGCCCTTTATTTCAAGAATCAGTTACACACACAGTTATGTAAATCACACCACATTAATGTCCACTTCATGTCAAAAATTACGAACCATATTTAAAATGTGCGATCCAATACACGCCCAACTACATGTTACCATCAAAAATGGTTACACAAACAATTCACACTTCAAAAATCGCCACTACCACAATAGAGTATACACCACAGAAATAATCTAAAAACAAGTTTTTTCCCTATTCGAACAAACACATTTGTAAATAAATGTAAAGTATTCGACCCTTTCAAAACTGCAGTAAGTTCATAAGTCAAAAACTATAATCAAAAACAGATTAAGAGGACTCCAAAAACTACAACAGTTTATCTGTAAAACTTGATCATCAACTAAATCCAGCCAATCAATCTCCGATACTCATACAATAAACTTTAAACACATCAATGAATCCTTCGAACACCAAAACCGCAAACATTAAAACTCTACTAAACCCTAAAAACGATATACCATACATAAACGAATTACAAGTACCTTAACGGTCCAGTGAACTCCAGAATCGGTATTCTTCAGCTGCCGATGGCGGTTTGAAACGGAGGCGGCGATTGGATGCTCTCCGCGTGGTCGTTACGTGTCAGAGTTGGACTCGTCCTATCGAATTAGAATTTTTTTATTTTCAGGATTAGATTCCAAAAATGAAGTGACACGCCATATGACACGTGTCGTTATTATAGAGCAGGTAAGGTACTTGAGCTGTTTCGTAATTGGGCCGTACGATTGTCCATGTTGGCCCATTACGTTGATGATGGAATAGTGACATGCACTGTGGATGGATTAGGGTTCCAAAGACGAGGTTTGCTGACTTAACGGTTCAGATAGTTCATTAAAAGTAGAATCGTTTTTAAATGGGCCGGTTACTGCAAACATATAATTGGGCCGCATAAAATAGAAGTATTGATGATTAAGCCAGTATATCTACAGCCGGCCCAGAAAATGTTATTAAAAAACACGGACACGGTTTGATTAATTAGTCAAGGGAATCTAACATACACAGCTGTAGTTACTCTTTTAGTTGAACAGAAAGCGTGAATTGGATCAGCTCCAGCAACTTGATAGAAATAGGAGACACAATCACTTGCATCTGAACACATGCAAACAAGTTAAAGATCGAACAATGTCGACCCAAAACCAAAAGGCACTAAATGGTCCTCCACATATCTCCTTCATGGACAACAAGGGTCTAAAAACCCCAGCGCGGACAGGGGCCATAAAATGTGGGGGACTCTAACTTCTGACTGACTGACACCAAATGTCCAAATTACACCATAAGATTTCACATAATGCCAACTTCACTCTAATTGCAATCACATGCGATTTCAACCCAGTTGGTACTATTTTATCTCTTCGACAATCTAGTGACACATTACATGTATTACCACCTTGCTTGTCATAATTAGCATAAAAATACAAAGACATTTGCTGACAAGCAAAGCTGGAAAGAGGGCTTAAGCTTGTTGTTGATTTGCATTAGACAGCTGCTTAACTATGTTTAATGTGTGTTTTGTGGATGTTAGTGGTAATAAGGTAGACAACTTATGCATGAGCAGTACTTTTATGCATTAAAATCTGATTAATCAACTAATTAGTTTATGAGTTGTTTTGGATCTGAGCGACGTACGTACAGAACAGTGTTTATTAGAATACTTATTGTTTCTTGACGAGAAAATAACAATAACTAATTTTGATTAAGAACATTTCAATTAACACATTTTGTACAATTAGATGTAAAGTGAATTATTGTAAAATTGTAATTAAATAAAGAGGGAACAGAGAGTCAATGAGAGTTGACGGATAGTCAATAATGTGGCTCCATCCGGTCGGACCAGTTATCATTTTGGTTCAGACACACCATACTGAACCAAGTGATTAAAACATGAGAGCACGTGAGGTGAAGTTAAAACATGGACCCACGTGTCACTAGAGTGCGGGACAAGAGCGTGCAATAATAATATGATACATTTCAAAATTATGAATTATTGCATGGACATAAATTCAACAAATGTTTTTAGGATATTTGGGATGAAGAACAGCGGTTCGCTGAGCATCAAATCAAATCAGGTCACGGCCGAACCGATGTTGGCTCGTACAAGAACGTAAATCCAAAATGCACGATGATGCTAAAAATGCACCATCCTTATTTGTTGGGTTGGGCTGATCAGATGGGCCCAGCTCACCACTCCTCTCCTGCCGACACTTGTTTATGTCTGCTTGCTATTCAGCACTTTCATGTGTCCCCATGTCACACCATACCAGAATGCGACTGTCTTTGCATTTCAATCCAACTGAATATTTTATTTTATTTATAAAAATTCGTTACATTTTGTTTATACAAACAGATCGAATTTGGAGTGATGTTTGAATGCTTGGCTTGTATTAAATAAATTAGACTCATCGTGACAAAGGGATTGAAGTTGTCGAAGGTCGCTTGTGTGTCCATCTTGTTTGTGGAGTGGATTATACAGTGGAAAATACCTAATGCACGACTGTGCGTTTGCATTACAATTCACACTTCTGAACAATGAACAATAGCATTTGGTACATCCAATTCTAGTACATCAAACATGACTCTTGATTCATTCAATGTTTGAAAATTGAAATTGATAACCATTACTTTCTATTGCCACATAATTTTTGTTAATTTATCATCAAATGAATAAAACATTACTTCTTGTTTCAACCATTAAATTAATGTAATCAAAGATTAAGATGTAATCTTTATGTCTCACATAAATTGAACTTCCTACAAGAGTCTAATTTTTCTTTAATATTACCTATAAACTTAATAAAAAATCTTTTTCTTTAATATTACCTATAAACTTAATAAAAATCTAGCTATCTCAGAATTTCAAATCGTAACTAAATGCTGCTCATTTTGTCCCATATTCTCAATAAGGAACAAGTTCTAGAAGGACTTGAATAATTTAGTAAGACGGGTGGACATGATATCAACAGTTGATTTCTAACAATTCGCGAAATTAACTAAAAACAACTTTAATCTCAACCGTCGATTTAATCAAATCAACGATTGAAATTACGTCCTTTTGTTTTACAAAACATACATGTCTTATTAGATCCCAACTCTTCTCAATGAAGTTTAAATTTTTGTATATTATTATTTGTGAGACGTAAGAACAAAATCACAACAAATGATTTGATTATTTTGTCGTTGATATTAAAACTGAATTTTGATTAAAATGAATGGTTGAGTTTGCAAAATACATGAATGGTTAAATTTGAACGTTCTTTTTAGTTTAAATTTTTGATGTTCTCCAATTTTACAATATATATGTAAAAATGCAAAAAACAAAAACCCATTTTGGTAATTTCTCACACTCATTACCTTATAAAATCCGAACCTCCGTTCTCCAACTCCCCATTCCAATATCCGATTCCAACACTCGCCGGAAAACACACCGCCGACCACCACTAAAATGGGCTTTCCAATCGGTTACACAGAACTCTTCCTCCCAAAGCTTCTCATCCATACCCTCACCTTCCTCTCCCTCCTCCGCAACCTTATCTCCTCCATCTTCTCCCTCTTAGGCCTCTCCGACTTTCTCGAACCCGACATTGTCTGGCAAACAACAACAACACCATCACCACTCCCCAGAACTCCAGACCCCCTCCGTCTCCGCAACTCTCATCCGCGAGATCCTCCCCGTAATCAAATTCTCAGACCTCCCTTCCTCCATCGACCCACCGGAAACATGCTCTGTCTGTTTATACGAATTCGAACCCGACAACGAAATCCGAAGATTAACCAACTGTCGACATATCTATCACCGTTGCTGTTTAGATCGGTGGATGGATTGTGACCAAAGAACATGTCCGCTTTGTCGGACGCCTTTTGTTCCTGAAGAGATGCAAGATGATTTTAACGAAAGGTTTTGGGCTGCTTCTGGGATTCCGGATTTGTACGGAGAATATGCTTCCATTACTGGATTGTAACCGATGTGGGTTTGAATCGTTTGTATATATTTAGTGACCGGAACAGAGTTTGAATCTCATTGCTCTGTTTTTGGGTTGATCGGAATCTGGTATTTAGAATGCAGATCAGTTAATGTTTAATCTGTATGTTAAAGTTGCTGACTTTGATCTTGAATAGTGAAATTTCCAGTTTTAATTGATCGGATGGAATGGTTTGGTTTGGTGATGGGTTTGAATTCCGACATGGATTCGGATTCCGGCAAGGGACAGAACAAACTCAGATGTTGTCTGGTTTAATATATGAATAATTTAGTACGGAGTATTTTAATTATTGGTTAGAAAACGAATTTGGGTTTTTATTTTTCGATGCATGTATCGATGATAAAAATGTTAAGAGATAAATTGAGACAGTTAATTGTATATTAAGTAAAATTTAATCGTGGTTAAATTCACTGCTACTTCTTGCTGGGACATGAATGAACGTGGTCGTCAGAGACAATTAAATATGAGTTTCTACTGGTTAATCATTTTTAGTTTGAAATATCTGAACGATATAAATTGCGTTTCCAAATTACCCTCGAATCTCATCTACACATTCAGTGTATAAAAAAGTAATAATGTTTGAGCGCATAGAAGTAAATTAACTTTGTTACTTTCATAATTATGGTTTCTTTTACATTTATATTTTTCACCGTCCGAATTTCTAAGGGTATTTATGTCTTTTTGATTTAAAATGGCGATGTTCTAGCATTTCTAACTGATGATAGTTGCACAAGGAGTAGCGGCCTAGCGGTCAGCCACTCGGTCTCTGGTCTCAGAGGTCGGTGGTTCAAGCCCTCCTGAGTGCATATCCGCCTTGAGTATGGGGTTTGTCCATTCCTTGAGCGATGAAGTAGTAATAATTTTAAAAAATTAAAAAAAAAATTAAAAAAAATAATTGATGATAGTTAGATAAATTATTGAAGAGCTTAATGCGCAAAATATTATCAGTTCATCGAAAAATCGAATGAGTGAATAGCAAATCATATATAACCATTGTTGTACATATTGATATTTCCTAATTTAGTGAATTTTTTATTGATATTTATTAATTTAGTGATTTTTTTATTGATATTAAATTTGATTTCACAAATGGAATGGATGAAAATCTGAAATCTGAAAGATGAGGCCGGAAAGTATGGTAGATAGACGGGTTTGTCAATTATCGTTATGCAGACTGATATTGATTTTTAACATAAAATGGCTCATTTTACAAGGACAATAATTCCTAAGAAAACAAGTAAGAATCATGTTATACACTGAATCCGGATGTCGAATATGGTGTTCCAAAAGAATTCCGATTTCCTGGTTTTCTGATAAAGTATGTAAGTGTACGTATTTCAGGGATTTTGCTGGATATAAAGTGAAGATTGGGATCAGTTAACTATCCACCTCAAAGTTGGTGCTCACACCACTTTCACATTTACTGTTTCAGAGCTCTATTAAGCTCAACTGTATTCAAAAGAAATTAATGATTTAAACAATTTTCAAACTTCAAATGATGCACCTACAAATATATCATGTGCAAAACTCATCAACTACATTTAAATCAAGATATGTATCCCATGCAACGCACTTAATTGTCGCGTCCCGGTAAATTCACTATTTTAGCACCCAATAAGAATCGAACTCATAACGTATGACTTATAGTACAACCTTCACACCACTAGACTAGCCCTCGAAAGAAGCTTAATATTTCAACTAATCATGCAACTTTCCATAAAATCACTATTGCTCGTGTCCTGCTAAATTAAGGCGTACATTTGAAGCTTACCTTTAATCACAGCTTACGATCGTTAAATTTTTTGTTTAATAAAAACAAACTTTTGTGTACGTGTGAGACTAATGTGCTAATCTACAATGATGGTTTCACCTAAAAGCTCGACCAATGTGTCCTTTTAAATTGCTAGTTTTAGTGACAAATGTTTTAAGCGACATTGAAAGTGATATCAGTCTGAAATTTAACCTAATGGGACAAGATGATTCAGCTAGGCTTATCATCACTCATGCTTTATAGAAAAAACTTATAGTAGCTCGACGAATATGGAGTGGTAGTGGTTGCACGATTGGGATGTGGAGTTAAAACTAAAAAATATCGATCTGAAAATCATGTGGGTTTGACGAGGGAGGGTAAAGTTCAAAAGAAACAAAAAGTTTAGATGAGACAGAAAGACTTAATATCAATCGTTGGATTCGATTAATTTGCAGTTGAGATTAATGTTGGTTTTTATATAATAGGAGGTTAGATTTGCAAAAAACCCTAAACGGTTGAGATTGACGGTTATTTTTTGAATCAAATGTCATCCGTTGGATTATTTGTATTCAACGGTTGGGATCATGTCTCACAGTCTCACATTTTATTTATCTGTCCTCCTAGATCCTTACTCGGTTTGATGATATCTAAATAAATTGTATCATTGTATAAGCAAGCGTTCAAGAAGAAAAAATGATTAACGTGAGATGGAAGAACATCATTTTAACCGTTGATTTCAAACAATTTGATGATTAGTAATTAAAATCGTCGTCTCGTATTTTTTGCTAATTCAATTATAATGAGATCTAGGTAGTGAAGACCTTGTTAGTAAGTGATTTTTGCAATAATAAAGTATCAATATTAGTATTATTCAATGACACATTTTTCGACTTGGGAACCATCAACCATTCAAAAAAATAATGTGGAAAGCGCACAAGATGCTGAGTCAAAACATTATGATTTGTTTGCATTATTGTCTCCATGGTGACATGATCCCACACGGTTTAAGGTTTTGGCATGGATTTGAAGTGTCGATTTAAAATTACATTTTACATTTTAAACTAGGCTTCTCCGCCCTTTACCATCATTTCTCATTTTGGTGGATTCGAGTCGGTGAAATGGGCCAGGTCTTAAAACAGGCCCAGCTACCGTAATCTTGATGATCATATCTCTCAACATCATGATTTCTCTAGGGCATATATTAAGTTCCAACTTCCATGAATGCTCCCAGCATCTGATTCATGCTGCTATGTTTAACAAAGCTCAGAATGGACACAAAATGAATGAATGAGGGCATACGACTGCCCCACATTAACCCTTGTAAGGCCCCGAACTACATTATTTCAGTGTCCCTTTTCAACCTAGTTTTGCATACCGTAGATATTGCCATATTGGTATCATTTATACTAGCTCGAGAGTTTGAATTACAACTGACATAATAAATAAAGCACAACAAATAAATCAACTTATGTTAAGTTTTGTGCAATTTTAATATATTCGAGTCAAATTTTTGTAAGACATAGAGATATCATATCAATCGTTGGTTTTAATTAATCAGAACTTGATTTTTAATTAAATAGCGGTTGGATTTGCAAAATAAACGAGCGGTTGGGATTGACGGTTATCAAAATCAACCGTTGGATGAATAGAAATCAACGGTTGAGATGATATCCTTCTGTCCTATAAAATTGAATGTCCCTCTTGAACTCTTCCCTATTCTTCAATAGTTAACAAACACTAGCGGTCAGTCATTTGCATTGATCGCGAAAAATATTTCGAAAAAAATATTTAGAGTTAAAATGTTTTAATTAAAGATGACTATTAATATTGTAATATTACATTCGAACACCAGTTGCCACCTCTATAATCACATTTAACACCTGATCGATATCAGAAGTGATTATTTGATAACAACAATCGAAATAAAAATAATAGAATGTAAACATAAAAAATCACATTAAATAAATATTCAAATTAAAACCATCCCCCAACAAGCCCACAGTTTGGTTTGGTTTGGTTACAAAAAAAGGCAGGAACACCTCAAGATCGACATCTCCCAAAAGGCCAAAACCCAGCCGTTGCCTTCCAAAACGACAAGCCACTTAAAGTAAAACGCAATATTAATATGCAAACTCCTGTCCGCCGTGTTCGACATTGTATGAGATGCTGGCTACCAAGCCTGACGGTCAACAGCAATCTTAGATCCAGTCGGTAGTGGGTTGACTGTTAACACTTCTGTTCATCGATCATCCTCGCTGATTTCGCATTATAATTAGCAGACGTCGATGTTGCAGCGGATTTCAGGTATTTTGGCGATGCCTAATAGTCTGTGAATCGCTTAGTGATCCTTCGAGTGGTTTAAAATTAACGTTGAGTTCTAGGTATGCGATTAGTTTACAATGAATGTACAAAGGCAGATGCTGCAGATTCTTAGCTGACTGAAATGTTGCTATGACCTACATAGGGACTCTTTGATTGATGTATGGCAAGGATTTGAGGAAGATGCTCATTAAGACGTGCCTAGGGTTTTAGGCAATCTGAATGTATGAAGATGGTTTTGATCTCTACTTTAGTTCAGATTTTAGAAATTAATAGTTTTGGAAATTATGAATACTTATGGTTTATGTGCCTAAGTCATTGGTTAAGAGTCTTAGGATGGTGAATGTTTTTCTTTTTATTTTCAGGTATCGGCTGCTATTGGATGTGAAGGTTGGGTGATTTAATGCTTTGTGTATTTGGAATCTGCTCCCCTGGGCTGAGGATGAAGAAGAGGTGGCATTGTTGTTATCTGAATTGCGGTTTGAAGGTGGGGCAGCTAGTGAAGTTTTAAATAGGGTTGTGGTGGAGTTCCCTGCTCGTAACCAAGAAGGAAACAATCAAAATCAAAGATGAAGGAGAGAAATGAAAGGATTAACAACAAAAATGCTCTGGGTAAATTCTTCTCATAAAGATTTAGTAAGGAGTCGTCGTAGATTGCTTGCGAGGGACGCTTGCAGCAGCTCAGATAGCATTTTCACAAGGCTGCTGGAGGAGATATTCTAGAGGTTAAGCAGAATGCAAGCTGCTAATTTGCATTGGATGTTGGGTACATTTATTGATAGGCACATTGCTGTAGAGTTTCTGAAAACGGGGGCTTCCCAAACCTACCTCTCAAAAGTTCACTCAAAGCCCAAAGGTACCAGCAGTTTATATATTAGCTTTGTTACAGCTCTACATGTTCTTGAAGTAATTATAAAAAAATGAATTAGATATTTTGTTTTTAAATTGCAGTGAGAGGTATTATATTATGATTCCCCATTTCTGCTTGTGAGGTTTCATTAGCTTGCATACCTTAAGAAGAAATACGAAATCTATTTTTATTATAGACCGTCTGTCTTCTTCCACTTTGTATGAAGCTTCATAATATTCACAGCCTAGTAATGATTTGAAATTTTAAAAAATAAGAATATCTGGTACATATTTAACATCTTTTCATATGAGTGCTTCATATCCACTTCGAACATTAACTCTTTAGGATCATTCCGATCTCTGATTCCTGTTAGATACAGATCTTACGGTCTGAGTGGCCTCATTCATGTCATTTATTCTATGCGTTTTCTTCTTCTTTACAGGGAAACCTGAAGTACGAGCTTATAGATACTTAAGATGGAAGATTACAACTGAGAAGTTTTTCAGTTATTGGTAAGCTGGCTATTACACATATTTCAATTGGATTTCTTTTTCATACCATATTTTCACGTTGTTGAATTTTGTTTAAATTTGCTACTTGAATCGTTTGAGATAATGGGACTATTACTTTGAGTGTGTCCCCTGAAATTTTCCAGGGAAATATGAACTGAACCTTCACCCTTTCTATTGTAACTGATCTTTCTTCTGATGAGTGTCACATTTTAAATACGTGACATCTTTAACCACATGATCAAACTTTGAGATTTTCGGTCATGTTTCATCATCAAGTGGGTAAAGTACGATGGTCCTGTTGTCAAACAATCATAGTTCAGCTCTCCTGGTTTTGCATATTTTTGCCTGTCACAATAAGACATGAAGCATCATATGTTCTGAAAGCTCGAGGAAACCTTTTAGGTATATAAGATATAGTATTAGTTTAAAGTATGACTAGTTATTTACCAATCTTGATCAATAAGCATTTCGTCGTCAACCCAAACTTCCTTAGCTCTTGTTCCGTGTGATGCATTGATAAACTATACCTGTAATTTCCTCAATTAAGTCTTGCATTTACTTACTAGCATCGGTTGAAGTTGAACAAACAGCAATACGACTGTACCTCCCCCCATAGCCTTTTTCCATAACAACCATGCTGGCATTGCCAATGTTATGAAGTCCTTGAAACTGCTCCACTGTCCACTTATACCACCTCATTAAAAAGACACGTAGTGTAAGCCCGTGCGACACAATAACTATATTCATATTTGGGTTTCTATTTCCAGGTGGTTGAAATCGTCCTATGTCTATGTCAGCCTTGAGTGTCTCTCTGAACCCTGAAACAAAGGATTTTTCGTTTTACACACTTTAACCATCTGTGTAATATGTAGCTATTCTGGAACATGCATGCTACCTGTTATTCTGTCATATACATCAGCTGCAGATTCACCATTAGGGAATCTGTAAAAGAAACGCCCATATAGAGCTCGAATTGCTTTTTGAATCTTCATAGTCTCCCTGTCCTGGAAGTTCCCTTGAAAATTATATGGATGAGAAAAATTACTTGTCATTGTATTGCACCTATAGCCAGGGAAGTGTTTGTACTAGTTTAATGCATGTTATTTCACGATATTTGCATCCTATTCTGATAGCTGATACTTTGAAATTGAAATAAATGCAGGTATGGAGAAGATAAAAGAGTGATCAGGTATAAGCTCACCAAAGTCTTGCTCTCTGAGACGCGGCTCTTCTCTAACTCCAGCTATTCTTGGTTTCTCAAATGCTGTTGCCAGGCTACGTAGAGTTTCAAGCGTGCGTCTGTATGGCGACACATAGAAATAAACCTGCCAGTCAACAACCCCATCTTTATCAATCAACTCCCTGATCCTCTTCCCACATGCTTCAGCCTCAGCATGTCCCTTCTCAGTCAATGCAATCTGCGGGTCAGGTACTTTTGTATACGCAATTTCATCAACATTTCCCTCGCTTTCTCCATGTCTAACTAAGATTATCCTCCGTGGCCTAGGAGGTGGACGTTTGACATCCATCCCCTTTTCAGGAAAGCTCTCCATATAGCCGGTGATCCACTGTTGACATCTCTTGAAAACTCCACTCCTGGTCGACCATTTGTTCCTTTGCAGCAGTCCACCCTGAACTTGCACCTCACCAGTTGATTCACAGCTGATGATATTAATCTGTTTGAGGGTGGGTGTGGGAGTGTTAGAGAAACAGCAGCCATCAGAGAAGAGATAAGAAGTAACAAAAGAAGATACTTTAGCATTGTGATTCATGTGTGGCCAAAATGGCCTGTGAAGTGTCCTTGTTCTGTTGGATCGTGTAATTTAACAAGTCTCCAAACCGAACACTGAGAACCATAGAATCACATCAACATTGGAAACATTCTACACCGTGTTATGACTTATGAGACTCAAACAAGTTAACAGGATTAAGAAGTCAGAGACACTACACATTTAGATCGGTTACTAACTAAACGCAAGATAGATTGTCGTATAGAGTTCCAACGAAACTACGTCGTTTTGGGTAGAAGCGTAATCCAAACATCTCCGGATCCACAAATTCACAATCGAAGCCCTAATCCCTAAATTCGACACCACAGCGATCAAAACTACATTTCGAAATCGTGAATCGATCGTCGTCGAAAAATGTCGAGTCCGTGGGGAAAAATCGGCGCATGGGCGGCCGAAGCGGAGCGAGAGGAGGAAGAGGAGAAGAAGCGCGCAGCCGAGGGAATAACTTCCAGCTTCCCGAGCCTGAAAGACAGCGTGAAGCAACCGCAACATCAAAAAAAGAAGAAAATGACATTGTCGGAATTCTACGCTGCTGGAGGAGGAGGAGGAGGGAGAGATTCGTCAACGTCGTCGGTGGCCAGAGGGTTGACTCCTGATGAGATGATGCGGTTGCCTACTGGGCCGAAGGAAAGGAGTGAGGATGAAATGGGGTATGGGAGATTAGGAGGTGGGTTTGGAGGAAGGAGAGATGTGGGTCAGGAGGGGGCTTGGGGTGGTGGGAATCGGAGATCGTATGGTGGTGGTGGGTTTGATGAGGATCGGAGAGGTGGAGGAGGCATGCAGTCTAGGGCTCCTTTGGAGTTTGAACCATCTAGAGCTGATGTGGTGGATGATTGGGGTTCTGGGAAGAGGGTGCTTATTAGGGATGGTGGAGGTCGTTCCTCCGGTCGTTATGGTGGTGGTGATGGAATTGGAGTTGGTGGTCTGTCTAAGGCTGATGACGTGGATAACTGGGCGGCAGAAAAGAAACCGATCACTCCTGCTAGTGCTAGATCCAACACATTTGGATCGGGATTTCGTGGTGATTCAGGGCCGGATTCGGGTAGATGGGAAAGGGGTGGAGGGAGTTTTCGCGAGAATAACAATGGGCAGGAGAGGACTAGATTGGTGCTTGAGCCTCGTAAAGAGAGCAATGTGGGTAGTGCTGCGGCTACAGGGAGCAAGCCAAGTCCTTTTGGTGCTGCGAGGCCGAGAGAGGAAGTGTTAGCTGATAAGGGATTAGATTGGAAGAAAATTGACTCTGAGATTGAGGCTAAGGCGCTTAGTAGGCCTACAAGTTCTCACTCAAGCCGGCCTAATAGTGCGCAGTCTAGTAGATCTGAGAATGTGAGTTTGCAAGGCGGAGTTGAAGCTGTGGTGAAGCCTAAGCCAAAAGTGAATCCTTTTGGTGATGCAAAGCCTAGGGAAGTGTTACTTGAAGAAAAAGGCAAGGATTGGCGTAAAATTGATATGGAATTGGAGCGTCGTGTGAACAGGTTTGCCATCAAATTCTCCATGTATATTGGGCCTAAATCGCTCAAGCTTATTAAAATACAGCGTTAATATGTTAATAAGTAAATCTTCCCCTCGAAATCGGGTCCATAGTGTAATGCTGTTGAAGGCAGAGATAATTATTATAGTTACTATGTTTTGGCCCGAAGCATTAGTTAACACAGACTTTGTCGTGTATTGATTGACTTTTCAATGTTTTAGGCCAGTAACTGAGGATGAAAGTATTTTGAAAGAAGAAATAAACAGATTGAAGAAGGAGCTGGGAAAGAACACAATTCGCAAGAAACTCAACCTGGTGCACTGAACATACAAGACAGGATAAATGAAAAGGAAAAAGAGCTGGAACAGCTAGCTCGTGAGCTTGATGATAAAATGCGTTTTGGGCAAAGAATCTCTGAAAGGCCAGGTTCAGGTGCTGGTAGGGTAGTTGGTTTTTCTGATAGACCACCATCGCGAACTGGGTCAGTGGATGAACCCAGAAATACAGGAAGCATGGACAGACCCAGATCTCGTGGCACTGCTGATGTATGGTCAAGGTCCAGTGATGACAGACAGTCTTTTCAAGCTGGGCGAGAAAGAAAAAATTTGGGCTCTAGAGATATGGACAGGTAAGTGAAAATTTTGTTCTCTTATTTTCATGTAACTTTTGTTTGTTTAAACTTTTACTTAAAATCGATTTAGTAAATCTCATTAATTGATTACCGGATACCGTCATGTGGGCTTTTAGATTTAGCTGGTGTCATTGTTGATGGCATTATTTTTTATTTTCTGGTTCTAAAATAAGATTTAAACAAGGTATTGTTTACTTGGCCAAATCCTAATTCCAGTCGTCAATGTTGAAACTGGTGTAATAGTGTAATATATTACATATATTTAACATAAGGGGTTGGCATATCTGTTGACTGTATTCTTTATTCGCCATGGTTACTAACTTTGCGCTTGTTGAAGTTGTCCTGCCTTTGTTCATTTGTTAAAATTTACATTTGACTTATTGATTGGAAGGTAACCTAATAACTTTTTTCTATTGCATTGCTAATTATATTCCTGATCCTTCTTGACAGGAAAAAATCTGGAGCTGGATGGTGAATATTTTCATTAGCAATTCTTTGGAGGCATTTGCATCTGACCATAATGACTGAAGATTTTTCTCTCAAAAACTTCAGTAGTAGTATCATCTATGGTGGGGGGATTTTCTCTTTTTGGTCCTCAACATCTTAGAAAGAAAAGAAGAACCTCCTTGTTTACTGGCCCTAAGAAATTACATGAGGATTATTTTGTAATAGATTTCTGAATGGTCCGGTCCTCCCATTATTGAGCACACTTATTCCTACATGATTCTGTGTTGCAACCTAAATGGTTTTGGGTTCCAACCAGAATCTCTGCTATGCCTGAATCTATTTTTGCACATTAAGAATGTTGGTTAGTTATTTTTTTCTTATCAAAAGTCCAAGTTTTATTGATGAAATGAGAACATGCTGGCTTCTTGGAGCATACCGCAAAAATAATGAGTGAAGCTATCTGAATTCTCAAGCAAATTCTACAACTGAGGTTAATATGTACAGAACCATCACACTACTGCTAGCAACTGTTTCTAAAGTGGTTCAGGTCAATGACCATCACACTGATGTCATCCATACTGCCTCTTTTCATTGCAATGTTCACTAACTCCCTGCATGCAGTCGCAAGACCGGCCGACAGAGGTTGTGATGGAATAACGTTCTCCTGATTAGGAGAGCTTAAAAGCTTTCCCAGTGTTCTTATAGATGGTGTGATTCTCCTTAGCTTAAGTGGAGGACTTTCAGTTTCATGGACCGGATCTTCCTCTGTCTGGACTCTGTTGATTAAACTGGTGTTTGAGTGAGGGGACTGGTTCATATTTACATTCTCTTGATTCGGAGACTGAGGTGCCCTTTTAGATGTTTTAATGACAGATAGTATCCGCCTTGGCTTGGTCTGGGGAGTTCCACACCCTCTGGTAAATTCATCTTCGGTTATTTCTTGATCGCCTTTCTTGAGAAATGTTGGGGACTCTTGGATTAGATCTTGTGGCTTGGGTAGAGAAACCCTCTTTATCTTCGGTGATGGGCTTGTGCAAATAGAGCCGTAGTGATTGGGAATGGCTTTGCACAAATGACTTGGGGAACACAGTTTCTTATCGGCAAACATGACTGCATTACAATGTCAACAACCTCCTGATTGGAAACCTATAAGAAATGTTGATGCATGATCATCTTGAATCAAGAGTGATGTACTAAATGCTTAATTTATGAGAACTATTGATGTGCTCTTCACCTGGTCCCAAAGCCCATCTGAAGCCAAAATGAGATGGCTCATGTCAGAAGACAACTCTAAAATCTTTGTTTCAGGTTCAGCCAATACCCAATTTTTCAAGTGAGCGTCTCCAATGCTTCTAGTCACAGAGAGTATACCGTGAATTCGCCAAACTCCACGATGGAACTCCACATAGCCTCCCTGCTTACAAGTTCAGAATGTCATCTAGCTTCATTTACTATATAAACTCAGTCACATCTACCACCAAATAATACCTCTTTCTGTATACGCTCTCTTTCATTCTCACACGCTGCTCTATGATCAGTCGTAAGAGCTTCAGCAATTCCACCTCTGCATAGAACAGCCCTGCAATCACCCAAATTCGACACTGCAATCTCTTTTCCATCAATCAATGCAGTAACACAGCAAGCACCACTACCTATACCCTGTGCAATGGTGAAATCTTCATGTCATAAAATGTTTCTTCACTCAATTGTTACATAAACCATCAAGCATCAACAAAAACATTCACTCTACCTGATCCAAAAACTCTCGGTCTGACTTCAAAAACCCAGCTCTGATAGCTTCTTCCTTACCCCAATTCTCACTGCCATTTTCAATCATTTCAAGAATGTTGGTATGCAGATTCTCAGCCACAAACTCTGCCGCTTTCTTACCACCATGACCATCATAAACCCCAAAAAATCCCTACATAACACAATCCAAATTCTCAACTCAACCAAAAACACTGAAAACGAAATCTCCACCAACAATCCAAAATTCAAGAGAGCAAAAATCTTTACCTTTCTTGAGTCTCCTTTATTCAAACAAACAACCCTATGTGCATCTTCCATGAACTTCTTCTTCCCTTTTACAGCCAACACCGCAACCCCATCCCCACTAAACCCATCTTCTTCCTCAACCAAGTCCCGACCTTTCCACCTCTCCAAAACAAGGTCAACCTCATCCTCCCTCAGCAAGCTCGGAATCTCAATCCTCGGTGGCCGCTTCCTCTTTAACGAACAGCAGCTCTTCACATCCGAAATCGTCGCAGCGAGAAGAGAAGAATCCGCATTCATGGTCGTTTGGTAGATCTGTTGAAGAGTGAGTGTAACGGTCAAAATGGGTGCTTGAATTTCAAGAATTCGGATGATAAAGATGAGAACTTTCGTCGTTTTTCGTTGTTCAAAGATTCAAGGAGCCGTTAGGGTTTTCTTCTATGCAGTCAACATGTTTGACCGACAAGACGATAAACATATCACAGGCAAGAATTTACCAAATCATGTTTGAAAGTTTGACTAATTTTCCAAAGTGACCAAAATATCCATTAAATTCATCACTGTTTTAAAATTTTGTCATATTTAAAAATATTTTAATAATTTTATAAATAATTATCAAAATAAACTCACAACCGTCACTCATATATCACATTAATTCTTCGAATCTGTCACAGTGACGGCACCAGACAGACTACCAGAAAATACTCGGTATGCAACCTAGCCCCGATGCCTCCACCAAAGCTCTTATGATTTTGCGTCACAATTTATTGTTCCAAAACCCAAGTGCCAGGTAATGCAATCTTAAAAAATATCAAATTATCGACCACATCATATTTAATTGTCAAGGTGTTTAGCATTAAAGTCAAATTGTCATTTACCATTTGATGAATTCATGGACTACCTTCAATACTGATTTTATCACATTTGTAATGTGCATAACAAAATCAAATTGTCAATATTTTCCAAATGAAAATGATTAGTTTCATGTTTTTAAAAGGAAACAATATATACTTAAGTTTATGAATTATAAATAACTCTTTCATCTCCCAAAGCATTTCACGTTTACTACCCATTCGAATCCTTCAAGTTTATAAATTAAATAAATTAAGTTTGAGTCTGAGTTTGATGAGAATGTTGCTTCTGAAATAGGACCAGACCAGACTGTTTTCGAAACATGGTATCTGTTGGACTCAGGTGATTTTCTTTTTTGCGTTTTTACCAAAAGATCGGTTTTTTATGCTCAAATGTTAATACTATGAAAATCTGATGGGTCTGCAGTACGATATTTAAAAAACCAGATGAAAGTCTGAGACTTGTTACAACTGGGTTCATTAGTATACTCTTTGGAATTTTTATCGGTTTCTCACTTCCAAACAAGGTATTCTGGAATTCTGATTCTCAACTTGATATATAGTCTTGAAATTGTCTCTGAATGCTGTCTTACTTTTCAGATTACTATTTTGGGAACAACAATTATAAGAAATTTTCCAAATCCAGTTAAACCAAATTGTCTTGTGGCCGCGCCAAAATCATCTGTCAACTGCTCATCATGGATTAACGTTAGAAGTAGCAACACTTCAAACCACAATATGACTGATCCACTGAAGGTATTATGAATGTGAATGATGACTTGCTGATTGAAAACTAGGATTTGAAACCAAGTGTAATTTTCCAACATTTTAATTTGGTAGATTTGGGTCCCTTCAAATCCTAGTGGTGCAGAAAGATTACCACCGGGCATTGTGGAATCAGAGTCTGATTTTTACCTTCGCAGATTGTGGGGAATACCGAGCGAGGTCTGTTTTTTTGCTTCTTAACATCATTGTTGGTTCTAAGTAGCATTTGAAAACTGAAACTCGTTTCCTCTTTCAGGACTTGAAAATCAAGCCCAAGTACTTGGTGATCTTCAGTGTTGGTTATGAACAGAAAACCAACATTGATGCAGCTGTTAAAAAGGTCAGGTTGAATATTTCGATCCTTTTTTAGTTATGTGGGTTTGAGCTTTCATTTCTCAGAACTGAATTTATTCTGCAGTTCTCAGATGACTTCCAAATACTTCTCTTTCACTATGATGGTCGAACCACCGAATGGGATGAGTTTGAATGGTCGAAAAGTGTCATTCATGTCAGCGCAAAAAAACAAACTAAATGGTAATGCTACATCCACTGCAGCTTTTGAATGCTACTCCCATGTTATCAAATATGCCCTGATCAAGAGGAATGTGGCTTTAGGTGGTTTGCAAAGAGATTTCTGCACCCTGACGTAGTTGCGGCCTATGACTATATATTTATATGGGATGAAGACTTAGGCCTGGAAAATTTCAATGGTGAAGAGTAAGTTCATTTTCTTCAATGACAAATATTTTCCAGCCATTCTTTGTCAGTCACTGACTTTAGCGCGTCTTTTCAATATAACCGGCTTTCAGATACATAAAACTGGTGAAAAAGTATGGTTTGGAGATTTCACAGCCTGGTGTGGAACCCCTTCCAGGATCATGGTTAACCTGGAAACATACCATAAGGCGAAACGACACTGAGGTTCACAAGTAAGAAAAACTGAAGCATGTTTTGTAACCAAATTATGAGTCAATCCCTTTGAAACATTTTTACTGCAATTTATTTTCTGATTCTTTGACAGAACGAGCGAAGGGACTATATGGCAGTGGCAGTGCTTAGGCCTTCATATGCCCCCATGCGCAGCGTAAAAATTCTAATTTCCATATCTGACGACGTAGACAATAATCCTCATTTTGAATCCGAAATTCTTTTTCTTTTGCCTGTTTATAGATTCGTTGAGATCATGGCACCGGTATTTTCAAGAGAAGCATGGCGCTGCGTCTGGCATATGATTCAGGTACCATGACTGAACTTACTTGCATCCTAAGCTATGATACTCATCAACCATTGTATAATCTCATCTCATATGCCAACTGCAGAATGACTTGGTACATGGATGGGGTCTAGATTTCACTCTAAGACAATGCGTGGAAGTCAGTGACTATATTTACCTGCATTTCACTTAGATTGAATTTCTTATCTGTTTGACAAACTGATCACTGCAACTAACAAATTACCTGAAACAGCCTGCACATGAGAAGATAGGCGTGGTTGATGCTCAGTGGATCATACATCAGCGCATACCCTCCCTCGGAAACCAGGTTAGAAGAAATAAATAATAGTACGAAAAAATTTATGTGAAACAATAATAACCAGTGACAATTTCTGAAATAGTGATAATTTATTTTTCAGGGTAAACAAGTGGAAGGAAAGGATCCCAGGGAAGCGGTATGGCACTATCTGCACTGCACTTTAAGATTACGTTCTGCGCATTTGAAAATCTTGTAGCATTGAATTCATTTATTTTCCCAAACCAGGTGAATGAGCGCTGCCACAACGAGTGGCAGACATTTCGGAAGAGATTCGAAGACGCAAAAAATGCTTTTTACAAGTCCAACAAAGACGATAGCGTTAAGGAAAAACTACATAGATAAAAGAAAATTACATTCAGAGGACTCGTGGAAAAAGGACCTCTGGGCTTTAGCTGGGATCACCTTTTCCAACAATATGGCAGTACATAGTTCATACAGTCCACACTTGAACCTGCTTACATTTTGAGTTTTGGTCAATACCCTGATTACAGAATGCGAATGAACATTGAGAACTCTTTGTAATCGTTTTCCTTGACACATTGTTGTTAATGACTTTTGTTGGAATGTTTTATTGAATGTATGGGAAGCGTAATATTTATCGAATATTTAAATATGTTATTATTAAATAGAGGTGGCTCATTGTATCCGAAAATCCGAACCAACCCGCAAATCCGAAAAATTTTGCGGGTTCGGGACGGGTTTTGGACAATGCGGGTCGGGTACGGATTTAATATATAATTTTTAATCAAACCCGCATTATGCTTATAAATACATATTTATATATTCATAACAATATTTGATATACATATCGTTTATTTTTTTGCTCAAATTATTATTTTCAAGTTAGTCAAGGACTACATAACAGTTTATGAATCTTATTCTATGACTTTATTCACTTTTTATTTATTTATAATATTTTTATATCCATTTTTTTTATTTATTTATAATATTTATTTATTCAAAATACGCGGGTCGAGTACGGGTACGGGTTTAACTTTTTTTAAAATCTATAAACCCGAACTCGAAATTTTACTACTCGGGTCGGGTACGGGTTTAACTTTTTTTACAAAAAACCCGAAAATGCCAGGCCTATTATTAAAGATAATCTATCAATTTAAGTGATTAACTATTGGTTGAGATTTTTGGTGTGATAAGTATAGTCATGGGAATACCCTGTGTAGATATCAAAGAGATAATTATCAATATCTTTGAGAGACGAATTTGATAACTATCTAGTTTATAAATGCTAGTGTACATCTACAAATAGGGGTTATGGTTGTACTACATACACAACTCAGATTTGTTGTTTTATTGTTTATTTATATTAGAATCCGTCAAGATATTAAGCTTCCGCATTTAGGGATCATCATTTGACCCTATGGTCAAAAAGCCCTAAGGGCGGCTCTGACCCTACCCGGCCCTGAGCCCTGCTCGGCCCTCAACTCAAGCTAACACTGTTTCGACCCTGCCCTTAAGCCTTAGGCCAGGTAAGGGTCGAGATAAAAAACCCCAACCCGGCCCTCCAACCCGGCCTTTTGACCCTGCCCTGACTCTGCTCTGACTCAACCTTAATATTATCACTAAATTTATCTATAATAATCTTTTATATGTAGAAAAATAGTCAAAATTTAATGTACAATTCAGTTTATTATGCTTAATCACCGATATAGCTATTACAATCCTAGGACATGGTATTATTTATGTTTCCGCTACATAACTCTGATAATATAAATTCTAACAACTTTACCACTTGGCAATTGCGGACTTGACATTCGATAGTTCGTATCCTTCGGCATGGTTTGTTATCTTATGATTTTCGGTTGCGGGTCTTACCTTAGTCTTGTCTTTGAGCTGATTCAAATTTCCATCGCAGACGCGAGACATGAAACGTTTATTTTGGCCGTTAAAGATGTTCTAAAAGCAGATGTATTTGGGTGTTCTAATTCATTTATGCTTCAGCAGGTGAAAGAAGCTGTGTTTATCACGCTCTGTTAAATCGTCTGTTGTTTGTCAGCGGCCATTGTCTCAAGAAAGGTTTTGTGAACTGCACATATACAAATATTATCGCTTTAATTAGATACTTCTATCCAACTTAGAAAAAATTAGTATCAAGTTTGGTCGTCTCTATTTTCACAAGTGTCTTGTTACAAGGGAACACACAAAAGATGGAATTTCACAGCTAGCACACTGCATATACCAGTGTTTAGTTCATGTATCAAGGAGCTCGCTGCTTCTATAAGCTGTTACATCTGGGCAGTAGTATAATACTAGTCTTTTGTTTATATATCTTGGATCTTACTGCTTCTATAAAACTGCAGCTTGTATTATATGCGTCTTTTCTTTTTCTCAGGAGTTGCATGGACTTGTGTTTTGATACCATATGTCTTCAGCTGAAAATTCTCAAATGCATCAGAAACAGCTCCCACCTGTAGATAATGTGGATGATTGTTAGACCATTGAGAATAAATTAAATAGTCACATCAAGTGTATGTGGTAATTGTTACACCAACCAGATCAGGCTTTTTGGAGTAAACCCTTACTATCATGTCCTGATAACACACTGGCAATAAGTGGCTGATGCGATCATCTTGAATGGAAAACTTCTCATTGCATTCATAATCCTGCAAGTAATTAGCACAAAAATTCCAAACGAATTCAGTTTCCAAATATTTCAAAGTTAGAACAATCATACATTTTACATTTGTTATATCAGAATAATTTTGCAAAATGAAGTAAGAAGAAGGAAACAGAATCTCGTCATACCTTGAAAAAGTTTATACTGGGTATTGGAATAAAGGAACATAAAGGAAAAAGAGTCAGTAAACAGTAAACTAGTGAACTAGTGATGGAAGTTCAACATTTCTGTCTAACATAACCATGTTTAAGTTTCAAATTACCTTTCAAGAGGATTATTCATCCCACGTGTCAAATCAATCTTCACATTGCAAACAGCAATATCATCTTCTTTCAGCACAACCCCACCAGAAATCTGGTTAAAGAAAATACGTTCATCATGTTTCATTTAATCCAGAAGAATCATCAACCCAATAAGTACTGAAAATAAACAAAACCTGAGAACAAATGATGTCACTGGGAGTCACATCTTTGAAGTGATCAAGCTTGTCTTTTGGAACAGCATATTCATTACAAAACTGTTAAACACAGTTCACAGGCATGTCAAAGTTATCATTAACTTCATCTTGAATCAATTACACCTCCATTGGCATGATAGTCTACGCTTACAAAACCAAAGAATTCAGATGGCCAAGGAGTGGATCCTTATTCTATATTCTATTATTTAATAATTGATGTTACCTGGTACAGATCTCTTCTTCTAATACGAAGGATCAGCTCTTTAGATTCTTTCATCTGCTGGGTGGATGAGGTTTCAATGGTCTTCACAATTGTATCATCCAACTGAATGAAAACATCAAATTGGTTTGAAATTATATGAAATGTAATATTTCACGACAAACCTTTTGCAGATTCTTGGTGAATGAGTCGTTATTACAAGTGAAAATAAAAAGGGAGTAGATTAATATACCTTCCAAAACTCAGCTGGGTCATCAACTGATGATGATATTTGAAGAGAATCACTTGCTTTCAACAAGGCATCTACAAGCATCAGTTCTATTGCCTGGAAAGCACACAATCGAGAGCTAATACTCTTTCTTTTAGAAAAATTTCTCTTCTAACAACAGACGGATTATGAAATCCACTGCAGAACAGAGGAGATACAAGTACAAGTACCTTCACTTTTGCATGTGTATATACAGTTCGATGCAAGTCTGCACGAGTGGTGAACAGCTTGTGAACAGTAAGATCTGAAAAAACACCCATTTTAACAACAATTAAAGCAGCAAAATTACTTATGTCTAAAAGTGAGTAATCAATATAAAATACTGACAATCCTTTGCACGGTAACAGATTTCATCACCCATAACTCGCATTCTCTCCAACAAGCTGCAAAATAATAGATGCCTGTGTCACGTACAATGTAATCAAAGCCATCAAACTGAACCATTAATACTCTAATTAATATGGCATACCCATCAAACTGGAAACTACAACCAAGGCCACAAGCTCTGGTGTCACGAACAATGTAATCAAACCTTGAAATAGATACAAACATGAACAAAATGTTCAGAAGCAATAATACAGTCCATTTCAGCCAGCAAACATACAAAAGATTTGTGGTGAACTAACTTGTCCACATCTATTCCATTGCGACCGTTTGCCACAATATCATATAAGAATCGTTTTTCCTGGGTACTCTGCACAAATGCAAAGAAATCACGTGAAACAGAAGCGAGAAATTGATCATTATCCAAGTTCATGGAAACTGTTCTGGCAAAGTTCTTGTGAAAACAAGCTTGCCTTAGTTAGATTGCTGCTTCCATCGCTAGCAATTATCATTTCCTATTAATTAATAAAGCATCAAGGGAAACATTAAACAGCAAAATATGATCTAAAAAATTTGAAATGGCATATATATGCCAGACATGAGCAACAGTATGACAGAGTCAATGACTTAGACTAACCTTTGCTTTCTTCAAAATTTCAGGATCAATCTCAATATTGTGTTCATCGACTATGTAGTCTATCATTCTCAAAGACATTTCCTCATGCGACCTGACAAATGAAAAAAGTGTCAGGTCTGATAAGACATGTCTACGCAAATGTCAGGTCCAAATGTGAAAAGAAACAAGAAGAAAACGCTCATGTCAGATGAACCACCATTTAGTGCCTTGGAGAACTCTAGGAAGTATTTCACGCTCAAATGTGTGGCTAAATGGACCGTGGCCAATATCATGTAGCAAACCTATACAATCAATAAATAAAATAAGTAGGTTAATTTTTTAACTTGAAGAAATAAACTTCAGATGGGTTTCGGCCAAATACCAGCAAGCTTCACAGAGGTTACGTCAATATTCTCAATCCCAAGCTCCAAGCCCTGAGGATTAACATGTCAAACAGAATAACTTTTACTAGTATTTAAATCACACAAGTACAACAGGAATCATGCAAAGAGCAATAATTACTTGACGAGCTTTGAGAATATTTATAGCTTTTCCTGCAATCCAGTAAACACCTAAGGAGTGCTCAAACCGAGAATGCATTGCCCCTGGGAAAACCATGTGAGTTAAGCCTGCAGAACAGCATATATTTTTAGTAAACACAGGTAAACCGGTGAAACATGGCACTCAGGGTGTTTGAATTTTTTTGTATATTTGATATAAGGTATCATTCGGACACAATATATACGAATAACATTCACTAAAGTGAAACTGTCAGTTTCAATTCCACATTCAAAATTAATTCATGGTCGTAGAGCTCACCAAGCTGCTTCAAATCCCGAAGTCTGCAACATGTAAAGTTCACCATTAGTTAGACATATTATCAACCATAAAGTAAAAGAGTGAGAATGTCGAGTAAGAGCAACTCTAAGTGAATACAAAGCATTCTTGCCTCTGAAATTGTTCAGTATCAATGAACTTTAAGAAGAGCTGCAACAAAGAAAACATAGTTGCACTCATCTACGAAGAATGAATCTAGATAACATAATAAATGTAATTTTAAGCAAACAAAAACACCTCAAACATTCCCATATAATCATGCTGCACATAGCACTGACAACTCTGAGATGGTTATTAAACTTAAGTAATATACAGTATTTTTGGATTTAATCACTTGAGGCACCACCTGAACGCGAAATCGTAACATAGAAGCAAATTTTCTATGCAATTACCTATTAATTTCAAAAAACCTAATCTCAGTAATCTCATCAAAACTAAAAACGTACTAATCTACCAAAACTGAATCATACATATCCGAAGTTGAAACAAAAACCTAACAGAGATGAGTTGGCCAGCAAAACAAATCACAATAAAACAACAGCAAGCTATGCAACCTACTGGCAATCTTGTTCAAAAATTCAAACTCCAGTAGATATTGGAGACAACTAAAACAAACAAGTAATCCATATTACAGCTATCAGTCAGTCAGAAACAACGCTCGGAATCGACCTTCGATGCTAACATCGCTAAAGGCTATTCAAGCGCTTATCAATTCGGAAGTAGCAAGTAAGAAACACACAGCAACATTTTCAAGTCAGTGAAAATGAAAAGAAGAGAGAACGGTGATGGTACCGGGTCGAGATAGATGTTTCCGTGAACATTATCGTGTACGTGCTTCGGGAAGAAGACGTCGGCGTAGTCGGAACAGGCTCCCATGGTTCCGGAGAATCGATGCTAGGGATTCGGAGAAAGCGTTGCGTATAGAGTTGAACGAAGAGAATTGAAACGTAAGTTGGAGAGGGAATGATTGAAATGGATTTTCGACTTTCTAGTGATTTAATATGACTTGACTTCTTTTACCGGAGTGGAGAAGAACAGCGAAGGAGAGAGATCGTGTGGTTTGGGTTGGGGGAGTTCGGTTAGACCGATTCGAATCAGGGAATCACACAGGCATCATCTATGTGTTAAGCAATTATTAAGGACAGCAGAATGTGTTAAGCAACTATACGAGCCTCCTCCTATAGAACGGAAAAAACCCTATGCAAGCCAAAAAATGTGGATGGACAAGCAAAATACCACTGAATTCTATCAACCAAATAGATTATTTCGCTGACAATTTAATTCTACGATGCTGCCATGTTAATAGTTAATCATTCAGAAAAGGAATTTCCAGTTACAGGACAAGGCAAAATATCACAATGCCCAAGCAATATTCTAATCTAAAATCAAACTAAGCCCTATTCTAATGAAGCATACCTATTTGGCATACTATCTAGAGAACTTTGACTGTAGGGATTCAAATTTCTTAAGGACACAAACTTGGAATCAAAGCCAAATGTTATACACACTTCACTAAGTATCAATACCATGTAATGAAAAGAGATTCCTGTACTATGCAAGTGATCACTAGCTACAAATCGGACACAAAACATGTTAACTGTAACTAGGTTTGCATACTAATAATGCTAACAGCAATCCAAATTCAAGCACATACATCAAAGTGGCTAAATTTCACATACTAGAACCTCTTCATTAGCAAAGAATGCAAGTAAAATTCATTATCAGGGTATGCATATCTTCAAGCCTATCATAAGAGACAAATCTTCGAGACTAACTTGAGCTCAACAAAAAAGCTTATACAAGAATGATCCAAGTACTAGTTAAACAACGAATTAAACTAAACGCAAAGAATAAATATGACAACAAAAATCTGAAAACAAAATTATTCCATCAAGCTGAGGAATTCAAAACATAATCATCCAAATATCCAGAAGTACAACTTCTAAATAAAACACAAATTTAAGATAAAAACAGTACCAAATCCATCAAAACATCACTCATCAGCAGCCTTGAAGACATAGGTCAACCCACACTTCCCGCAGTAGTGACGGTCAAAATGATTAGCCATGAAAGTCCCAGCTCCACACTCAGCATTAGGACACTCCTTCCTCAACCTCTGAACCTTTCCTGAATCATCCACCTTATAAAACTGCAATACAGCAAGCTTAACCTTCCTATGCTTATGCTTGATCTTCTTCGGCTTAGTGTAAGTCTTCTTCTTCCTCTTCTTCGCTCCACCACGGAGACGCAACACCAGATGTAAAGTAGACTCCTTTTGGATATTGTAGTCGGCTAAAGTGCGTCCGTCTTCCAACTGCTTTCCGGCGAAGATCAGACGCTGCTGGTCTGGAGGGATGCCTTCCTTGTCTTGAATCTTAGCTTTGACATTGTCGATCGTGTCTGAGGATTCGACCTCAAGCGTGATGGTCTTACCGGTTAGGGTTTTCACGAAGATCTGCATCTTCGGAATTCGTGGAGTGGCTGAGAGATGTTCGCGAAGTAGGGTTTCCGTGATTGGGAAGTTTATATACTGAGATGACGTGTCGAGTTTCGGCTTGGGCCAGTCTTCTCATCCTCCGGCCCAAAATCGATTCTTCAACTGATTGGGCCGTTAATTCAGTGTTACGCATTGTTACGTCTTACGCGTCCGACAGACTTTCTGAAAGGAAAAGACTCGATGAAAATTTAAAAGAGTAATAGCACTGCTCCATGTTCATTTAAGTTCCAACAGGAGTACACATCACTGGTTTGAGGTTTAAATTTAAGATCCCAGCTCCAAAAATGCCTAGTCTAATCAAGGTTTCACTTGAGTCCTTATAAACTGCTCCAGCTGATAAATATCGCCTGTCAATCCAGAACCTTCCCCAATTGTTACACTATTCTGGCACTGAGAAAATGCAAATTGCTGTCCAGGGATCCCGAGGGTAATTTCGCTTGTCAAATCTGCAGCAGATACAGCAGTTCTTGATGCTCGTAGCTTCTCACTGCACAAGAAAAGAAAACATACGATCAAAGAAATTTAAATGAAACTGAAGTTGAATCAGAGAAAATAGAGTGAAGAAGCTGATGACATACATTTCTTTTTCCAGTTGCTTTCTGATGAATTCCTTAGAATGTGCAGAAGCTTTGTCCATCTTGTTGCAGAAAATAAGGACAGGAACTTTCTTCTTTACCAAGCTGGACTTTGTTAGGATATCATATAGGTACCTGGTGCCACAAAATAAGAAGTTAGTAAATACATTTGAGATAGTTAGCTCAAGTTGGCACTGGCAGGCGCGAATATATTTACTCTGAAGCAGCACGAATGTTTGGAAGAAACTCAAGACCATCCACCAAAAAGACAACACCAGCTGCTTGAGGCAAGAACTCATCCAGCGTGAGTCGGAGACGGGAATGTCCAGGGACATCAACAACATGAACAGGTTTTATCTTACCCTTCTGCCAATTAAAAATACTAAAATAAGAGTCTTTCAACACCTAATCAGATATTAGAAAAACCCAAAAGACAGTGATTTCACTTATCAACTCCAGCATGATAACATAACTAGGAACATTCTAAGAGTGCCTACATTAAAACTATTCCTAATTGGTCCATTTATTTTCTGTCCACATTCAATGGAACATAAAAAGTTGCAAAGAAATGCTGCAATAATACCTTTTCAGCCTCTGAATGCAACACAAATGTTCCCTCATTAGGTTCCATAGACGTAACAGTTCCTTGATGAGCTGACCCATCTCTAAGCTGGTACAAAATTAAATTGTCATTTCCAAACAACACGAGGTTGACCATACTTAGCAACCTAACAACAGATGAACTAATGCTTAAACTGCAGAGCACTTACTAACGATTTGAAAAAACTGAAACTTTATCAAGATTCACAAACCAATACAATGAAAAAGAAATTATAATCTAATTAAGTCACAAATGGATCCTATAAATTGTCATGACTCGGATCTTACTTGGTAAAATATAACAGTTTTGCCACTTCCACTTAGCCCCGCTAAAACAATAGTGTTAGACTTGGATCTCCGAAACAAACGAGCTGCAAAAAATACAAGAAAACTAAAATCCAAAGATGCACACCAATTCCAACTTGAATCCCACAACCAAATACTCATATTTCAACAAGAAAGTCAAAACATTTCACTAAACAGAGAATTCCAAATCTGATTCAATGTACAAATTAGACAATTATAAAATGATGCATTACTGAAGAGGAGCAGAAGCACAGTGGAAACGACAACAGCGATCGCAACGTAAAGCTGAACCGGAGGCACTTGTCTCAAATAACGATGCAATTCATCGCAATACGGCTGCAATTGAATCTTCCATTCCACGAATTGAATCTTCAACTGCTCCAAAGCTTCCATTTCTAAATCAATCCTACAATCACTAGACTCAATCCAATCGCCGGAATCTAATCGAAACCCTAAATCCCACCAACGCGAACACGCATAGAGCGGTTCATCCTCCTATTTCATAAAACCGAAAACCGATTTTTAAACCAACGGTTCAATTGTTTAATTGGTTGAACCGACCATCAACCATATATCCCAAATAATTCTTGTTTGAATGGTTTAAATATTTATTGAAATTTATCATGATAAAGGAATACAATCAATACATTCTTTGAAAATAAAATTATTCTTATAACTTAATGAAACAACTACAAATGAGGACATGAATCAAAAAATAATGAAGGACAAATTGAATATTTAGTTGTATTTATTTTGTAGTTGAAATCCGTCCGACAAAACTTTCTGTTAAACGAAAGATAACTTGTTTGAAAATTGAACTAGACTCAAGCACCCTTAAATCTGTCTTCTGGTACAGGAATATCAGCCATATTGAAAGATGCAAGTCTTTCAAGAAACTGATTAAACTCCTCGGCCCTTCCCAGCATGCTAACTCGAACATATTTCCGTTCCGCTCCGAACGCAGCTCCGCCTCTTACAATGATCCTATGCCCTTCGAAGAATTTTGATAAATCTGAAATGTACTCAGAACTCATCCATGCATAAGCTGTCATAAAAATCAGTAAAAATCCGCATTAGTCCTGATCATCTGAAAACTTCAAGAAAACTAATGCATTTTCTTCCGGCCTTGGAAAAATACTCGGAACTTACCAGGAGTGGGCGTGATTATGTCCTTGAAGAAGTTGCAGTGGCTTGGCTTGTAATCTTTGACAGTGAAAATGTCACTCTGATCAATAACCTTTCTCAGCCTGCTCCACCTGTCTTTCATTTGTAGCTTACCGTATTCGAAAAAATTATCCTTCTTGTCCACAACCGTCAGCAATAATTCCCATGATCTTTGCGGCCCTGAGCTGAGATTCCTTAGACACGCCGATGGTTGATAAGACGATAAAATTTACCATTCTCAGTGCTACACTCTTGTCCTTGACAAGTGCCCACCTGCAGTTAAACACATTAGTATCATCAAAAATCTTGTCATGTGCAAAACTTAAATGCCGAAAACTGAAAAGAGAAAAGTACCCTATGCGAGAGCCAGCATGGCCAGTGCATTTGGATAATGTGAAGAGCATTATATCATTGTCAGCAGGAGCCTCGATTGGTGTGTACTGCGGCCACAAGTACGCAAAATCATGTACAAGCTTTCCTTTTTTTGATACATTATGTGGAACAACCGGTCCTTGGATTGATCCATCAGGGTTATTTGGTGTGCAAATCATCTCAATGTATGGCTCATCTTTGTCATACAATGCTGCATCACCTTCCCATTTGTACATTGACGAACGCAGGAAGCTCGCTATCTCTGGATACCCCTAAATACAAAATGAACACTGATCAGACATTCTTTTGAAAGAAAAAAAGACATTGAAATCATGATGAAACATTCATCAAAACTTACAGAATAATAAGGCACAGCACTGACAACATTAACCGGCCAATCAGCAGATGGATTAGAAAGAGCATACATTGCAGCATTGATCAGTTGAGTTGAGCCAGTTCCAACCACAATGAACTTATCTTCAGTTTCAGCATTTCCTACAACCGAGTGCAGTCTCTTGATTGCTTCTTTCAACTCTGGCTCCATGAACCAGCACAAGTCCATAGCACTGAAATAGCTCAAACCTTGATCCACCGGGATCGTCAGCGTTTCCTTGCATTCCAAGTTTTCCCAAAATGGCACATACATTGTTGGATCACCCCTGCATATATACACCCCCATCACATCAATTTTGAAACAAGTTAAAAAACATGAAAAATTGGGAAACCAAATAACTTGCCTATCAAGGTTGAGAACAGCCTTATGCACTGATCTTTCAGTTTTGGCCACAACAGACCCATTGGTAGTTTCAGTCTTTTTGGCAGCAAACTGACACATTTTTCTTCGTAAAAAATCGAACAACTCCTGTGACGAATACTATCTCCAAGATGAGTCAGATTTATTGAACAATGCTGCAAATGATGATGTTTTATAGGAGCATTGATGTACAAGGATGTTCATTTGAAGTAATTACTGAGTCACTCTGTATATTACCAAAGACAAATATCTTCTTGGAAATGGAATGCATTACATTACAGTTTTAGATATGCTTAAAATTTTCAAGCAATGGTTATTACTACTTTATCTTATTCAGCTAAGCTTTACTTAATTTCCATATGTTTTATGTTTGTTGATTTCAGAGATTTATCCAACCACATAATATCTTTTTGTAATAAGATATGTATTGCATTTTCATTACCAACATTTTCTAGCTATTTAGTCACAAATTTTTTTGTCTTCAGGTATTCCATTGTAGCACAAATTACATCCTGTTATTTAATGTTAGGTTTCAAGTAATTTTCAGTTCAAGGATATTGAGTGCAGTTTTTTTGCGACCCTCAGTGCACATGGGCATTAATTTTTTTCGTTGTTCACTCTTTCGACTTAACTTTTTGCACATTTTGACTTCGTTTGTTCATTTAAACTTTTTTCGCTAAAATACAAAAATTTTAAAAGATTGATTTATGCATCGTTACATCGATTTGGGATCTCAATGTCTGAAAGTTGAATGTCTCAAACGTAAAGATATTTTATCATAAAAGCCATATCATATTAATAATATAAGCAAGTAAAATAGATGAGATCAAATACTTTCAAGTATGATTTTAGTATTGAATAAAAAAACCATGCACTGAATTGGAAGTTTGCACCTAGTCTCAGTATGAATGCTATGAAAAACTGCTCACTGATTGCCAATGAGATCAGTTTTTTTGATAGCTGCAATTATCTGCAGAAACAGGTTGAAATCATCATCCCTGCCCACCATGCTGACTCGTGCATACTTAGGTTCCACTCCAAAAAGGGCTCCCCCTCGTACACGAATATTTAGCCCTTGGAAGAATTTAGCTACATCCGAAATGTACTCTGAACTTAGCCATGCAAATGCTGCAAGAAGCAATCAACAAAAATGTGAGCTTAGCCTTGATGAGCTTACAAAGCTCTTTAAACTTTAAATATGTTATGTAAAAAAGTGTACCTGGAGTATGTTTAACAGTGTCTTGGAAGTAACTGCAGTAGCTTGGCTCATAGTCCTTGACGGTGAAAATGTCGTTCTGATCAACCACATCTCTGAGCCTCTTCCACCTTTCTTTCAAGATGAGTTTAGCATATTTGAAGAAGTCATTCTCATGTCCGCTTTTATCAGCAAGTACTCCCATGATCTTTGTTGCTCTTAGCTGTGCATCCTTGGACGCGCCAAGGGTTGTACTTCCAATGAAATGCGCCATTTTCTCCGCAACACTCCTCTCTTTAACAATCGCCCACCTAAATAAAAATATCCCATTTAACTCCCATCAAATCTAAGATGCACACTATGTGTTATAGAAGGTGTTGAATAGGTAAAAAGGTTACCCAATGCGAGAGCCAGCGTGGCCTGTTGATTTTGATTGTGTGAAAATCATCAAATCATGATCAGCAGGAGCTCCAATTGGTGTGAACTGTGGCCAGAGGTATGCAAAGTCATGGATAAGCATTTGTTCTCTTGAATCATTTTCAGGAACAGCTGGTCCTTGGATGGATCCATCAGGGTTGTTTGGGGAGCATATCATCTCTATGAAAGGTCCATCTTTGTCGTAAATATTCGCATCACCTCCCCATTTGTACAAAGATGAATGCACAAGGTCTGTAATCTCTGGATACCCCTAGAAGATTTAAAAATGAGATCCAGAACAAGTAAAAAAACACACACTTTGGTCAATTCAACTGTCTCCAAAAATAAAAATGTCTGTCCCTTTTCACAGATTCAGTCATGAATAATATTTACCGAGTAATGTGGCGCAGCGCTGACAACATTAACAGGCTGACCGAGATGCGCGTAAGGAACTGTAAGAGCGTACAAAGCCGCATGAATCAAGTGAGTTGAGCCAGCTCCAACCACAATGAACCTATCTTTTGTTACAGCATTGCCTATGACTGAGTGCAATCTCCTGATTGCATCTGTAAGTTGTGGCTCTGTAAACCAGCAAAAGTTGTTAGCAGATAAGTAACTCAAACTCTGCGCCCCAGAGATCGTTAGCACTCCCTGATCACCCATCTTATCCCAGTAAGGCTCACACATGGTCGGGTCACCACTGCATTCAAAAATAAATCAAACTAAATCATTTCTTCAATTAAATGTCGGTTATTTACGCGTTGGAGATACAAATTTAGTGTACTTGATATGGAAGATGGGAAAAGATGTCTTACTGTTCCATGTTGAGAAGTTCATCTGAAGATTCGCTGGCCTCGATGGAACTTTTCGGTTTGACCTCATGCGAACCGTTACAGGCCTGTGCAGATTTTGTTGTGCCAGGACACATCTTTGTTCAGGCTAAGGAGAATCCGAACACACTCCTCTCCTCAATGGATGTAGAATTGAAAATATGAGTTTTGATGAGTGCATATATATATATAACAAAATCTAGCTAGGGTTAGATGCATGCATGGATAAACATTAAACAGACATTTTAGAAACATATATATTACACAAATATTGACTATTAATGAGAGATACGCATTTGAATTGAAAGTTTCAAACATATGAAAGCAATTTTCCTTGTTTTCAGCTCAACCTATAAATAGTCAAGTACTTATTTTCAGGTCTTATTTATAGGATAATAAAAGGTTAAATAAAATATCAGATTTTACTGATGGATGATGAATGAAACAAAAGCAGGATATTGCAGACAACACAAGCAATACAGTATTACATTCAGTAGTAGAACAGTTGATGCATCCTGAGCATAAAACACAGACACAGGGTTTATGTCTAGCAAAGATGGCCTTTAATGCACAAACACAACATCAGTTCATGAGTACATTCATATCTACATAGAGGTTGTATCATGTGGAACCCCCTTCTTTTCATGGATCCATGGATCCCCTTTGCAGCCGTTGGTTGCATTTTCTGTTTGCATTTTGGACGCATCAGATTGTGCCACGTGTTTGCATTTTTGAAATGCACACGTGAATTGCACATGACAAATGCACACGTGAGTTGCACATGCTCATTAATGCGCTGACACAATCTGGTGCATCCAAAATGCAAACAGAAAATGCAATCAACGGCTGCAAAGGGGAATCCATGGATCCATGAAAAGGGGGGTTCCACATGATACAAACTCTATCATAAGGTAAGTAATAAAGAATACCTGAAATTTGCGGCTCAAATATGTTGTATGCTTTTCGAGTAATTCAAATCGTCGGACAAGAAAAATCTGCATGCAGTGACAACAGGCCAATAATACTGTAAATACTGTTACTATTTTAAGTAACAGAAACTTATTCAATTCGATATGGAGTTGTATTAGGATTTGTTATCGGGAGTTTTATTAAAATTACTTTCATAAAAAAATACTAATCAAAAGCTATTACGTCAAGATATTTATTCTATATTTAAAACGCAAGGAATGGTACTAACTGTTACCATCTAAAGCCAAATTTAACATTCCAAAATTACTCTTATTTTTCTGAACTATATTAGTCAAACAATATTTTATTCGATTGATTATTTAAATTTATAACATACAAAATAGGATATAAAAATATACATGCACACAAATATATGCATTAAGGGAAAGTTTAAGAATGACATTTAAGTATTTATAAGATGGTGAGATACAATCTCGATCGTTGATTACTAATAATGCAACGATTTGAGATTTAATCTAAAAGTTACCGTCAAATTAAGTCGCCCGTATTTTTTTGCAAACCCAACAACCCAATTTAATAAAAATTAATTTGATATCAATCGTCATATTAATTAAATCAACTATTAAAATTATGTATTCCTATCCTACCAAAACTTAGTCTCTCTCCATATGTACATCAAAATACTAGTATAGGTTTAACTTTAAACTTGAAGTACCTAAGCCTCTGTGATTGGATTTTGTTTGTGGAGGGTATTTCGGTAAATTGATTTTTTTTGACAATCTGAGGTTCGGAAGGTGCCGTATTCGTATCGGAAGTTGGCAAATTATGGACGATCTCTGGCTGCTCTAGCATGCGCGGGAACCGGTGGGGCAGGGAAAATCCCAACAGGCGATGAATCGAGGTATAATGGAGTTACACGCGTATTTTAAATTGTGGTTAAATGTAATTTAGGGTTTTGTGTGTTGTAATTTTTGTGAGGATTTCTCTGTTGAGGTATGGCGATTGTATTTTAATGAATAGTTGATGAGAAGAAAAATAAAGAAGGGATTTGAATATGAAAATCTTGGTCTTTGGTAAAAACTGGGAAAAGTAAAAGTGAGATTCAAAGATGAAAACTTTGAAGAAAAATTCATCTTTCTCCTTTAACTTTGGAGAGGTTTGAGACCCCATTAGGCTCTCATCGCTTTTTGGCTTCCAAACAACCAACTGCATCAAATATTAAATTGCAGATTAGCGTTTGTGGAATTTGGAAAAATTGAAAATTATGTCCGCATGGTTTGGCTTCACAGTGCTGTATTTAAAAATTGTATTTGCTTTCATGTTTTGATGTGTATTTTAAACTGTTTGCAGTTGCAAACAAAGAGAATCCAGCTGAAAGAGGCTTGAAGAAGTAAAAAGATAAATGGAACACGCCTTTTATTAGCTTTTTGCAAGACCCTTTGAACTGGATTCAAATACCTTTCACTTGGCATATTGGCGCATGGTACTGGTGAGTTCACTTTAAATACTAACACATGCCCATGTACCAAACTTTATCCTTAATCAGTTAATAGTTCGCCGCCAAAAATACATTTGAATTGTTCTTAAGAACATGCATCTGTTACAACTGAACTAGTATTCGAAATGAGCTTACTTTGTTGTCCTATTTTTCATGCAAATAAATATTCTGTCTTTTCTATGTTTCACAAACAATAATTAACAGTATATATAAAAAGCATTAAAGTTCATCTAGTTTCTGCAAAGGCTCTGTCTGGCTTTATAATCTTCTTTGACCAGATTAATTTGTTTCGAAACCCATTCCACTTATCACATAATAATTGTCAGTATTATACCAGAAAAAATATAGAAATATAAACATTATTGGGTTAACTGACTTGATTTCGTAGAAACTTGGGAGTGGGGAGTAACAACTAACATATGACACAAACTGGAGAAGTGGCGCCAAAATCCAGTTCTTGAGTTTCATTGGTAATATAGTTAGTTTCTTCTGATTCATATAGTACTCTAGTTACCTCTCCAGCTAGATTGTTAGTTTTCTAACTCCGGGTTCTCCTAGCTAGGCTGTCTTATGTCTTGCTGGGTGGCCGTCGTGACTTCCCTGCTCTCCTAAAAAAATTTAAATAGAAAAAAGTTAAGAAACAACGGAATAACGTAAAATATACAAGACAGCATACTCTGGCTCCCCAGTGTCATATCAATCTATCCGAATTCCAAATCCTCCAATTGGGCAAAAAAGTGTTTTCAAATTTGCTAACAGAATATAATCCAACATACTAAAGAGAATGGAATAAAGTGGAGGAACAACAGAGGTATTACTACTGCAATAATTGGTATTTGATGCTCAGAGTAATGGCTCAAACGCTTGTACTCACGTAGCTCTATCATTTCATGATACGGATGAGGTAAGAATTTATAGTCAGGGGGAAGCATGCCCTGTCTGTACTACTGTTACACAGTTACGTTATGCAGAATTTGCTCTAGTTTCAAATGCTATTTTTGATACATCTATTATCTCTAAACGTGAATGAACGATCATAGTAATAGCTAGTAGACTGACTGATAATTACTAAATGAAGTGAAAAACTAGGGATGAAGTACTAGACAAACCTGTTATGAATGGGATCAGCTCCGTTAGGAACTCGTCTTTTGCTCATGTAATTAATATCAACAATATCTTTGCTGCGTGCTGCAGGTGAAGCTGCACGATACCGGGTCATATGATCATCAGCATGTTCCTCCTCATTCGGCTTCTTTTCTTCCTCAATAACAACCTGCAACTTCATATTTCCAGCTACCATGGAGCTACGAGCGGCAAGCAGAGCTGCTGATCTTTCCATAGCATGGCCATCAAGCTCCTCCATAGTCCCCAACACTAGTAATAACACCAAGCTTACCAACCCCATTCCCACTAAGGCCTTGCAACGCTTGTAACTGCATCCAGCATAGCCACGACCAACACAAGTTCTACCGCATTCCATCTTAACTTGATATCAAACTTCAAAGATGAGAGAAAAAGGTTGATGCTAGTAGATGAAGATGGCTAGTTATGGAGAATAAGTTGGAGTAGGCAAAGGCAAGAATATTGTCTTTTTTGTAATGGATATATAAATACACATGAGCTTAAGATGGTTAGCTATGATGTGTCATTAAGTATCCTTTGCTTTTGAAGTGTGTTTTTATTCTAGCTAGCTTGAGAACAAGTGTTGATTATAAAGCTTAGTTTTGGTTGGCTATTGTGCCCATATGTTGTCGGCTTTATAGATTTATGTGATAAAAATGTTTGTGTTGTAGATCTCTCTGTTGTTTTGAACTGCCATATTCACTTATATAAAGCAAGCTTTTGAGATAACAACAAAACTAAAGATGTTTATGGTTTCTCAAGATTTTTTAATTGACATTAGAAGAAAGCTTCTTTTCTTTTAACCGAGCTACCTTGAAAACATTTCACATTTTAAATTAACACATGCCATCCTTTCATCTCCATCCTCCTCCATCCTCAATCCTCGTCTATAAAAGCCATGCATGCAGCATCGCATATCAAAACAAACCCACGTATGTAGATTTATTGAATTTTCATGGCCAGAAGTGAAGACGTGAAGTTGATCGCACATTGGGCCAGCCCCTTCCCAATGAGGCCGAGAATAGCACTCAATATCAAGTCTGTAAACTACGAATATGTGCATGAAAACTTTGGACAGAAAATTGAGCTTTTGTTGAATTCCAATCCCATTTATAAGACCATTCCTGTTATGTTCCATGGAGACAAAATCCTTTCCGAGTCTTTAGAAATTGTTGAGCTCGACAAGGTCTGGTCGTCTGGTCCGGCCATTCTCCCCCTAGATCCTTACGATCGAGTCACTGCTAGGTTCTGGACCACTTACACTGATGATATGGTACCATGTTGTTCTGTTTTTTAGAGCTTAATTATACCATCAGATCACTCAAATTTCGTACCAAAAGGTAATTTAAATTTTGTGATGACAAAGTGCATGCATGCAGTTGTATCCAACGATTAGAGGGATATTCATGATGACGTCCGATATAGAGCTAAAGAAACAACGCATGGTGAAAGTCTTCGAAGCGGTCGCCGTTCTCGAAGAAGCCTTTGCAAAATGTAGTAAAGGGAAGGCATTCTTCGGAGGAGATACGATCGGATATTTGGAAATAGCGCTAGGAAGCTTCATGCATGGGATGGTTTAGAGTGACTGAATTTTTCAAAGATATCAACATTTTGGATGAGAAATTTCCTGGATTAGCGAAATGGGCTGAGAGGTTTGTGGCTGATGAGGCTGTTAAAGATCTGATACCCGATACGGCGAAGCTCGTTGAGCACTTGAGCTTTGTAAGGTTTTATTCGCAAAATACATGGTTTCGGCTGGAGCTAGATGATTTGGCAACAAGGATTGTACATAGGGGTGTAAACGAGCCGAGCCGAGCATCGATATGTTCAAGCTCGGCTCGTCTGATTTTCATGCTGCTCGAGCTCGAGCTCGACGAGCCTATTAAATCTTGTTCGAGTTCGGCTCGATTAGTTTTTTGCCTACTCGAGCTCGGCTCGCGAGCTTGATCAATTTTTTTTTTTTTTTTTTTTGATCAATCATAAGCTTGTAAACGTGCTGCTCGAATTCATATAAACATGCTACTCGATTAACTATTACCAACTACATGAATTCTCAATACATATAGGTTAGGTCAGCCGTTCTATTAATTCATAATCATATAAGTATGTGATTAATTTAATTGAAAAAATAAATTAGTACTAATCGAGTATATAAACAATCCCTAATCGAGCATATAATCGAGCAGGTAAACGAGCCGTTCACGAACATAAACGAGCCGAGCACCCCTCTGCTCATGTACGTTCAGCTTGTTTATTAATCGAGCTAATAAACCATGCTCAAGCTTTGACCGAGCTTGCTCGCAAGTAGCTCACGAACGCTTGGCTCATTGACACTCCTAATTGTACATGTTTCTCTTGTGTTTTTTGTTGTACGAAGTTATATTGTGTTTGTTCTAACAAATCATATTTACTTTATTGATTTTCAAATTCATTAAAATTGAATTATTATCGGTTTTGCATGGAATCAAAATCTCACATGCATGTGACACGCAATGCCTCCAAATTTTTATAGGAAAAAATAAAAAATTAATAATTTCTTTTAATTTTGATGAAAAATTAAAAAATATATGAATCGTCTGAACATTGAAAAAGGAAATAATTTCAATAAAAAGGTTCAGAAAGACGACAACCAAATATGCAACGTTAAACTCTGCGGCTGAATTTCGATTTCTAATTCGTGGATTAGAATTTTTATTAGTATTTGAAGTTTAAGATCGAATAAAGTAAAATTCTTTATTGATAGTGATTTTAAGCTACATTTGTAAATGATACATTTAAGTAAAATTCTTTATTGACAGTCATTTAAAGTCCTGCATTTAAGTTTATTGGGACTAAAATCAAGCATGTTTTTGAATACTTTTGTTTCGGATTACTAAACGTGAAAATGAAATAGAAGAAAAAGCTTGACCTTATTGGAACTATAAACTAAGATTAGGATAAGATGAGACCAACCTATAATAAATGTGACAGTTCTGATAAACTAATATATGAATTTTTGTGGGGTACCCGGTAGGATAGAGAGAAAATAATAGTTGTAATACGTCCTTAACTATTTTTTAAAAAGTGTGAGACCTTTAACTAAAAAGGTCACCCAATCCGAATTCGTTTCTTGATGAGGTTAAATAAAGATTTTGCGGGGTGAGATTGAGGGAATAATAAAATAACTTGAATATAAAGTGTGTTTATTCCTTAACACCGCAAACATACTTTTATTGTCAAAGCCAATGTTTAAGAACACGTCTCATCGTCTCACAAATCATCATTTTACAAGGTATAAATAAATATAAATAGAATATAAAAAAAATTAGCACGTGGATAAAATATACAGAAAATAAGGAAGTTTCAAATTTTGGAATAAATCTTTGACCATTCTCCATTCAAAGTCAATGAGCATCCATAACAATCAACCAATAACCACCTAACACGTCACTCCGTCCACAACACGAACACCACATAATCCTTTACGTAAACCACCTAATTCAGAAATCCATACACCATATAAATTATACTACACACCACTGCAACATCCAATCCCTCCAAATCATCCATTTCGTAAATATGCCTACCATGTCTGGCGATGGAAACTTGAAGCTCATCGGTTCATGGGCGAGTCCATTCGTCATCAGGTCGAAAATAGCGTTGAATATCAAGTCGTTAGACTACGAGTTTTTTCAAGAAAAGATTGGAGAGAAGAGTGAAATGCTGTTGAAATTTAACCCTGTTTATAAAAAGATGCCTGTCCTTATCCATGGAGGTAAACCTGTGTGTGAATCATTGATTATTGTTCAGTATATCGATGAAGTCTGGTCTTCCGGTCCGGCCATTCTCCCACACGATCCGTATGAACGCGCTAGTGCCCGGTTCTGGGCTACCTACATTGATGACAAGGTACACCTTCACTTCATGTTACGTATCTTACATTTGCATTGCATATCCTGCTTCTCAATTTATTTGTTCTGTTTTTCGGTTATATGAATTAGTAACGATATGAATCCATGGTATTTTGAACATTTTCGTCGGTAAATCGGTTATGTGACCAATCTGTTCTAATGCTACGTTTGAACGTGGGAACCTATTTGGGAAGGATACGTCTTTACTAAAAATGGTAAATATTTTCATGCAGTGGGTTCCGGCATTGTTTGCGATTTCCATATCTCAGTGCGAGAAGGCACGGAAGGAAGCAGCGGACCAAGTCCACGAAGGGCTAGCCCTTCTGGAAGCCGCATTTGAAAGTTGCAGCATGGGCAAGGCATTCTTCGGTGGAGAACGAGTGGGATACATTGACATTGCGCTAGGGAGCTTCTTAAGTTGGGTAAGAATGGTTGAGCATATGAACAGGATTAAGATTTTGGACAAAGATAAGACTCCCAAGTTGGCGAAATGGGCTGAAATTTTTGCGGCTGATAAGGATGTTAAGGATGTTATGCCAGAAACAGAGAATCTGATCCATTACGTTAACATCTTGTTTGAAAAACTTAAGGTCAAGGCTGGTGCTTGATAATTGGTTGATTTTATTGTCACCTAGCCATGGAACAAAATACAGGCCAAATGCGAAATTAATTAAATTTTATCTAAATTAAATTTTTATATGTGAAAAGTAAAATTTATTAATTTTAAGATTGATACACGTAAGGAACAGCGATCGAAACATCAGCCACTTAATCTCTCTGTTCATAAATGTCAGCCACTTGGTCTGAGGTCCGTTCAGGTCGGTCCTCGAGCAGTGAATAGGATTAAAAGATCAATAAGTTTGGAGGGTCAACATCAGTCGACGTTGACTCCTATGCAAACATCTCAAGTATAATCAGATACTTCCATATACCTAACACCATCTCTGACTGATAGCCTACACCTACCCATTTCAAACTTAGCTCTTACCTAATACTTATATCCATATATATATGAAGACAGAAGACTCAGCTAAACTCGTCTCAAGTTCTCAACCATCTCTGCTTGAATCTCTTTTAACTGAAACCACCCGTAAACAATCTTTGAATCTATATGGCTGGGTCCGGTAACAAGCTACTTGGATCGTGGGCGAGTTCGTTCGTTCTAAGGGCTCGTATCGCGTTGAATCTCAAAGCAGTTGACTATGAGTTTGTGCAAGAAAACTTGGGTGCAAAGAGTGAGTTACTACTTAAGTCCAACCCTGTGTATAAGAAGGTGCCAGTCCTTCTCCACGGCGAGAAGGCCGTGTGTGAGTCCTTAATCATTGTTCAGTATATCGATGAAGCCTGGTCGTTAGGGCCAGCCATTCTCCCCGAAGATCCTTATGAACGCTCCGTCGCTAGGTTTTGGGCTGTCTATATTGATGACAAGGTAACCTTGAGTTATGTTTTCAACATATAATAATCTAATGTGCTTTTTAGACTTTATTATCAATTGATATAACATTGTATGACTTGTGTCTTTGGGAGTTTTAGTGGTATCCATTGATGAGGGAGATCGCAAAGGCACAAAATGAAGAGGACACAAAAGCAGCAACAGATCAAGTGACTGATGCTCTACTCTTGCTTGAAGATGTATTCAAGAAATCAAGCAAAGGCAAGCCGTTCTTCGGCGGAGACCACATTGGGTACCTAGACATAGTATTGGGATCATTCTTGGGATGGGTTAGAGTAACTGAATTAATGAATGGAGTTAAGGTTTTCGACGAGGTTAAAACTCCTTATCTAACTAAATGGGCTGATGTCTTCTTGGCTGATGCTGCTGTAAAGGATGTCATGCCAGAGACCCCAAAGCTTGTCGAGTATGCTAAGGTTATGTTCGCGCGAATGAAAGCTGCAGCCGGACAATGATCCAATCACCATGATATGCCAGCAAAACTTGTGCTGAACTCATTTTCTTGCACTTTCAGATTCCATCTTCAATCAATGATATTATCGATCTTTCAAAAATATGCTTCGAAATATACAGCAGTTTGGAGAATGATGTTTGGCTGATATTTTTAATCCAAAACATGACTATTATGTCCCTAAAAAATACTAATTTTCACAACACAGAAACCTTTATTTAAGGAATATACAAGAATATGCATTATCAATCAACAACATGAAATACAAAACGGAGCCGTTTTATGCAAAGATCTCAACGATCATATTCCAGTTGCACAAGCTGCTAAACTCACTGGACTTCGACCCAAACGCCATGACTCGGAACACCAAAATGCAAAACAAACAACATATAATATCCAGGTGGCGCAATATCACTGGTCGGTGGTCCAACGACCGTCACCCTATACGCAAACGACCCAACTCTAAACACTCCCGCCATTTCCAAAATGACCACCCGCTGATTCATACCAGTCGAGTGCGTTGAAAACGACGGTGCAACCAAGCAAACTTCCAAAACAGCACCCGTCTGATACATTGGCAGCATAAAATTTACTCCGAAGACGCCCCCGTATGGAACTACCAAACCCGGCGCTTCAATCGTTAGAATAGATGGCCTAACCGTACCGGACCGTAAATATCAGCCAAACGGGGGCGAGAACATGTCTAGACTCAGCTCAGTCGGATGCGGGTATGCCCGGAAATAGTATTGTGAATGTGCTTATGTGGGTTGCTTCCGCCTTCTGGAAGCCGCTTTTGAAAGTTGCAGCATGGGCAAGGCATTCTTCGGTGGAGAACGAGTGGGATACATTGACATTGCGCTAGGGAGCTTCTTAAGTTGGGTAAGAATGGTTGAGCATATGAACAGTATTAGCAATATATGTTAGGCCCGCCCATTTAGTTTCCTATATATATCTAGTTATGTATTATGTATGAACTTAATTTGCATTATATGAAACCCTAGCCGCTTTGTATTGTTTTTGTCTTGCTTGATTTCTACATGGTATCAGACGCCGTTCAATTCATGATTGATTGAGGTCGAGAGCCGAGTACGGTGATAAGATTTGGGAAATTGAAAATCGACTTGTTTTTTTTTCTTTGATAAACACGGTGCACATTGGAGTGTGCCGATTGTATTTGAATTTTGATTTTGTTTGAGGTTTGTTTTGAGTGTTTGAATTGGTGATTTTCGATATGGCTGGGAGGAACGATGATTCGTTACAGGCTGTTAGTGTCCAATTGAATGGACAAAATTATTCGTATTGGTGTTATGTGATGAAGAATTTTTTGAAGGGTAAAAAGCTGTGGGGTATTGTTTCCGGCACTGAATTGAAACCAACCGATGACAAGCATGCGCAATACAATGAGATGTTGTCAAACTGGGACGTCAACAATTCGAAGATCATCACTTGGATCAACAACTCGGTTCAACAGTCCATTGGTGTTCAGTTAGCAAAGTATGATACGGCTAAAGAGATCTGGGATCACTTGGAACGATTGTACACTCAATCTAACTTTGCAAAGCAATATCAATTGGAAATTGATATACGAGCCCTACATCAGAACTCGATGACTATCCAAGAGTTTTATTCTGCCATGACCAATTTGTGGGATCAACTTGCGTTGACAGAGTCGCCAGAGTTGCGAGTATTTGCCCCTTATATCGCTCGTAGGGAAGAGCAGCGCTTGGTACAATTTTTGATGGCCCTTCGGGATGAATTTGAGGGACTCCGGGGTTCCATTCTCCATCGTAATCCGCTGCCATCTGTGGATTCTGTGGTTAATGAATTGTTAGCAGAAGAGTTACGGTTGAAATCACGTATTGATAAATCAGTTTCGGATACCTCAGTCTTTGCAGCACAAACTCGGAAGTTTGATGATAAAAGGTCTGGATCTCGGGTTGCCAAAGATGAATGTAGCTACTGCAAAAAGAAGGGTCACTGGAAAGCCCAATGTCCTCTGTTGGTTAACAAATCTCAGTCAAGCACCCAATCTAAGTATTCAGCCACCCCATCCACCGCAGCAATTGTCTCACCGGTCGATTCTGGAACAAGTCACACCCCTGATTTGGCATCACTTACAGAGCAGTTTCAGAAGTTCATTGCCTTGCAGTCGCATGCCATGTCCGCTTCCCATTCAGGTTTGAACACTAGTAATGCATCAGGTACACCCTCTCCCTTTTGGATTCTTGATTCTGGTGCTTCACGTCATATGTCACACGATTCTAGCTCTTTTGTGTCTGTTTGCAGAATCTATTATCACCGCTGATGGCACTCCTGTGTCAATCAGTGGAGTTGGCCCTATTTGCACCCCTACCATGTCATTTTCGAATGTCCTTCATGTTCCTAATTTGAAGTTAAACCTTGCTTCTGTTGGTCAATTGTGTGACTCTGACTTACTTGTCACATTTTCTCGTTCTTCTTGTTATGTGCAGGACCCTCATTCAAAGAAGCTAATTGGGACAGGTCGTAGGCAGGGGGGACTTTATGTATTAGATTGGTTGCAAGTACCTGAGGTTGCAGCATCTAGCATAGATTTGTCTTCTTTTCGTCTGAGTCCTTCTTCGTCTAGTTTTTACTTATGGCATTCACGTCTAGGACATGTTTCTGGCCCTCGTTTAAAGTACTTAGCTTCTACGGGGGCACTAGGAAAGCTAAAAACACATGATATTTCAGATTGTCGTGGATGTAGATTAGCTAAACTTTCTGCACTACCTTTCAATAAGAGTATCTCAGTTTCTGTCTCTCCTTTTGACTTAGTCCATTCCGATGTCTGGGGCCCTTCACCTGTTTCTACAAAAGGTGGATCCCGATATTATGTGTCGTTCATTGATGATTGTACTCGTTACTGTTGGGTCTATCTTATGAAACATCGTTCTGAATTTTTTAGCATCTATCAAATGTTTCGTGCCCTAGTTAAGACTCAACACAATGCTGTCATCAAACGTTTTCGTTGTGATTTGGGAGGTGAATATACCTCGTCTCGTTTTCTTGATCTCCTAGCTTCTGATGGTACTATACGTCAAACATCTTGCACAGATACTCCTGAACAAAACGGTGTTGCTGAAAGAAAACATAGGCACATTGTTGAGACAGCACGTTCCCTTCTGTTGTCTGCTTCTGTCCCGAGCTCATTTTGGGGAGAAGCTGTCCTTACTGCTGTTTACACCATTAACAGAATTCCGTCTTCTATCACATCAGGTTTGTCTCCTTTTGAGAAACTTTATGGTCATGTTCCTGATTACTCTTTCTTGAGAGTTTTTGGTTCTGCATGTTTCGTTTTGAGGCCTCACGCCGAACGCAGCAAACTCACCGCCCGTTCTGTTCTTTGTGTGTTTATTGGCTATGGTGATGGTCAGAAAGGTTATCGTTGTTACGATCCTGTTAGTCAGAAAATTTATGTCTCTCGTCACGTTGTCTTCCTTGAGCACATTCCTTATTTCTTGATTCCGTCTGACACTCCTAGTACACAAATGTCTGATCTCACTCGTATTGATCCTTTTGACTCTGATGTAGTTACCACTTCTGAGAACACAGATGTTGTTGACACTTCTGAGAACACAGATGTTGTTGACACTTCTGATGTTATAGATGCGCAGCCACAGGTTACTGATGTCACTGATTTGTCTCCTGCTCCTGCTGCTGCCCAAGATGATGCTCCTTTGATTGAGGATCCTCCCTCCACTCGATACCCTCGACGAGAACGTAAGTCTAAGCAGTTACCTGATTATGTTTATTCGACATATTCCTCACCTTTTGTGTCCTTTTTGACATCTGTTCACAAATTGTCTGAGCCCTCCTCGTACAAAGAGGCTGTTCTTGACCCTTGTTGGCAGCAGGCAATGGATGACGAACTCTCTGCACTATCCAAAACAGGGACGTGGGATCTTGTTCCTCTACCGACTGGTAAGCATGCTATTGGATCACGTTGGGTATATAAGATAAAAACCAAGTCAGATGGGAGCATTGAGCGGTACAAGGCTCGTTTGGTTGCTAAGGGTTTTACTCAGCAGTATGGTATGGATTATGAGGAGACTTTTGCACCAGTTTCCAAAATTGTTACTATTCGTACACTTATTGCAGTTGCTTCAGTGAGGCAGTGGCCTATTTCTCAGTTGGATGTTAAAAATGCTTTTCTAAATGGTGATCTTCATGAGGAGGTTTACATGACTCCTCCACCAGGTGTTACCCATGGACCGGGGGAAGTTTGCAGGTTAAAGAAAGCATTGTATGGGTTGAAGCAAGCATCACGTGCTTGGTATGACAAGTTTTCGGTTGTGGTTTCCTCCCTTGGATTTCAGACCAGCCCGTATGATTCTGCGTTATTTGTCAGATGCACTCCTTCTGGTCGTATTTTACTTTCTTTATATGTGGATGACATGATCATTACAGGAGATGATATTGCTGGAATTGCAGAACTGAAGCACCACTTAGCTCGTGAATTTGAGATGAAAGACTTAGGTCCTTTACGATACTTTCTGGGAATAGAGGTGGCTTCATCTCCACGGGGTTATCTTCTTTCTCAGTCTAAGTACATTGGTGATATTCTTGATCAGGCCCGTCTTTCTGATACTCGTGTTGCAGACACTCCTATTGAGACTAATGTCAGGTATACTCCCACTGATGGCATTCCTTTGACGAACCCCACGTTGTATCGGACTTTGGTTGGCAGTTTGGTGTATCTTACCATCACTAGACCAGACATTGCTTATGCTGTTCATGTTGTTAGTCAGTTTGTTTCGGCTCCTACTACTGTACACTGGGCAGCTGTGCTTCGCATCCTGCGTTATCTTCGGGGAACACAGTTTCAGAGTTTGTTGTTTCCATCCACTTCTTCCTTGGAATTGCGAGCTTATTCTGATGCTGATTGGGCTGGTGATCCTTCAGACCGAAAGTCTGTGACAGGTTTTTGTGTCTTTCTTGGTGACTCGCTTATCTCTTGGAGAAGTAAAAAGCAACAGGTTGTATCTCGTTCTTCTACAGAAGCTGAGTATCGTGCTATGTCTGACACTACTACTGAGATTGTATGGCTACGTTGGTTACTTGGAGACATGGGGGTTACGCTTTCCAGACCCACTCCTATGTATTGTGACAATTCTAGTGCAATCCAGATTGCTCGGAATTCAGTCTTTCATGAGCGTACGAAGCACATTGAGGTTGATTGTCATCTTACTCGACACCATTGTCAGCATGGTACTATCTCGCTACCGTTTGTTACTTCTGCTATGCAAGTTGCAGATTTGTTCACGAAAGCTCACACTGCTTCACGATTCCGTTTCTTGGTCGGCAAACTCTCGATGCTTTCGGTCACCGCATCATGAGTTTGAGGGAGGATATTAGCAATATATGTTAGGCCCATTTAGTTTCCTATATATATCTAGTTATGTATTATGTATGAACTTAATTTGCATTATATGAAACCCTAGCCGCTTTGTATTGTTTTTGTCTTGCTTGATTTCTACAAACAGGATTAAGATTTTGGACAAAGATAAGACTCCCAAGTTGGCGAAATGGGCTGAAATTTTTGCGGCTGATAAGGATGTTATGCCAAAAACAGAGAATCTGATCCAGTTCGTTAACATCTTGTTTGAACTTTGAAAAACTTAAGGTCAAGGCTGGTGCTTGATAATTGGTTGATTTTATTGTCACCTAGCCATCGAACAAAATACATGCCAAATGCGAAATTAATTAAATTTTATCTAAATTAATTTTTTACATGTGAAAAGTAAAATTTATTAATTTAAAATCGATACACATAAGGAATAGCGATCGAGACATCAGCCACTTAGTCTTTATTCATAAATGTCAGCCACTTGGTCTGAAGTCTGTTCAGGTCAGTCCTCGAGCAATGAATAGGATTAAAAGATCAATAAGTTAGGAGGGTCAACATCAGCCGACGTTGACTCCTATGCAAACATCTCAAGTATAATTAGATACTTCCATAGAGGGGGTTCATTTGCGACACTCAGGGGATCAATTGCAAACCTGTGACCCAGGCAAATTACCGATGGATCGAGGTGATACAACGGTCCACAATTTCCTTTGTTTTTTTTGTCTTTTTGCGCGAAGTCAAAGTGCATATAGCTCAATTGGAAAATGCAAATAGACAAAATTTCTTGTCAAAATGTGCAGGAGTTCGCAAACGAACCGCACTCTACTTCCATATACCTAACACCATCTCTGACTGGTAGCCAGCATCCATCTAATTTCTACACCTACCCATTTCTAACTTAGCTCTTACCTAATACTTATATCCAACCATATATGAAGACAGAAGACTCAGCTAAACTCTTCTCAAGTTCTCAACCATCTCTGCTTGAATCTCTTTTAACTGAAACCACCCGTATAAACAATCTTTGAATCTATATGGCTGGGTCCGGTAACAAGCTACTTGGATCGTGGGCGAGTCCGTTCGTTCTAAGGGCTCGTATCGCGTTAAATCTCAAAGCAGTTGACTATGAGTTTGTGCAGGAAAACTTGGGTGCAAAGAGTGAGTTACTACTTAAGTCCAACCCTGTGTATAAGAAGGTGCCAGTCCTTCTCCACGGCGAGAAGGCCGTGTGTGAGTCCTTAATCATTGTTCAGTATATTGATGAAGCCTGGTCGTTAGGGCCAGCCATTCTCCCCGAGGATCCTTATGAACGCTCCATCGCTAGGTTTTGGGCTGTCTATCTTGATGACAAGGTAACCTTAAGTTACGTTTTCTACATATAAATTCAAAAGTGCCTTTAATTTTTATTATCAAATTTACAAACAATTGTATGACTTGTCTTTGGGAGTTTCAGTGGTTTCCCTTGATGAAGGAGATTGCAAAGGCACAAAATGAAGAGGATACAAAAGCAGCCACAGATCAAGTGACTGATGCTCTACTCTTGCTTGAAGATGTATTCAAGAAAACAAGCAAAGGCAAGCCGTTCTTCGGCGGAGACCACATTGGGTACCTAGACATAGTATTGGGATCATTCTTGGGATGGGCTAAAGTAACTGAATCAATGAATGGAGTTAAGATTTTGGACGAGGCTAAAACTCCTTGTCTAACTAAATGGGCTAATGTCTTCTTGGCTGATGCTGCTGTGAAGGATGTCATGCCTGAAACCCCAAAGCTCGTCGAGTTTGCTAAGGTCATTTTCGCACGAATGAAAGCTGCCGCAGGACACTGATCCAATCACCATGATATGCAAAACTTGTGCTGAACTCATTTTCTTGCACTTTCAGATCCCATCTTCAATCAATGATATTATCTTTTAAAATTATGCTTCGAAATAAACAGCAATTTGGAGAATGATGTTTGGCTGATATTTTTAATCCAAAACATGATTATAATGTCCCTAAAAAGAAACTGAAAAATAATCATTTTCACAACACAGAAACCTTTATTTAAGGAATCTACAAGAATATGCATTATCAATCAACAACATGAAATACAAAACGCAACCTTTTTTATACACAGATCTCAACGATCATATTCAAGTGCACACTCACTGGACTTTGACCCAAACGCCATGACTCGGAACACCAAAATGCAAAACAAACAACATATAATATCCAGGTGGCGCAATATTACTGGTCGGTGGTCCAACGACCGTTACCCTGTACGCAAACGACCCAACTCTAAACACTCCCGCCATTTCCAGAACGACCACACGCTGATTCATTCCAGTCGAGTGCGTTGAGAACGAAGGTGCAACCAAGCACACTTCCAAAACAGCATCCGTCTGATACATTGGCAGCATGAAATTCACCCCAAAGACGCCCCCATAGGGAACTACAAAGCCCGGCGCTTCGATCGTGAGAATAGATGGCCTAACCGGACCGTAAATATCAGCCAAATACGGGGGCGAGAACACGTCTAGACTCAGCTCAGTCGGATACGGGTATGCCCGGAAATCGTATTGTGAATGTGGGTTGCTTCCGCCTACTAAAACCCGGCCGTCCGGAAGTAAAACAGCTGTTGAGTGATACATTCTTGCTGTACCCGACCCGGTAAGGATCCGAAACCGTTGACCCAATTCTTCATTCGGATTGTACAGAACTGGGTTCAGTACCGGATTACGACCCAGCTCCCATCCAGCAGTTCCATTACTAGCTCCATTAATCAATAATACGCCACCGTTTGGAAGCAAGATCAAATCGGACATGACACGTGGCATCGGCATGTCCTCCATAACCCATTTCGGATCCGAATCACTCACCCGGATCCTACCGCATGTCTTAGAAGCCGCCACGTATACCTTCTTCTTCGATGCTCTGTAATACGCCCCGGACGGAGCACCGCCGCAGATCATAATCTCTGCTTCCGGCAACCGATCGGTCAAATTCCCATCGACCCTAATCGGAAGGAGAACGGATGAACCCGAACATGGATAACTCCGGCGAGCTTCCGGAATGCGTGGAAAAACTTTAACAACTCGATTCCGATCATAATCGAATTCAATAGATCGATTGTTTGCGAAAATGAATAGATTTCCATTTGGTAAAAGATGAAGAAACGGGTACAAATTATTCTCTGCTGGATAGTCAAACGTCTCGCGCAAGAATCTCAAGTAAAACCTCCCGCTGCCGGACTCTGTTTTCGGAAAAAACTCATAACTGAAAACTCCCCTTCCTCCGACGACAATAATCCTTCCATCAGGCAAGATTTGATTCGACGAATACCATCTCCGATCTGTCAAGTAAATCGGGATTTCAACCCAATCACACGTTTCATCGTCACAAGGATTGAAAACCCGAACAGAGCGTTCTCCTGAGTGATACCCACCAGTTTGGATCAACACGCCGGCAGAGTCTAAAGCGCCGGAGGAGCACCAGGTATCGGTTTGTACCATCAAAGGGCGGAAGGTATTGGAATCGAGGTCGTATATGATTGAATGTGCAGAACAGTCGCGTGGAAGACGCTCGTCGTTGAATCGGCAAAGGTGGTTTGGGAGTGAGAGGTTTGATTGACCGAAGTCAGTTCGGTCAAACATGATGACTTTGTTGTTGTGTAGGAGTTGCATGTGCATTGCGGAAATACCGATTGAGTTTTGAAGAGTTTGCCAGCTGCCGGAGGTGAATACGTATTGATCGATTGAAGGTGATGAAGCGGAGGAAAACAGGGGATGGAGGAAGAAGATTGTGGTGATGATCTGCAGGTTAATGAAATTCATGGTGGAGAGGTTAAAGACTGAATCTTTATGGGGTTTTGAAAGCAACATTCTTTATGAAGAATTTGAACATTGATTCTTGAACAATGAGATTTCGAATCGGAGGTTGATGTCAGGTTTAGGGTTCTTGATTGCAGAGTAGGGTTTCTGTTTCAGAGGGTGATGAAAGAAGACCGTTTGATTTTGGAGCTTTGAGATGGATGACGTGTGTCTACTGGGCTACTCATTTTGTCACGGCCCAGTTCATCTCTGACCGCATATTATAATGTATTGGATAGTTCACATTTCAGCGGCGAAATAATGAAGGAATTTCGAATGTGGAAATAAATTAATGAGGCATTTCCAATGAGACTGCGAATAAGATTCCGTGCACAAAAATCGATTAATATCTGTTCAAGTAGGACCTGTACTATATTATTTATACGTTTATAATATGAGTAAGGATCAGGTAAAAAGTAACTTTTGGTTATAAAATATAAACAGATCTCGATCATTAAATAATCAGATCGGACGGCTATTGATTTTGGGGTCGAAATATAATTAATTGAAATATTAAATACGAGATTTTGATTTCAAAAACTCAGGAAGGGTAGATTAGTCCCAAAAAAACCAAATATCAGGCGATTTTGAAATTGCTAAAATTTAAATCGTTTTGAGATCCCTAAAATCATGGTTTTAGATTTAGTTTTGATTCGATTTGAGCATTGATTTGGCAAATCGATGAAACCAAAAATTCATCTCTGAGATAATGCGTAACACCCCAAACCATCATTAGCTCACTATCGGTCGGCGATTTTGAAACCCTACATTGCTTTTGGAAATCTCCAATCGGTAACGTTGGGTTTGTGTATCGATTAGTTACATGTCATGTAGATTTTTATAATCTTTTATGTTTGCAGATTGCGACATCGCCGCGATTATAACTCCAAGAAGATTTGGGTAGAAATATGGTAAGTCGCTTACTATTTCAGTTTATTAACACTCGTTTACGCATGATTCAGTATCTGAACACATATGATTCATGAATCATAGTGCAGCAAATCATGAATCATGCGTAGAATCATGCTTCAGATTCTGTACATAAATATTTTGCGAATAAATATTATCACTCGTTGATTATTGATTGTTTTTATGTGTTGCAACAGAATGTAGGAGCAAGAGTAGAAGGGGGAGACAAACGTTTATTGAAAAAACGAGTTGACATCGTTGTAATATCACTTATTATATATGAGATACATATTTTGATGAAATAGTGAATTATAAGTGTATATGATTCATCATTTGTTGTTATATGATTCATTAACTGTTATAAATAATGTTACCTATAATATGGAACTCATGATTCATTATTTGCTATGTTATGATTCATGAATCAAAGGGGTACAATGTATGGATCATACGAAAAAATATATTATTAATACGAAAACAGACCATATAAGACATCTATGATTCATGATTTGCTATAATATGATTCATGAATCTAATATAGTCAATAAATAAACATATACTAAAAAATTATGATTACATAACATACGATGAGTGCAATGACTTTTCTAATCAGACTTTTCTAATTAATTAATTAATTATGATGAATTCCGTTGATAATATGATGAAGGGGAAGTCATTGATAATCTGACTTTCCTAATTAATTAATTAATTAATTAATAGATTTGAATGTTTGTTACCATAAAATAAGGGATGTAATCTAATTAGTATATTTGTAAAATATATTATAAAGTATATTTCCATTATTGCCCTTTTGTCATCAAATATATTAATTAATATGATTTTATTGTAACCGTTAGATGTAAATTAATGGACGGTCTAGATTTATTTGCATTTTATAACCAAACTACCACTTTTCATTTGATCCATTCTCTAATATATATATATATAATTAAAAAATAGAATCAAGTGAGACAATGAACAACATTTCATTCATTTATTTTTATCAATGAATTGATAAGGTTAAGAGATTAAAGATATCATTTTTCTAGATATTTATTCTATAGAGTTCGGATCTAGAGAGACATGAATAATTTGTGAAACATAAAGACGTAATCTTAACCGTTGTTTTGATTAATTTGACGGTTAAGATTAAAGTTGGTTTTATTTAATTATGCGGTTGAATTTGCAAAAATCACAGACGGTTGGGAATTGCGGTTATCAATTCCAATCCGTAGATCAATCAAAATCAACGATTGAGATCATGTTCTTCCGTCATACAAAAATATGAATGTCCTCCTAAAACCATTACCTTATTCTATTATAACTAAATTGATTGATTTGTCCGTCACTTCATATTCATATCTTTCTATATGTAAAGCGTAAGTAACTTAACTTTATTGACATTTATTTTTAATCTAGATGCATGTAACAACTAGTTTATTAAGAATATTCATGTACACTGCGATTGTGAAAAGATCGGGCATCCTTCATCCACAACAATTACCGACTTGTTATAAATGTAGTTTTATTAGGTTGGATGACATTTGAGACTTTCAATGCCTCTTTATTAAGTAATTATCTCATTGTACAACTATATAATGATGTTGGATGTATGAATAAGATTAATAGAAAATCCTCCGTATCTCTTCCCTTATATTCATATGATTCCACTTCGGGGAAATTAAATCTTAAATACATAATTTCATATCAACGATTCCACTTCAGGGAAATCAAATTACAAAGTTACATATACATGTGATTCAACTTCGGGTGAATAAAAACATGAATAGACTTCATATACATTTGCATATGATTCAACTTCAGGTGAATCAAAGCATGAACAAACTTTTAATCATAGATCTAGTTCCCTTACAAAATCATCAAGTAATAAGTGAAGAAATACGAGATATTGAATAATTTACCGATTTCTTACCATTACCACTTACTTAGAGCAACTCGTGCTGATAACGTGTTATAATATGAAGAAATATAAAGAAATGATATGTCAGAGACACATGACATAAGGGAAGAGATACGGAGGATTTTCTATTAATCTTATTCATACATCCAACGTCATTGTATAGTTGTACAAGGAGATAATTACTTAATAAAGAGGCATTGAAAGTCTCAAATGCCAAACGTCATCCAACCTAATAAAACTAAATTTATAACACTCCCCCTTTGGATGACCGACATGATTTTTGTTCTCCTTGTGTGAATTAACTGCCTCGTTAAAACCTATATCTTGGAAAACCCTGATTAAGGAAAAAATCAAGATGAAGGAAAAAGAGTACAGCTACGATTCTCCCCCTCAAGTTGACATTGGCTTGACTAGATTTTCTGTGATATGGTACTTCAGGACCAATCATATAAGGGCTAGAAAAATAATTTTAGAGTTAACTGATATGGTCATTAGTAACACTAATTTTCTGATTGAGTGTATGAATTGCCTCATTAAAACTCTTTCCTTTGAAAAACCCAATAAGATAAAAAATAAAGAGAGAAAAAAAGAGTACAATCATAACACATTTTCTCACAGCTGCATATTTTTATAATTGCTTGCTATCTACGGGTTACAATTTAATACTCCCTCCGTCCCATTATAAGTGTCTCATTTCCTTTTTGGATGTCCCAAAATGATCTTCTCATTTCCTAAAATAGAAACTTTTTACCTCTACATTTACACTCTCTTTCATACTTTTTATCACACTCATTCTCTTTCTTACTCCCTCCGTCCCATTATGAGTGTCCCATTTCCTTTTTGGATGTCCCAAAATGATCTTCCCATTTCCTAAAATAGAAACTTTTTTACCTCTACATTTACACTCTCTTTCATACTTTTTATCCCACTCATTCTCTTTCTTACTTTTTATCTCACATTTTTCAATTTTCTTAAAAACCGTGAAAGTTCTCAAATAGGACACTCAAAATGGGATGGAGGGAGTACTTTTTATCACACATTTTTCAATTTTCTTAAAAACCGTGAAAGTTCTCAAATGGGACACTCAAAACGGGACGGAGGGAGTACTCATTAATTGATTTATGGAGTATTAATTAGTGTACCGCAAAATGATTGTAGTGTGAATGAAATGCTTCACTTCAAGAAAATATGTACTTGCATCAATTTCCACATTATCTAATTAATGAAAATTATGAAATGAAAATGACAATAACATATTTTCATTAAAGCAATTATTAATTAATCACTGTTTTAAATATATTTAGTACTCCATTAATTTCACGGACGTGCTTCTGAAACTGTCAGCAGTTATCGCATATTCTCCTTCTGTCAATTTCATCAGATTTCTCGCAGTTTGATTCTCAGGCACAAGACTCATCACTTTCTCTCGAGTATCAGATCACTAAGATTAAAAGTTTTTTACTCGGTTTAAAGTATATGATCTCTGGTTCTGATATTTCTCGCGTGTTGGAATCGATTGTCGGAAGACGGAAATTGGGCATTTGGGTTTTGTTGTATTGCTTGTGTGAGTGTGAAAGTTGGATTCTCTCTGGATTTGGGATTGTGGGTGTAGGCCGGTTGAGGCTGTAAGTGTGAGGGAGGAAGTGGGCTTGATTTTGGCTTTTGTTTGGGATTAGGGTTTTGGTGTTGAGAGAAGGATTTAGGAGATTTGATTAGTGGTGTTAAGAAGGTGAAAGTTTGGCATATGAAGAAATCTGAAGGGAATAGGATGAGCAAGAAGAACAGGAGCAAAAAAGATGATGATGAGAATGAAGTTAGGCTTGGTTGTTGGCTCAGGTTAACAAACTTTATTTTGTCGAGATCTAAAGTTAATAACTCCCTCAGTGGGATAGGGTCTCAACCTGGTAAGTTGCGCTTGGTATATTTATATTAGAAAAGTTTATTGGTTGTTTTATTAATGCTATGGTTTAGTTATGTGGCATGGTGTGTAATTGGTATAGAGCCAGTTTGATTTTATTGTTTGCAATGCACATAAGTTTGCATCTAAATGAGGCTCAGCTGCTCAGTTCGGGTTTGGTATCTTATTTAGATGATTTCGTTGAAATTTTGTGTGCATATGTTGGTTGGAATGAGTTACTTGTGATTTTTGTTGTGTATCTTGACTCTTGAGAGTAGTTAAAGCATATAGTTTTTGTGAAATTTATAAACTTTGGGGTGGCCTCAGTTCAACTCCCTGGACCCCATAAATCTAGTTGTCCGTACTTGGTAGATTGTATACAATAATAATATTAGCCAAGCAGTTAAATGTTTGGGAAATGTATGTCAATCCATGATGTGAAAATGTGACTATAATGTTTTTAATACTTTTTATTTTTTGGAAATTGGGGAACTTTGTAAATGGGAAATTGTGTTCAAAGTTCAATCATGTCATTTAAGTTCTTATACATGCATCTGAATCGTAAATGTACTAGGTTAATTGGCAATATATTAACGGCTCTAAATACTGCTATCACCTTTGTATTTAAGAAATTGGGAAGTTTTCTAGCCAACACTGGTTTATATGTCACTGTTTATGCTACCATTTGTTGTCTGGTCAAAAAATAATTGTAGAGGCGGTATTGCAGATAGCAAGTGCGCCGGTGTGCAGCCAACAGCTCTTATTGCATCATCTTCCACTGGCAATACTGAAAGCACTTCATCAACTACCAAACTTGAGGAGGAACTAAAAGTTTCTTCCAGGCTTAGAAAATTTAGTTACATTGATCTGAAATCGGCTACAAGAAACTTTAGGCAAGAGAGTCTTCTCGGCAAGGGTGGGTTTGGTTGCGTCTATAAGGGATGGGTAGAAGAGAACGGCACTGCTCCTGTAAAACCTGGATCAGGGCTTACTGTAGCTGTGAAAACCCTTAATAATGACGGGCTTCAGGGTCATAAAGAATGGCTGGTTTGTTCGTACCTTTAATATGACTTCAACTTCTTGTGACAATATATTTATTGTCCGTGTGCTGAAATAATTATCTCTTTTCATTTTTGACAGGCTGAAGTTAGTTTTCTGGGGGATCTCATCCATCATCATCTAGTCAAATTGATTGGTTATTGTATTGAGGATGATCAAAGAATGCTAGTATATGAATACATGCCTCGAGGGAGCTTGGAAAACCACTTATTTAGAAGTATGTATACTGACCTTGTTTGTATTTTTATTTTGCACGGGTGATACCAGTAACCTTAAACATTATAATCAATGCAGGATCATTGCCTCTTCCATGGTCAATAAGGATGAAAATTATCCTAGGCGCTGCGAAGGGTCTTGCATTTCTTCATGAAGAAGCAGAGAGGCCTGTTATATATCGTGATTTTAAAACTTCCAACATTCTCCTGGATGCGGTATGTTCGGCATGCTGTAGGATATGACATTTATCAACTAATTATACCATCTGTTCTGTTTGTCACTCTTTTAGTTGTTGCTTTATAGGAGTATAATGCAAAGCTCTCTGATTTTGGACTTGCCAAAGATGGCCCTAAGGGTGACAAAACTCATGTATCAACTCGTGTGATGGGGACCTATGGCTACGCAGCTCCTGAATATGTGATGACTGGTCAGTTTGATTTCAAGCCGCAATAAATTATTAGATCAATGCCGGATAAATGTTTCAAAACTTGTGCCCGGATACTTGTGGCTTCTCTGTTTGGATGCCACATGCACGCATATCTTAGGGATCGTGTTTCTACATACTTATTTTCCTCTAGTGAAGATGACAGAATTTACTTCTGTATGGCAGGGCATTTGACGTCAAAAAGTGATGTATATAGCTTTGGTGTGGTTTTACTTGAAGTGATCACAGGTCGAAAGGCAATTGATAAAAAAAGGCCAAGTGGTGAACAAAACCTTGTGGAGTGGGCAAGGCCTTACTTGAGGGAAAGAAGAAAGCTCTTCAAATTGATAGATCCTCGTCTAGAAGGACAGTTCTCAATCAAAGGCGCACAAATATCTACACAACTGGCTGCCCAATGCCTCAGTCGAGATGCCAAAGCTAGACCTTTGATGAGTGAAGTTGTTGAAATTTTGAAACCAGTGCCTAACCTCAAGGACATGGCAAACTCTTCTTCCTATTTCCAAACTTCACAGTCCAGCCGTGTTGGCTCCGGTCCAAACACTAAAAAAGACAGCAAAGCATCAAGTAAAGGACCCCAGCAGCAGAGAAGCTTATCAGTACCTAATGGCTCCCATGTGCATCTCCTTATCGTCCTCGGTGCCCACAGCCATCACCAAAGTCTAAAGGCAATTAGTAGGGAAGGTATTTATTTTCAAGACATTATCATTGGAAAGGCGTTAACTCTTAACAAAAGTTAGATACTTGGGGTACATTCTTGTATTCGTTGTTTACATGAACTTTATGAACCTCCAACAGATACTCAGATACTTCTAGTCAATAAAATTCCGCATATCATCTCACAAATGTTCTACTTCAGCATGTAGTAGTACCGAAAATAACAGGTAAACGTGAATACGAAAATAATAAAGCCTTGGTTTAGTCATGTTTTATAGAAAACAATAAAGAAGACTCTGTGACAAGGCTATTTATTTCATTCAACAAAAAGGCACCAGAAACGTAAACCAAAACTACTAAACAAACTTGAAAAATGTTCAAACCTCTCCCAGCCTACATTATTGCTGTCTGTTCTCACTGAATTGAATGGTGCGTCATGAGATCACTTATGGCTTTAGGCAAGAGCCAATCCGACCTTGGCGCTCTTCTCAATGGCCTTTGTGTCAACTTCTCCTGATATGGTGAATAGGGACTTCGGGCGCCACTCGTGCTGGATAAGAGCACTAGCCTTCCCAAAATTGTCACACGAGCTTTAAGGGTGGTCAATGGATCAAGTGCATGTTGTGTTCCAAAAGTAAGTGTGTTCTCATTGGTTGAGAAGCGGTGGGTAAACTCGGCACCAACTGCAGTGTTACTCAATGGGTTTACAGTGTGGTAGTAGGAAGCATTCAAAGAGTCACCCTTGTCGTTCCTTGAAAATTAAATAAACAAGACTTGAACAAGACAGTAGATAAAATCCACCAAGTCAAATATGGTCCGTCAGATATACTTACAATGCCAAAGCAGCAATAAGGTCAAGATGGGCCAGACTAACTCCCGCGTTGTATTTGGTAAAGTTTCCCGTAGCGGTGTCAAATGATATATCAGCACCAACCGAAACAACTTTATTACCAAGAGCACCGGAGAAACTAACAAGAGGGTTTGCAGTGAGCCCAATACTTGTGTTAATTCCGGCATACTCGTTTAAATATTGTAGTTCCACCTTCCGACAAAAGGCCACGTAAGTTAATTTGAATCATTTACTCTTTAAGAAAAAACTATTAACTGTCAGTTTAACAAACCCTCACCTTTCCTGATTTCTGGTCAGGAACTATAAAGCTAAATATAGTCTTCAGACCAGGAGCAAGATCGTCCACAGTGAATGTAGCTCGCAACTGTGAATCAAACGAAGGGGTCAGTAAACATGATCATATATTAAAAACTCAAATAAATCACAATATCAAAAACAACCTAACGTCCAATCCAACAACTAATCCATAACTTAGGCCACTAAAAAGCCATATACTAACATGCAGACAAAATAAGAGAGCAGCAACTCAAAGTAAAATTACATTGGAGCTTGTGTCCACTCTGATATCAGTGGTAACATTCTTATTCTTCAGCTGAGTGGCAATATCCGCCAAAAACAAATCCCCTTTCTTGGTACCCGATGATGTGATAGCCTGATGAAAAAAGAAACAACTAAATCAGAATGTATGATAACTGATACTCCCATTTCTAGCGTTTTAGTAATTTCCACCAAACCACAAAGTCATAATACAGATAAGTAACATAGCTATAAAAATATAACTACATTCTTTAGCATTCGTAAAAGCCTCAAATAAAGTTCAAAGCAAACAATCAGCTCAAAACAATACCCTACTTAAACAACTATCAAATACACGGAAATGCAACCACTTCATAACCAACTTTCCAATCTTAGAGCCAAACGTACACAATTGCATTATACAATTCAATTTCAAGAACCCACTGCAAAAGCTATGTCCATCATTCTGAAATGATTACTGAACTAAACAAAGTAGTATTAAAATTCAGCAAGGAATACAATCAAACAGTTACATACAACGCCGTTGGTGGTGTAGGTCGTTAAAGTGAACTTATGGTCGCTCTGATAATCCCTGTACAACAGATCTGCAACAAACCAACAACACTCAAACACTGCCTCCATAAAAACATACAAAAATCAGACAAACATCCATACCGCGTGCTCGCTTTCCGATGTCGGCGTAGAGTCCTGGACCTTTCGACATTTTCACCTACGTTAAGAAAAATCACCAACCTAGGGATTCGTGTGGAAGTGTTTTGTGTCGTGTTGGTTCTTCGGATATCGAATGGTCCGAGCGATAAATGTCATTTTATTCCTTCGAATATTCTCGGTTTGTGAAGCAAGTTGATCTATCCACCGTCGGATGACAGTATAAAACTATTCCAGCCGTCGATTTTCCTTGATCGGTACTTAAGATGATAATCTTTGATCTATTGGCCGTACATTCCTTATTGGGCCTGATAAATTACCTTCGGCCTAGTACTCGATCGTGGGTCACAAGCAACGATATAACGCAACGTCGTCGTTTTAATTTTGAGAACAAATCTATCGATTGGCTTTCATATAAATTTACTTGGAGTGAGTTCCAAGTTACACAACGACCCGTTGTACGTGTGACGTCGATCTCTGGCTTGTGGAGGTTGACAGTAAAAATCTTATTAAATGAAAGAAATTAGCCTATTTGTCAAGAATATTAAAAATTATGTTAAGGAAGTCGTATATTTTCGGAGTCGGATAACAACTAGAGTTCCCCCAAACACTTCAGTAGTATACATATTCCATGAAGGAAATCTCAATGAAGTGTTGTAGGGAACTCCGGGTATTAACCGATGGTATTATTAGCAATATATGTATTAGGCCCATTATTGGCCCATTTAGTTTCCTATATATATCTAGTTATGTATTACGTATGAACTCAATTTTGCATTATATGAAACCCTAGCCGCTTTGTATTGTTTTTGTCTTGCTTGATTTCTACATGATATCAGACGCCGTTCAATTCATGATTGATTGAGGTTGAGAGCCGAGTACGGTGATAAGGTTTGGGATTGAAAACCGACTTGTTTGTTGTTTGATAAGCGTGTGCAACATTGGAGTTGTTTGACTTGTTTGTTCTACAAGAGCCACTATTTTTTTTAAATTACGCTTGGATTGTTGAAATTTTCGCATCTGTTTTGAGATTTTGAGATCTGATTGTTCGACATGGCTGGGAGGAATGATGATTCGTTACAGGCTGTTAGTGTCCAATTGAATGGACAAAATTATTCACATTGGTGTTATGTGATGAAGAATTTTTTGAAGGGTAAAAAGCATTAGGCCCATTATTGGCCCATTTAGTTTCCTATATATATCTAGTTATGTATTACGTATGAACTCAATTTTGCATTATATGAAACCCTAGCCGCTTTGTATTGTTTTTGTCTTGCTTGATTTCTACAGGTATTATAACAATGTGTCACGCGGAGAGGCTAAAGTATTTGTTTTTTGTAGCGTTGGTTGGGAGTCAGGTGGTAGCTGGAGTTCCCCGAAACACTTCAGCATGGCATTGTGAATCAAGCCTCGATGAAGTGTTGTAGGGAACTACTGACACCAGCTGACATTGAGATATATTTATACTTTTTTAAGTCAGGTGGCAGCCGCAGTTCCCCCAAACACTTCAGTAGGACGTCAAATGCATGTTGTCCCAATGAAGTGTTGTAGGGAACTCCAGATAGCAACTGACATTTTTTCCGCGCCTATGTCGAGTCAGGTCAGGTGGCGGCTGGAGTTCCCCCAAACACTTCAGTAGGAGTGATACATCCCAATGAAGTGTTGTAGGGAACTCCTGCTGACAACTGACTTCCATTTGCTGTCTGACTGATGATATCTTCTTCTGAACCAAATGTTTCTATTTATAATGCAGCTACTCACACTCTGTCTAAGCTTGAACCTGGCCTGTATTGCAGGAAGCATTAATTAGCTTGGATCAGACAATCAGATATGATTCTGGTGAGTGCATAGACTTATTATCTTTTCCGCATATTCTTTTCGAAGAATGCAAAAGGCTACGTAATGTTAATAGTTCAACGTTGTAGAAGAGTCCTGTCTTGAGAATAACTTGAGTTATCAGCTGGTGGTCCTTGGTAATATTCCATAAGGGGTTGGAAGGCCCAAGTTGGCCATTCATTCTCAAGTTCATGGTTGAACATAGCTGTTTTCTTTGTGAGTTAACTTACACAAATGAACTTGCCACATTTTTCTATCCAAATTCATGATATTGTAAAGCTAGAAAAACCTTTAGATGGATACAAGAGTGAAAGGTCAGATTGTTGCAGCCTGATATTCCATATTCTTCTTGGCTCCATATTGCGGTAATGAACTCAACTGAGCTGAATGTGGGCCGTATAATGGGCTTTAGTTGTTTCATAGTGGGCCTCAAATCCTAAACATGCTAAATATGTAATGGTGCAAGTTTTCAAAAACATAATCATATTAAAAATTGATAAATTAAAAATGATGTCAGTTTTTAATCAACATTATCCGGCTAATTTTACTAATTTTATGTACTTCCATCTCAAGGTTAAGAAACTTTAATTACTATAAAACTATTGTTTCAGACGTTGACAAAACAGTTGATGAGGCAGTAGTTTAACAAATGAGGTTATCCTTAAGCACATGGTGTCAGAGATCCGATGAAGAGGAATAAAACAGCAAACATACATGCTTTGAGCATAACGTAAGACAGATCATCAACTAGCATAATACAGCATTAGTTTGCATAAATTAAGTCATCAACACTTACATTATCATGTCATTTCCCTAATTAGGGTTTAATATTCTGTGGATTTATTAATTGACAAATATAGCTTATGTCTTGAGGTTCTTTGGTCTTTATTAATCTATTAATTCACATGGGCACCGTTGGGTGAGGAACATGCTATGTTAAATTGACATTGGAATTGGTCGAATGCAATTGTGGTTTGTGGATGGAAAATGCAAAATGTTCCGGGCTTATTGATGCACGTAAAACATATCAAATTTAATGTTACATTATGAAGGCAAAACATTTAAGATTGAAAATTGCAATATTTCTTTTATTTTACTAGAATAAGCATTGATTTTTCGCTTCATAACTCTTTGTTCAACCCTGTTTTTCTACCATGTTTCCTTAAGTGAAAAAGAAAATTTAACAAACTAATGATCACTTGATCAATTTATTAAGTCCAATTTTCAGTTGATCAACTTTTAAGGGACTATTAAGCAAAACTACAACCTAAAAATGTTGCCAATTTTAGAAGATTTTCGGTAAAATAAACATTCTGGAGATGGTTCCTACTTATTGAGTTTCGGCATGCGTATTCTTTTTTAGTGATTAATTGTTAATATAAAAGTACTCCAGAAACTAAAGTAGAGAGATTCTGATGGTCAGAGTAAAGATAAGTTTTAAGGGTTTTGTTTTGTTATTGATATTATTTCCTTAAGATATGACTCTAAACTAGACCCCTTACGACTCCTAGAAAGGGAGTTTGTCTGTACAAATTAGAAAGTTCATGGAAATAATAATATGAGAACATTGTTTTGATATCTTCTGATTTATACAACAAAACGATGTAATAATCCTGATTTGGAAAGCGAAGAGAATGAAAAAGAGAAAAAGTCTATAAACTTTAAACACATCAAGAAAGACTTGAATTGAAAAGCGCTCATTGAGAGTAGATAAATATATTAATAAGTGAAGATTTTAATTGAAGTGTTGTTGTTCCAGCCAAGGCCACAAGCCTCCAGTCTGATCCTCCATCCCACAAAACATGTTGCTGAAGCTTTCTTCCTTAACATGCTGACTATGATTGTTGCTGCTGTTGGCGTTGGTGGTGCTATGATAATGGTCATGTCTTTGACTATTATGAGTCATCAACTGGTGATGATGATCAGGTCTAGAAGACGGATCAGTGGTGAAAAATAGCTGAGCGGCTGTCGCAGTGGGCCGTATTGAGGTTGAAGTGTGGTGGGTTGAAGAAGTTGGGAATAAGGGAATGCTTATGGGGATATTTGGGGAACTCTCAATTGCTGAAGTTCTTGAAATGTCTAGCTGGATGTCTGAGCTGTTATCACTCCTGGTACTGCATGATCCTTGATCAATTATGGTTTCTTTATTTAAATTTATTAACTCCGGATGGTATGATCTGCTTCTCAATGATATTATCTGTATCGAAAATTGATAAAAAAGAGTATTCATAAGGATATGAACATGGCTTATATTTTAATTAAAAATATAGAGAGATGCACTAACCTCTGCATTAAGTTTTTGATTTTCGGTCTTGAGTGAGTCATTCTCCGCTTGGACAGCATCGAAGTGTCTTTTGAGAATACCGTAGTCTTTCTCCAGTTGCTTTGTCTTCCACCTCGCTCTTCTGTTTTGAAACCAAATTGCAATCTGTCTAGGCTGCAACCCAAGAGCTCTAGCTAGCTGCATTTTCCTCTCAGGCTCAAGTTTGTTCCCCTGCTCAAATGTTCTTTCCAGTGTTTTAACTTGATCTATATTGAGTCTCCTCTTTTTCTCACCTCCTTGCGATAATCCATCGTCTGATACATCCTCTTCACCATTCATTACATCGTTACATAAGTGATCGATTCCTGAGAAGGACATTGCCCTCTTCCCTAGAAGGGATGCAATACCTATAGGCCAGAGCCCAGAATTTAGTTTAACTTCTGCTCAAGCAAATATGTACGATAAACATATATGAAATTATGAATAATAACAAAACCGAAGTAAAAGAATAATACCATGAAAATTATGAGGAGAGCACGATGTGAGGAGAGGGTTGAGAGAGGTAGGAGGTTGATGATGCTGATTCTGAGGATGTTCATCTTCTTCAGTTTGAAGCAGGAAATTAGACGAGAAAAAAGGCATACCATTGCAACTCATGATTACACAATGATCCTCAATTATTGACCTGCTAGCATCTGCTGATCTGATGGCTGATCTGCATCTGTATCATGCCTACAGAGACTCAGAAGGACAGAGAAAGAGAGATATGGGAGTGAGTCAATATAATCATTGGAGTTACCTTGGTGTATATAAAAAGGAAATGATCTCGTAAAATGGAAGTAGAGAGAGGAAATCATACAATATTCATCATTACATTTTCTTAATAATCAACATTTCCTTTCATCTAGTGTGTATGTCTTTCACCACTGACTTAGTATATATGTAAAAATAAAAGAAATCGAATGGGAGGAATCCAAGGAGGAATGCGGCCAGGAAAGGGACATGTTTTGCCACCACATTAACCAACAAGGATTGTGATTGTGCAGTACTGCCCTCTGGCTCTGATTCACTCTTGACTGGATGTTATCGCCTGATCACATTTCGAAACCCTTAAGTCAACATTAACTCTCATGCATTAATATTATAATTATAAATATATGTTGTTAGAATACTTAGAAAGCCAGAATGAAAAGTAACTTTTTTGGCCAAATCTTCCACAAAAACTTTTTTAGGTGTGGAAAAGCAGAATCGAAAGGACTTTGATAAAAGGAAAAAAGAAAGTGGCATCCAAATAGAGGACCCTCTGGTTTTGGTGTCTCCTTTTGCTAAGCTTTAGCTAGCCCTACTAAGCTGCTAGCTCCTCCTGCTTTCATTATTATTATTTTAACCTTAACCTAAAGCATTTTCTCTCTCTATCTTTCGTGCTGCTGTAAACCACATGACACCAGCGAAGGTGTTCCAACGTAGCCTCATTTTTTTGTCACTACTACTGCCTAAATACAAATCACGCACTTCAACGCACTTGTTGTAGCTGTCGAAATACGTTTACACGGGGGAGAGGTGCATTATTAGCGCATATAACTGCTACAAGGACATATGGACCCAAAAATAAGAAAAATGAGAACTGACTTGAGTACAGCCACAAACCTGCAACTTTCTATCCTGGTGTAATTTAGCTGCTTCCCAACTATGAGTCACATCTCGATCAATCACTTTCATGTTTTTGAATTTGAAGGATACACTGGACTAGTTGATTTTACTTCGACAACTTTGAAAAGAAGCACATATGTACCAAACCCTAATCCTTTTGCTCCTTCAAAACTCGAACTCTCAGTCTCACTTACCTTGGAACAATTTTTGAGTAGTATAGCCCTCCAAATTTATCAAATCTTGCTATCAGGTATCTTAGTTTTAGTCATTGTCTTTAATTTCTCGCATAATGATAACTGCAAAATGATACCGGCCGTTGGTTGTGGAACATTGGATTTGAAATTTGTTTGATAAAACAACCCAATAATATGTAAATGAATAAAAACAGCTATGGCACAAAATCATAACACTTAGAAATGAATGGCTAAGTTCGAATTTACTGAAAACTTGATTAATCATAATCTCGATCCCCACTGAGATGGTTGATCCATGTGCTGATCTATTCTTAATTATTCGAAATTTATGCATGTATCTATGCTTATTTTCAATCCCGACAAATTATAACAAAGTGAAAATTCTACATATATATGGGCGTGTTTGAAAATTAAAAAGAAGAAGGGAGAAGCTTCCTTCCATGGTGTCCACCACCACATGCATATCTGTTTGTTTTGTGACTGCATAACACTTGCACTACCCATGTGCTTTTCCTTCCATTGCTTGACATCATTCTCCTCCCAACCACCACTTTAACAACTTGGGGATTATCATATTACCATTGGGAAGACTACTTAAAACTCAAACTTTATGATCAGTAGAGCTGATCAAAAGCCAGATTCTTATTTCAGATTCTTTAAGCAGGCTGTAAAGATTCTGAAAAGTGGCAATCAGCTAGAGATTTAGCCGTGTACTATACATGAGTTTTAAAGTTACATTACACTAACAATTAAATATTATTGTTATAGAGTGAAAGTACGGTGTTTTGTGACACCTTTGTCACTATTATGCATGCTTATTATTTTATCTGAATTTTAACATCTAATAAGGTTTTCACACTGACAAACCTTGGAAAGTTGTTAGTTTAGTCTTTCAATCAGAAAAATCTTGTCAGTTATTTACAGTAATAGGAGTAAACTTCTAGGTCGACCTGGTACGGGATGGATTGTATGTATGCTCAATTTTGATAGACAAGATTATCCAAGTATTTTCAGTACTCAATACATATGATCACATCCAAGAAAGTGTATGTGCTTCAGTGCATGATAAACTAACCGGAATGAAGCTCAGGAAAGATGATAATAACATGGGCTACTGTTTTGAGAGTCCTGAGATTTAATTTCATTGTCATGAAAATGGAACTGGAACCCACAGGAGACAGCGTCTATCAAACAACATACAATCAAAAGGACGCATATCAGTTGGGAGCAACAAGCATGCATAAGGGCAGGGAAGAAAACAAATATATAGATGATTTGTGCATAAACTTCGATTAAAGTCAAATTACATTGAGAAAGTGTCCAAATTCGAATATCGGTTTAAAATACCATAAGAAAAAAAGATTTATCTCTGCAAAACACATGATTCCTCCACTCAAAAAATATGTTAAAAATCAGTCTAAGAAGAATGATACTTGGATAAAGCAATGTGGCTGCATGCGTTTCTCAGATTGAAATATATAACCCTAACATTTTAGGGTACAATAAAATATCGAAATTACATCGTTTTATTAAAGTATTTAACAAATACAACGTAATTTATTGTAATAAAAATCATCTAAGTAATCGTCAGTTTACCAATACAACATATTGTCAAATCCAATTCGACCGAGGCAGTTAACGGTTCATTGATATATATCTAAATGATGACGTGGATGGAACAAGCTTAGTGAAAACTATAATGGGCTTTGTCGATTCTTAACAGCCCAAGAAAGGCTTGATCTTCTTTCATATGCCTAGGGCTATCTTTGACAAGGTTCTTTGCGTGCATGACATTATGGTTAAGACTTAAGAAGATGTTAATCTACAAAGATAGATATTATCCAAATAAACATTGTAGAAGAATACTTGATATAATCAATAATCATGATGCATTTCCATCACATGCATGGGTTTTTTACATAAGGAGACTCCTAATGATGGCTGCTTGGCCGCTGTCAGTGTCCGAGGAAGCCATGAGATGAGATAACCGGTCGCTTAGATCATCAATTTCCATTTGTAAGCTTCTTATGTAGCTACAAGTCTCTTGTAATACCTTAGAGGCCGATACCTGCATCATCATTTCAACCCTCAAAATCTCTTATGTAGGAATTTATAATTTATAATTTCAATTTGTTGATATTCCATTCCAACGTAGGGTTCGGGTATTGATGTATGTACCTTGTTTGAGTGACTGTTTTGGATCTCCGGAATCAAGCGGTGCAACTTGTAAACCAGATCAGCCATTTGCTCCTCCGAGATTCTTGAACTGCTTCCTGATGAGGGCTGTCTAGGGCGCGATCTTCTAGAACTTGACATTGTTCCACTAAGGTCCGCACTGGTGTATATCTATTACTAGTGTCACTGAGAAAACGAAGAAACTTGTCAGATTACTCAGGGTATGGAAGTGCTTTAGAGAAGTTAGAATGTATTTATAAACACGAGTATTTAGACGTTTAGTGAGAGAGAGATGGAAAGAGGGGTGCTGAGACATCAACACAGCATGGCAGAGTCATGAGGGACAAGTTGAAGACAGTGGCATAAGGGCAGCCATAAGAACCTCAATTATGATCAAAAAACAAAATGCTTCAAACACACATTACATCCTGCAGTGTCCTTGTCATCCTCTTTTACTTCATATAGTATAAATTCCCGTATTCTTCAAGTTTTTTTCCTGATCAGGTTATCATGCATGCATATCAGTCGATCTCTTTAGGAGGTACATACACGGATACACTCATACACCAGCCTACCTGATATTGATCAGAGGTATTCAACAAAGAACATGAGTGAGGGCACCCTTATTTTAGGTGAAAAACATTAATATACGTATTTCTTGGTATTTTCTTTCATATCTATTGGCCGATCGAATTAAGCTGCATGTTGGACCTTGCTCATTAACTTCGTGTATGTCGTTGTAACAATTAATTTTGAAATATTGATTACATTTGGTACATTGTTCGAATATTTGTGTCGAATTCGTAATATTTTAATACTATTTGATGTTTATTATGATAACATACACTTAAATATGTAGATTAATTAACCAACTTCAATTTTAACATAACTAAAAAATACGAATATAATAACAACTAATTTTGAAATATTGATTACATTTGGTACATTGTTCGAATATTTGTGTCGAATTCGTAATATTTTAATACTATTTGATGTTTATTATGATAACATACACTTAAATATGTAGATTAAATAACCAATTTCAACTTTAACATAACTAAAAAATACGAATATAATAAAAACTAATTTTGAAATATTGATTACATTTGATACATTATTCGAATAATTAGAGCTTTAAGAATAATTAACTCAATGTCATGTCTTTTTAAAGAAGAGATAAATCATTTTAATAACTATTTAACACAATTTAATATCAAAAATATTTTGAAATGATATTAAATATTAAAATTAAATTTATTTATTTTTGAAAAATTCGTAAAAAGTCCGATTCGGCCCGGTCAAGCCCTAAGTCAACGGGCTTTTTAAAGCCCAAAGGGCTTTTGAATTTAAGGGAGGCCCGGTCCGGCCCGAATTTTGACCGAAAAACTCGAAATTTTTACGTTATTTAGGGCTCAGGCTTGACATTTTAGGGTGAGGCCCGGCCCGGCCCGATGGACACTCCTACTTGAGCATTTGCTATAATGAAATGCAGATGAATTGTGACTTGTGAAAGTTTAGGAGAGGGTCAATTCATTAAGGCTATTGGCCATGTGTCCTTGTTTAGGAGGGATCCCTTCAGGTAAGACATCAACTCCTTAAAATCAATCAGCACTGTGCAGAAATAATGAAAAGAAAACATCTTAGTTTTGATATTTAAGTAGGTAGCATAAACTCATGATTAACCTTGAAATTTCTTCAACCGTTTTGGTCTCAGCCACGGACATCAGTAAGAATTGGCAGAATTCTATAGCCTACTTAGCTACATAAGTGGTATGAATTAGAAAAAGAAGTATAAATATTTTCTCTGTGAAATTACTAATCATTTGTATACTTTTTCAAACCAACAATACCAACTTACCAAACAATATGGACATGATTTTGTCTGTCTTTCAATTTCAACAAATGATGCCTCAAGCCTTTGTTTCAAATTTATCTTATCCTTCGCACAAACTTCAAGTTTGGAGTCTTCAAAAGCTCAAAAAAGTAAGTTAAAAATCAGTATTTAATGTATTTGTCAAGGTATTTTAGTGCAGAACAGGGACGGTGTTCAAGTCTCACCATAGTAATAAGTTGAGTGTATGGTAATTCTTTCCATGGGCTGCGAATAAATGATGCGGCATAAGGCAGATAGTGCAACTGAACCATCTGACTAAACGATATCACAATCGGAAATTTACCATAACAAAAATTCCCTCGCGACGAGTAGGAACTTTCTCAATGTCTCATCGCCTTTTGTCAATTTACCGAATATAGCATACTGCAAAGTGCAAAGAAGAAAACACCAATGACCTTATATTCTGCAGTGGCATCGATCATGTTCGAACGAGCAGTGTGCCTACTAACCTTACCATCAAGATTAGGAGCATTTCCTTGTAAAATTGAAAAAGAAGATCCTCCACTATTCGGATCGTCATACCTATGCAATGAAGAGAAAACGCTTAACTCATTTGTGTTCATTGGCAATGCCGATGAGAAAAGTGAAACATGATGGATTCAAAGCGGAGTAAAACAATTTGTTTGAATGTTTTTACCTCCCATAGAAAGGATGCCTCTAACGTGCTTGACCTGACTAAAGTCACCAACAACCAACTTATGAGCCTCCACCCTTTGCTCATCATTCATTGGGGCTGTTCTCCCATTCGCAACATCAGCCAATTGGGCAACAAAGCCCTCATCAACCTACACAGAGTCACAACTCACAAACAGTGATAAGTAATCCGGCTCCGTCTAGATCAAATCTCCGAGTCGCCGATCACCACTTCGCAGATAGTCAAAGGTTGACTGGAGTCTAAGAAAAGTGGGCCTATTGGGCTTTTCTTCGATAAGAGTTTTTGGGCCTCTGAGACGTCTCTATCGGCCCATTCATCTCAAAATCCGAAACGTTATCTTCTTCTCTAGTCTCATCGGACAACTCCATCAATGGCGTCGCTCAGCTCACTCTCCTCACTTTTGCTGACGTCAGCATCCACATCACTTTCCCGCACTAAAAGCAGTTCAAAACCTCGCTTTTCAATAAGAAGATTCGCCGTCGTAAATCCAATCTCGTCACGATCAACTAATTTGGATCTTCCGGCGGCGGCGCAGACGTTGTGGAAATGGCTATCGGAAGAAGGTGTAGTGTCATCGAAAACAGCGTTCATACCCGGAGTGGTGGACGAAGGTTTGGGATTAATAGCGAAGAGAGATATAGGTAGGAATGAGGTGGTTCTGGAAGTGCCGAAGAGGTTTTGGATAAATCCAGACACTGTTGCGGCTTCGGAAATTGGAAAGGTGGTGAGTGGAGTGAAGCCGTGGATAGCGGTGGCGTTGTTTTTGATCAGGGAGAAGTGGAGTGAGGAGTCGAAATGGCGGAGGTACATTGACGTGCTACCTAGCGAGACGAATTCGACTATATTTTGGTGCGTTTTCAATTTAAGGATTTTAAGCATAGGTTTATGTAGTTGAAGTCTACTCTTGTGATTGTTTTGTTTGTTGGTTTCTTCAGTGCAGGTCAGAAGAGGAGCTAGCTGAGCTTCAAGGTGTGGTTTTTGGTTGATCATTTATTGATAAGTCTATCTGTTGGTATGAGATTTGAGGTTAAAAGGAAGAAGTGATTGGTCTGCAGGTAGTCAACTATTGAGCACGACGCTGAGTGTTAAGGAGTATGTTAAGAGTGAATTTCAGAAAACTGAAGAAGAAGTGATAAAACCTAACAAGAGGCTTTTCCCTAATCCGGTTACTTTGAGTGACTTTGTGTGGGCATTTGGTATACTGAGATCACGAGCTTTCTCTCGACTGCGTGGTCAAAATCTTCTTTTGGTCCCACTGGCAGACTTGGTAAGATCTCACTGACCTCCCTTTTATTTGGTTTAATATTCTGATAGTGAATAGTGTGTTGTGTTCTTTAACACAACTGCTTATCTAATGGGATTTTTTTATAATGGACGATAGATAAATCATAGTGCAAGCATAGAAACTGAAGATGCCTATGAGATTAAGGGAACAGGAGGGCTATTCTCTCGAGACTCCGTGTTTTCGTTGAGGAGTCCAGTTTCTGTCAAAGCTGGTGAGCAGGTATTTGTTCTTCTGCAGAACAGGGAATGATGATAACCGTTGTTTACAGGATTCTCGTATGTAAATCTCAAATATGAAATTGGCAGGTTCTGATCCAATATGATACAAGGAAAAGCAATGGTGAACTAGCTCTGGACTATGGCTTTATAGAATCGACAGCTAATCGAAATGCATACACTTTGACATTGGGAATTACTGAGTCGGATCCCTTCTATGGAGATAAACTGGACATAGCTGAATCAAATGGTATGGGGGAGACTGCCTACTTTGACATTTACTTAGGCCAACCTCTTCCTCAAGCAATGCTTCAATACCTACGACTCGTAGCCCTTGGTGGAACAGATGCATTCTTATTGGAATCTATATTCAGAAACACTATATGGGGGCACTTGGATTTGCCTGTAAGCCGGGGAAATGAGGAGCTAGTGTGCCGAGTGGTCAGGGAGGCTTGCAAATCTGCGTTATCAGGATATAAAACCACAATCGTAGAGGTAGATATATCTCACTCTCTTGACAGATTTTTCTACCATTGATGTGTTATTTGTAGGTGGTGTAACTAACCGTCAAAGCAACTGTAGGATGAGAATATATTGGAGAGTGGGAATATAAACCCAAGGCTGAAGGTTGCTGTTGGAATAAGAGCAGGGGAGAAGAAGGTGTTGGAACAAATTGATGAAGCATTTAAGGAGAAGGAATTAGAGCTGAATGAGTTGGAATACTACCAAGAGCGACGGTTAAGAGACTTGGGACTGGCTGGGGAGCAGGGAGATATCATCTTTTGGGAGCCAAAGTGAAACGCATGCATATTTGCTGGACCTTTAGTATATCCAAATTTCAAGATCAAGACATTGAACAAAATGGGTGTAAATTCTGTTAATGATTATCGAAGAAGAAGACCAGGTAGATAAAATTTGTATCTCTACTTTTGTATTCACTGAGGATTAATCTTCTCTGTAAGATTTATGGCTTTTTATGTAATTTCTTCTTTGCACATGTAAAGCGAACATACCTGCTTCAAGCAATAGAATGCCATTTAACTCTATCATTATCGCAATTGTGCATCTACATCCTCAATAATGAGGCTCTCAGGGGGGAGTTATCTAGCTATCTATTTATGCACAGTTCATATGCGACATAAAACTGAACCTACAATAGCTCTGCTCAGCCAGCTGCAACATACACTCAATGTCTCAGCATTTGCAAAGCAAGTTCCTCAGCTATCAATTGCGGTTCACAGCCAAGCACGCACTCGAGTTTTATTGTGCAGCCTCTTCACAGCATCTTAGTCTTTCTTACTGGACAGTTGTATTACTTGGGTGTGCAAGTTCCCACAATCTGTCTTCTCACACACACATTCGTAAGGATTTGCATAGAAGTAGTCCTCTTCTTTGGGCTTGTCTGGGATAACCTTGCGAACAGCTGGCTGCCCTATTCTGATTTCATGAGCAGATTTAACTGAAGCGGAAAATTGATTCCAATCAAGTGTGTGATTTTGATGTGAATCTATCAACTGAACAAGTGTCCTCCTGTCTAGCTGGATCGTCTTTTTAAAACCACGATACCTGTGTTAAGTTGATGACTTTTGTTGAGATAAATAATGATAATAATTGCAGAAGATCTGTTAGGTAAGGATGTTGATACCTGCGATGGCCTTCAACAAGCCTTGCCATGTTTCCATCATAAGTGGGAATAAAAATGTCACTCGCGATTGCAACCATGAAATCCAGTGCTGCCATTTGAGATGTATGATTTTTGAATTGTTTTAGTTCTACAGGATCAAGCAGCATTTCTTTCTTTACCTGTTTAAACGATTGGGAGGATTGTAAGCTGATCATGTTGACGGAAGCTAAAAGTATATCCTAAACGAAATAAATTCAACCAAAAAGTACTTATCAGGTATACTTACAATATGGGGAAATGCGGATCTGAGCACAGCTAGCCTTCTTTCACCACCGTAAATCTCACCAGAAGCAATATAAATCTGTGCATCCTTATTGAAGTCTAATGCTTGCAGAACTAACGTGGCTTCCTCAGGTGTAAGCGGACACAGACCTTGTGACCGCCTTTCTTCAGAAACTATTTCCTTCTCTCTCCACCAGGGAAATGCGTACCTAACCAAATGGATAGACTGTAATTTACAAACTGATATCTAATGAATTATGTAACTACAGGAGTATATAAAATTGATTTCAGAAAAACATGAAAACTCATAATTATTATGTTGTAGAGGATTCCCCGAATACCTAAACGGCTTAAGACACAATATCTACAGACAATAAAATTCATAATGACTATCAGAATAACATGGTAATTCTTTATTATATGCTATTGCTAATATTCATAAGATTAAAAGATACTACAATTGGCATTTTTCTTCATATACTCAGATCAACCTTGCAGATCTAACGGACAAATATAAACAGAAAGTACAGAACGATAAATGAAACTAAGCTAACAAGGTAAGTACTAAGAAGTGCAAAATATTCCTCAAACATATATGCAACGCACCGTAACTGCTTGAGCTCCTCAGCTTCATTCATAGTGCATCCATGTGTGCACCCAGAGAAAGCAAGCATATCCATCTCATATCTCAGGTGCAGAGCCATAAAAGGCCCCTTGCTTTGAAGAATCTGAACTAATTTCGAACCTAATGCCTCAATTTGAGGGGTGAATTTTAATGCCTCGAAATTTACACGACATCTAAGCCTTTGGAGATCAATGGGAAGACCATTATTGGCTAATCGAGCATCTGTCTTGTTGAAGTGTATAACTTTGTGTTTGCTGAAAAGTGGTAGAATCTGCATTCAAAAGTCAAATATGCCAGTAAGATTAAAAATTAGTAGTAATGAAATAGAATATTTTCGATATGCTGAAGAAGAGATCAAGGCTGCAAACCTGTTGCAGGTAATACTTTTCATTAGACCAGCTTACAGGGGGCATCTCGAGAGGCTGATATCCGTATTTTCTACTAAACTTCTTAGGCAATCTTTTGATTATCCGAATTTCATCTCTTAACGAATTTACAAAATGCTTAACATCAAAAATGTCCTCAAAATCACTGCACGAGAATATTAATAGTTTCAGGAATCAGAAGGCTCAAATTTGAAGACAGTATTAATATGAATATGATTCTACCTCGGATCAGCCCAAAAAGACGTCTTGTCAAGCTCCGGAACAACCAAAGTCAAATTCAAAAGGCGGGCAACCACAACCATGTCACAAATCTGCAGATTTGTAGAAGTTGGTCATTTTCATCGAATCAGCATAAACGTCCATAGTATTCACAATATGCATAAAAGGCAAGAAACACATCAGTACCGCTGCGCGCATCTGGTTCAAGCCTCCATTGCAAGAAACCTTCAGAAATCCGTTGCTGGTATAGTTTCCTACACACAGCATATGTCAAAATTCTTGGTATAAAAATAGTCAATAAGAACCTGATTAGACAAAATTCACTAACAGGGCATGTGCAACAGCATATGACTTATAAACTGAGCCGTGTTTGCACTACTTTGGGGAAGATCAAAATATAAGATAAATGCCATTGCGCATCTTCTCCTCATAATACATACACCACGCTACAACAACTAATTTCAAGACTAAAAAGGTTTTCACGCCATAAATAAGTATGTCACAATCTGAGACGAGGAACATGATCCTCAACTCCAACACTACACCAAGAAGTAGGCAAAACAAGCAACTGTGCAAACTATAATAAAGGAATTGTCTAGTCAGAATTTGCACAGTTTTAAAGCAAACTTGAGTAACAAACACAATCTTGCTATTTCTTCCAAACCAGGCATTCTTAACGATGACTCGAGAAATACCAAATTTCCTAACTCTTTATCAGCATTCATCTTCTATTGGAGCAAGATTCCTAAATACAAAAATACAGGCGCTAACTAACTCTACATTGGTATGCAAGTTACACAAGGCATCCAATGCACATCAAAGAAAACTCTTACTAGCAGGAGGAAGCGGAACAACAGCCCTCTCCACCCTCAACCGCGTCTGCGCAAACCGAGACGTAATCCCAGACAATATATGCGGATGCCATAGCTCCGCAACAGCCACAAGCTGGACCAAGCAAGTCCAAACCACAATGCTAGAACAAACCCTAATAAACCAAATCCTCAACCGACTTTTAGGGATCACAGCCGCACCCCGGATCTTATCAAACCTCACTTGAACACCTTCTGATCTAACCTCCATTCCCCTCTTCCACACACCTCATCGCCGCTTCATCGACTCCCTCCAAATTCAATCAAGAATCAAACCCTAATGTAAAATCGCGATTAAAGATTCAATCTTTGACACCAAATTTACGAAATGGAGGAACATCCAGATGGCAAAATTCAATGAAGAAGCGGAAAGAGAGGTTGGGGAGTCACGAGCAGTGAGTTTTTGAGAAAAGGGAAATCTGGAATTAAATGGGGAAAGCGCCGAATAAGAAGAACAATCAGCAAATGGAAAGGAACGTATTGTAATTGGATGATTATGATGATGATTTGGAGTTTGAGAAATCGGATTAAATTAAGATGAGAAAGTGCATTTTTGGTATCGATGCATTAATTAATTTAATTATCAATAATTAAATTACCAAAAACATTTAACAAATAAAAATTGAGTTTCTAGAGTCTGTTTGGTTGTTGTGATTTTTGAAACTCCGGTTCTGATGGGAAGAATAGAAAATTACGTACACGAGTTGAATCGTTTGTACATTGTACTGTAGCTAATATTTGTTTACTGATCAATTAAGAAGTTATTTTATTTAATTAACTGGAAAATATATATTTGGATTTTGAGTAGGTGAAGATGGATTCAAGTGGGAGGAAGAGGGAGTGTCATAATCATGAGTGTGTCTACTGTGTAGGTGTGGTGTGAGCTTCGTTGTTGTCATATTTTTGATTAGGAGGAAAGTAAAATATGTCAAGTGAAGGAGTGGGAATATTTGATTTTGTGTTGGGATTTAGGTGGGTGAAGCTTCATTTTCAAGTAAAGGAGTTCATGTACTCATGGAATGATGGAAAGACAAAAGAGTAGAGACGTCAAACCTGTCTTCTTGATATTTACAATTCAATTGTTTCTGTAAATAACCAGATATCAGAATATTACAAGGGGGATATTGAAATTGAAATATTATATCCTTCCTGTATGGGACATCATCTATCAAGGGTAGTAATAGCTAGGGGTTGCAAGCTGATTCATATATTTAATCACCCTACATGTGAGTCATAAAAGGGTAACACCACAGGGATATTTCAACTTCAAACGGAAGACAATCCTCAAACGGACCACATTCTGGATTGTGTTCGTTCCAGATTACAAGTCACTCTAAATGGAGTAAATACAAAAGAGGATAATGGACATGAATTATAATGAAGACGGATATTATATAAGTAAATGAGCCTAGGCCCCTTTTGTAGCCTGGTGAGACTTCTAAGAGGAGACTCGAGTATATCATGCCAAGGACCTGAGTAAAATCAATCACTATGTGGAAACATTCACAAAACAATCTGGAAAGTTGGACAGCATATCATGAAATTTGCATATATGTATATGCAGAGTGATAGGTATATTCCTGTACCGTCTTGGAAATTATGAGGGGAAAATGGACCAGTGATGACTATCTGCAGGTAGTGCTTCCTTGATTTTCTCTAAACGCTTGAGAATTTCCAAGAAAGCAGGCCGTTTATTCATGTCAGCAGCCCAGCATTCCTCTGTCAACCTGAAAAAATTTGAAGCAATAAAATGAAACATGGACTGCAATAAGTATTCAACGTTACCATCCAGAAATTGATATTGGGTTTGGGCAACAATACAAAGAAGCTGTCTAAAGTCATGTCACACGTAACAAGCAACATTCGAAGTAGTCTGATGTGTACAGAAATAAGATGGTGACATTAATCTTAGATGATTCGAAGTCATGTCACACGTAACAAGCAACAATGGGACTCAAATTGTGAGATAACTTGATAAACAATAGCAAACTGAACAATAATCTCATGATTGTAAAATCTCGCAAATCTTTTATATTTGTTATATCATCTGTTAAAATATTAATACTTTCCATGAAATAAAACTCAGAAACTAATTACTCCTAATTGTTTCCGCAAATATTTTTAATTGATGAAGTGCAAGTGCATGACTTACTCCTTGAGACCCGCAACCCATCCTTTGGAACGAAATACTGGCCTGTGTCCATCAGCTACGTATTTAGCTGCTTCATACGGTTCATAATTTGACATTGGTGGGTCTCCTTCAATCATCTAAGATTATAATACAGAGTGTGTTTTCAGTAATATTCGTTCTAGAACTTCAGATCCAAATATTCCAATTCAAGCAGGTTAATTATTACCTCATAAAGAATCATGGCGAATGAGAAGACATCAACCTTCTTATCATATTTTCTATGCTTAAACACTTCCGGGGCCATATATCTGTCTGCATGGGACATACAACGCAGGTGCATATATATTATATAAGCATTATCTGAAGATATAACGAGTTTTGTCCAAATTGAATGCTATAATCACTCACAGCTTCCGGTTTCTCCTGTCATTTTATATACATCATGAGAGTTTTGGACCTTAATTAATTTGCTAAGCCCAAAATCCCCAACCTTTAGATGATCTGCGTTCGTGTTGACAAGGAGAACATTCCTAAAAATATAAAGATACCAGAATAAGCAATGAATAACAAAAGCAAATGTCAGAAAAAATGAAAATGACCAAAGCTGAAGCCAATACAGCAAGATATTAACAGTTGTGAAACAGGTGCCATCACAATAGCTAAATGACTATTGCTATATATTTCATGCATGAGAGTAGTCAATTTTATCGAGATGAATCACAGCAGATCATTGTTTTGTTTATCAAGAACCACTTTCTTGAAATAAAATTACATAGACATATGAAGCAGCCCACCTTGGTTTTAAGTCTCGGTGGATTACCACATTTGGCTCATTGTGAAGGTAAGCTATGCCTCTGGAAATGAAAAAAGGATTCACTGTTTAGCACTTGAACTGTAAAAAGGAATGTTATGTATAAGATGACTTTGAATGAATATATTAACTAAAAAAAAGTATAGCAAAAGTGTGCCATGTGTGTTTGTAACTACAAGATGTAATGAAAAAATGAGCAAAGGCAGTACTGAGAAAACACTAAGCATTCAAAATGATGGTATAGTCTCGCATTGAAAGGAAGTGCAAAATGAATCCAAATCACCATGGTATATAAGCTTCTTTCTAGTTAAACATAACACAGTATCCTTTGACAAGTTTTTAGCTGGAATGCCAAACACAGTTCAACATATTCAACATAAATTACCAAAGGGATACATACAGTTATAAATCACATTAACTATATTGTACAGCAATGAATGCGATATGTATGTGTGATGCAACAATGAGTGTTGGAGAGTAAATGCACGGCTAGTTTCCCAGCACGAGTTACAAAGTTTACAAAGCCAATTTAGCAGCCAAGTAGTATCAATTATGTTTTATTATGGAGAACATCCACAGTGTTCCTCAAAGTTCAAGGATATCTGTTAGCTAGATTAAAAAACCTGGTCACTTTTTCATACGAATCATCATAGGGATGCTTGTAAGCTATTATATAGGAACTGCCTGATCGATAAATAGACAGAAACCTTGATTTATACCAAAAAACTTTTGTGTTTGTCATGCTGGAGCTGGACCAACATTACAGTGGAGACGCAATTCAAATAAGATATCGACCATTGATTTTTATACCTAGCGATGTCCAATGCGAAGTTGATTGCAGTTAGAGGTGGAAGGGAACTTTTTTCCTTCAAATACTGATGAAGATCACCCTAGAAAGTAAACCCAAAAAAATTAGGATTTGGTTCTTCAGTATCACCATGAGACGAATATAAACGTTGATAAGCTATTATCACCCCTCTCAGATACTCAGTGATTAACATCAGTGGCTTCCTTTCCGTAACTGCTCCAAGAAACTGCACAATATTCGGGTGGCGAAGCTTCACAAGCAAATTGACCTCATGCCGGAAGTCTTGACTGGATAAAACAATATATTAATAAAGAATTCAAAAATGGGTTGACAAAGACAACATTAGTACTCATCCTGAATTTGACAAGGCTTTCAAGATAAGGGATAACTTCAACTATGAGTGTAGTGGAGATTTATCGTGCATGAAAGATTAAGCGGTTCTATTAAAATGGAATTTTTGTAATTCGAACAGCTTGATGTTATTTATTCCGAAAGTAATAAAAAATGCAAGAAAGTCATACATCACCAATCTGTCATCCGAAAGGGATGGAAGAATGCGTTTGACCGCCACAGGTGTTGCACGCCAAGAGGCTTTTACTATCTCGCCAAAGGAACCCTAAAAGGGAAACTTATGCATAAGCTCAGTGTAGAATGAATATCATTAAATAGTAGTTGCACACTTAAAATAGCATAAAATCGAGAGCTAATAACTGGCCAAACCAATGAAACATTGTTTTAAAATATGGAAGCAGTTCCAGGGAAAAAAGATATACCAGAGAACCATGCTTGAACTACTAACAGTCGTGAGTCTATTCTTAGTATATACATGGCTTAAAAGACAATGAAATAAGCTTCATTGCCTGTCGAATTGGAAAGTCCAATGACTCCAATGGCAAATGCCCTAACATAACTAGGGCCAAATCCTTTCATAGCTATACATGTGTTCTTCTTCTATTTTCAAATATTTGCCACATAATTTTCAGGCGACTACTTTTCTTCACATCACAGGAGGAATACTTTAACAACAACTACTCATTAAAATCTATTTGACTTTTTCTTGTACCAATTGAAAGTATCAGAGGATTATTAAAATCCACATGGCTCATGTCATCAGGATAAGGAAAACCCTTAGTGCTGCTAAAGAGGTAACAAAGAAAAATACACACCTTGCCAATAAGGTTGGAATTCGAGAAGTCAAGCTCAGAAGGGTCAATTTCCCAATCACATTTGTTGGGTAGGGGAGGTGCTACAGGTTTCGGCTCAAAATGGCTTCCATTTTGACCCTACAGGATAGAGCAGATTCTGTAAAGCTCAATGTTCTCGCTTAGTACTTTAGTAGTAGATAATGTTAAGATGCCGTGACTGAAAAACAAGATAAGGCTTGTATTTCAAGTGCCAAGAAAAAAAATCTATGAGCACCGACACCCGAAAACATCATGCTCTGTGACAAAACTGAAAACTTACAAAAGTCACTCCTCCATATGCCTTCAATAGCTCAATCACAGCTCTTTTCTTAGCTCCTTCCGCATCAGCTAGAGGCTGCAAACACATAATCCAGTTATGTAACCTCTAACAAAAGCATTTCTGAACATGGAATAACTTCCAATCACAATTTCACAGATCATCAATGCAGTTTCAAATTCATAAAACCAAGCAAAACTATACAAACATATCCAATCAATTTCAAAGAATAATTCTACACACAAAATACTCAAAATCAACTTCAAGAAGAAAACTCACGTATTCTTCCACCGATCCTGAGCGTTAACATCCGCATCAAAATCAATCAATGTCTTCGCAACATCAATCCATCCATGTAAAGACGCAACATGTAACGGAGTCCGACTATCATAATCCCTAGCTCTAACAAGCGAAGGATCCTCTTCCAACAGCTTCCTCACCGCAGCGGCGTCGTTCTGATGCGCGTGCCACAGAATCGCCGACGTTCTACTAACTCTGGCTTCTCTTTCTGCTTACCTTCCGGACTCGCCGCCGCGCTTCCTTCGCCGGAACTGGCACTCATCTCCCTCTCTGGCTCGCGCGTCGTTAGGAGAAAATGGATTGGGATCGGGACCGGAAATGTCAACGTCTGGGAGTTGAAGTCGATTGGAGCGATTCGAATTTCTTCACAATTTTAATTAAGAAAAAGATGTCAAATGCTGTTTTCCAATTATTATTTATGAATAAAAAATAGTGTTTTGAAAAATGTTAACCTTTTGAATTTATAAATTAAAATGATGCAAATTGGAAATAAATAATAAATTGATATATTTGGATAAACTTTTTTACTAGTATTTTATTTTGCTGATGTGTCAAAAGGGATCTGATTAGTGCTTGGCATATTCTATCTGAAGCCGATTATTTCCAAGTGTAGAAGTGGATAAATCTTTCCAATGTCGGCACAGGTTATTTAATTAATTTAATCTTTGATTATTTCAGCAGATGTAATACAGTGTAAGATTGGAGCTATAAGACTGTAGTGAGTGAGTTGCTTTTGGGGTGGTTAGCTCATGATAAATTTGGCCGTAGGGAGTTTGATGATTGTGACTTGTGCACTGGAAGATAGTCCAGAAGAAGAGCCTTGCCAAATCAACTTAAAACTATAACGGTTTAACTGTTTAAGTGTTCCTAAAGAGTTGCCGTCTCGCTGATGAGAGGAAATCCCAAATAGAGTTTAGGCAGTATGCATCACTCGAGACAGCCATTAGGAATATCAATCCACTTACTCCAACAGAACTAATGAACCTTACTATTTCATTCACCAACAAAATCAGCCACTTAGGACTTAGGAGGCCCTTCTCTGAATCCCACTAAGATAAAAAGCCAACAACTTATTCTCCAAACTCCAACAAGTAGAATTATTAGACACTTTTGGCTGTACTTCATTAGCTAAGAATCTTATAAAGACCACCATTGAGATCCGATCTAACATCTAACACCGGCACTGAATGGAATGCCGGGAAAGCACAAATAATTTTTTAAACAATATAGACAGAAAAAGTATGCTAAAATTGGCATGACTTTTATAGGCCATGATTCATGAAAATATGTAACAAGAAAAATATTCAAATTAAGAAAGGAATATCTCCCTTCAGCGCACTAAGCAAAACGAAATCAACAACATAAACAAAACAGGTCTTTCTTAGAATCCAACAAAGAGCCATAGCTATTATTCTCAGGTCTTCTTGGAGTTGGATCCACCTCGAGAATCCCTAGCACTCCATTTACCTGGGACCAATGTCCTTGAGGGCACAGATCTGGTCCTCTCCCATAGAAGGACATGACAGTAACAACCAAGTCCTTCCCATCATTAAAACCCTCCTTGATCTGCAAACATACAGAAAAGTCAACATAGAAGCAATTAACTTAATCCCTAAACTGAGAGAGTTTGTATACAGTGTGTACACAAAAGGAGTAGAAGAAAATGACAGATTACCTGAGTGAGCAGAGTATCATCAGTAGGGAGCTTCAGGTCATCCCTGGTGTTTCCATTCTCAGTGAGAAGACTCACCTGAAAACAGAATTAAATCAAAGATCAATATACTAACACCATTTGCAAATAAATAACTAATAATCACAATGAGTAAAATTTCCATACAAATCCATCTTCAGAGATGTCAATGAGCTGATAATCAGTACGGGTGACATGAGGAACCTGCACAAAATTCCAATACATGAACACATATGTAACCAATAACAATCAGAAACCATGAATATCTTATACGACCGTACTTACATCACAATTGTGAGAGGATGGGACAATATCCTCAAGCTTCTTCCCATTGAAAATATCAATGGCAACAAAGTGACACTTGGCGTGACCGTGCTTGCCAGTCTTGGAAGTTGAAACTTCCACAACCTGTCAAAAATATCAAGTTAATTATAGGCACAACCACAATCAGCTTCAAAGCCATCAGATATATGCCATAACCATCATCAGCAAATGGATTATCACGCATAAAAACATTAAGATCCAATCATACATCAGCAAAGACATACACGAACAAGAAAAAGGCTAAAGCTACCACATCCTATCCAAATAGATATGCATCTTTTCACAACATCTAAAAGTCAATTTATATCTGCCCCTATAACACTGGCATAAACAAGCTCCTGGAAATCTAGTAATTTAATAGCTCAATTCACGCAGCAATCTTCTACAGAAAAAAACTCAACAAACTGATTGGTGTGTAGATAAGAACCAATCACAAATCAATCAAAAAGTAAATCAAACCCTAAATCAACAAATCAAATCATCAAACGCCAATATGAACCGTAGATCTGTATCTAAACAATACAAAATCAAGCAGCGCAACAAAAATATCAAAGATCGGATCCTTGCCTTGCAGGGACGGGCCTTGATCACAAGGTAACCACCCTTCCTAATAGTACCAGCCTGTTGAGGATAGGTTTTGGAGGCTCCGGCATCAGCCTTGGACTCGAAGTGATGCTCCTCATCCGACATGATTAAATAACAAAGGAATAAGATATACGACTAGGAGGAATCAAAGGGACGAGCTGCGGGTGAGATCGGCGGAAAAGGAGCGGAGGCGGTGGTGAGGATTTGTTTGGTTTATATAGTGTGAAGATGTTGTCGACGATGGTGGATTTTAGGGTTTGGGTTGAATTGTGGTTTGGAAGTCTGTGTCGCGTCCGGACTTGGTTCCACCGTTGGATTATGTTTATGTGAAATGGACGGTTGAGATTGAGTTTGAATTAGGATATCCGGATTCAAGTTTTTGATAATGTTTAATTAAATTTTATTATTATTGGAAAATTAAATTATTAGGTCAACGCTTACTCAGCTTAAAGCCAGACATACACAAGCTTCATTATTTTATTCAATGATTTTGTTACAAAATAGTTTTTCAAAACTCTGGACAACAGGAAAGCAAAATGGTACACAAAATATACTGAAAGGGAGAACAAAATGGCTGCTAAGATAATGTGCTTGTATCAATGATTTGTGATTGGAGCTATTTTCGGTACACTGGAGCGACGTCAAGGTCGCTGATACACATATTTGGTTCTTGGATCGACTATCAGACCTTTTCCTCCATTCACCTCCAGATCATGTCTATAATGCAAGTAATAAATCAATATGAATTAGGTGACTGAAAGCAGGACGCGAAAGGACACGTTTTATAAAGGATATGATACTTACTGAAATACAAAGTCAGGGATGGACAATTGTTCACGGGGAACATGTCTGAATAACTGAAGAAGTCTATCAACATAAACAACCTTTTTCCAGACCTGAGACAAACTCTCATTCTAATGAGCAGATATTAGAGGGATTCTTCTGAAGAATGATGCCAAGAGAAAGTATAGAGTGATGATTTCTTACCGCGCTGTCAACAAACATTTGCAGTCCTAAAACAGCTGCCTTTAGTCCCAATGTTGGGTGGAGAACATAGATTGCCTGATTGATACAAAATTGAATTCAGATGACAGATTCTAATACAATAATTTTCAACTTGAACAAGAAGTGTACAAAATGTGTACATGAAGGTTGCGTTGGTGCTTTCGGCCAAGGATTTGCTGTAGCCTCCTCATCCATCCCAAATCAGGCTGCCTGAAACACGAGACAGAAAATAATCACATACCGTAACACAAGTCTTGGTGAATTCCCGTTTCAAAAGTGCAGGATTCTAATTTTATGTGAACAAATATGTCATGGGCAACATCTACAATACTCACATCTGCAAAGACGCCGCTGAATGGAAGTACACGATAGTGTATGGCTTCTGAATTAAGGGTTCAAACTCCTGAAATTATTACAAGAAAAGGAAATTCAACAAACATGCCTATTTTCAAATGAGATAAGCTTCCGTTGCAGTGGCCACATCTCGTCTACTTTTAATTCATGATTACTAAATAATAAGGCCAAAAGTAAATAGATGAAATTGCTCCAAAGCCACAGTTAACACTAAATCAACAAAACCTGCCTACAAATGATGAATTACCTTTACAACGTAAAGAATAAATCGCTCCAAATCAAGGCAGCGTAGCAAAAAGTGAGCTCCCACAACCACCATAACCGGACGACCCTCACTGTCCACTCCTCCTCGGTACCTAATTACAATACGGAGAAAGTAATGTGAAGAATTGCCTCTTCGACTTGAGGTCGACCAAAGTAAAATTTTCAACAGTCATGAACTAAACAAATAATCTTGTTTGGTTTAGTAATTACATATGGGAATATAAAGGATATACTTGGGATTTATGAATATGATGGAAATACTTACACAATTTTCATTTCAGCAATTTCAGACAGATTGAGAGAATTTGCTTTAGCCAGATATCTTGAATGAAGTGAATATTCTTCAGCAGGCGACAATGGAGGTCCACCAAGGTCACCAAAACCAAGTAACTTAGCATAATTCCATTTACTCCGTGTTTGTGCATTTTTCTCCAATTGCTCTTGGCGCCTCTGATCAGGATCCTTCATTATGGCCATGAAAGCAGGATCCAAGTACGTATCAAAATAATGAGAGTTCCTGGTATGAAAAGGCAATCTCCAGGTCAATTTGTATGCGTCTTGAAGAAAATAGTAATGCTATGCAATATAAGTGAAGTTGGCAAATGAAGAAAACAACAACAGGTATAAATTATAATATGTGCCCCCAGGGAAAAACATGTTGTTTGGCAAAGAACAGGCATCAAACTTACAAAAATTAAAATAAAGGTAAAAAGTCTTGATCAAACAATCAATACGTGATGATTAGTCTTTGGTAGTACTAACCTTCTCTGTAGTCCACCTTCACTGGATGAAAGATCTACAGATCTTGGGGGCTTGGAGGCTTTCTTATTTGGTAAAGGCTGTATTCTGATCTTACGTTCATCAATTATAGTCTCACCATTCTCATCCCCCACATCAGCTGGGAGCTTTGAAATCGCCACTTCTTCCTCATGTTTATCTCGTGGGAAGTAAAGAGGAAGCAACCTGAAAATTCAGATCAGAGAACTGATATAAAGTTTGAAACATTTAATAAACGTTACATGAAAAAATAAATAATATCACAGTTCACCTTTTGTAGATCTCTGTATCTAAAGTAGTGGTGGTACAGAAAACAACAGCAGAAATATGATCTTTTTGCTTTTCCAGAAATCGCCTTACAGTTCCTGCATTCATGGAAAATGATAATGATTTTTCCAGCTCCAGCCACACCCCGTTCCAAGAATTGACAATTACGAACAGCAATCTTCCTATTTAACTGGAAAGGGTATAAAATAAAGAAAGCTGAAAGCAAATCTACTCACTTATAGCCACGTGAGCGGCTGGCTCACGAGGATAGTTCTTAGCTTCTGTGTATATACAGCCCATAGCAATGCTGTTGCAAAAGAGTAAACTCCGTAAACATGAAACACACACAAATGTTAATGACATCATCATTTGGCATTTTTTTAAGCCAACCTCTGAAGCCCATTTTCAATAAGAAGCTCAAGGCAAGACCGGTAGCAATGACTAAGTGCATTTTCCGCAGCTGTATGATATTTGATTGCATACTTAGGCCCAACAGTATGAATAACCCTCCTGTTATGACAATTGACATCCAGAAAGTTTGGTTGAGTGACATAAATAATTTACAAAGATTATCAGAAAAGATCACAGTGATAGCACTTTGCTGGCAGATCACGCATATTAACGAAATTTGAGTTCTTAGATTTTTTTAAATTACAATTAAGTGTCAGAAGTGTAAAACCAAGAGTATTGTTAATAAGAAAAATGTCAATAGTGTAAAACCAAAACATTCATAAAACTGAATATTTTTAAAAGTAGGATTATATGAAACTCTAGATTTTAACCGGGAGCTAAACATTTTGAATGAGATAGTAGTGACGCACTGGATAACAAATAAATCTTTACCTTCTATATATTTAAAAAATAATGTCTAAATTTTCACTAACCTGGCTGGAAGATCGTATCCCTTGGTCATTTTCGCCATCCCAGTTCGACATCCACCCTAAAAGGAGAGACATTCCTCTTTAGTACAACGCTGAATAAACTCAAAAATGACATTTCATTAATGTGTTTGAAAAATGATGGAGCTCAAAATACACGGATACTTTGAAGGGTAATATCTACAAAGACTGCAGAAAACAAAAGATTCATAAAAGGCTTACCAATGTGGCACATTCCTCTGCTAGATTTGGTCCAGCAGCCGCATGCAAACCAGGGCTACTATGTGCTTCATCCAAATTCTATTGACCAATTACAGCATATAAGTTTATACAGTGGTGAGGGATGATGACAAGTCAACATGTCGACAAGTGCAGTTTAAACTGTCACATTTTCACTGATTACCGAACAGTCTAGCATATGTATAAACCTCTATAAATTTGACACTAGTGCCCTTTATTCATAGAAGATAAAGTTAGTCAATGAATCATTGTTAAGTGATAACTGTCAATGGCTGTAACAGCAAACAATGATTTTAGTGAAGTAACAAGGGTTAAAGACATAGATTTATTTCAAAGCCTCTACTGACCTCATTAGTAGAGTTAACGACAGCATCCACCTCAATATTCCAAGGATTTCCCCTCCACAAATATATTTTTGAATTGATATCATGATCAACCGGAAATATCGACACTGAGTTTCCATTTCCGCCATTTTCCGTTGCTGATGAAAGAGGATCACGTGAGCTCAAAAACGAACCATCTTCGCCATCATACTGCAGCAAAGACCGTTGATCAGCATCACTCCATCTTGGAACTTGATCTAACGTCACAACAGTATCACCATTATCCATCGGCACCCCTCCCTGTGGGGTGGTGGCAGGCTCGTCTTGATACATTTATTACTTCTAGAACACGCTAATTCTCCTCTTATTCCAAACCGTATAATTCAGAACTCCAATTTCAATGAAGTCCAACAAATGCACAGCATACCACTTCTAATAAATCACACAATAAAACATGTCAATAAGAGTCTGATGCATAACTTCTAAACAATCATGAATTGACTTCAGATCTCCGATAATCGAACAAACAGAAAGTAATTAATTAGCATTGCATATGAATTTTGATTCAATCAACTGGACAATTTCTACCCCAGCCATTAAAAAAACAAAATTCAACTTCCGTGCCAACACCAAAACCCTCTTCATTTCAATACCATTTATACACGATTCTACCAATAATCAAAAATTCTATTAGACCTAGACTCGTACCTGATGGAACAGATCCCAAAATTGATCAAAAGCTGAAATTCAACTCCAATACGAAATTCGAACAGCAAGTAATCAAACCCCTAAATCAATTAGGGAGGACGAAATTGACAGAGATCGAATCGGAGGGCGTCGAAGTCCGACAACGCAATGATTGGTTTGCGGACAAATTTGTGCTGGATGATGCGCTTGCAAACTCTTTTTTTTTTATTATTTTTTTTTCTGTCAATATAATTTTATTTATTATTTAAGAGTATTTATTTTGTCTTAATCTGAAACCGAATGTCATAGACTAAGAAACTACGAATCGATCCCTTTAGTTTATCATTGATGTTTCCTTTGCCTTTATATTTTTTGATTTTGCAAATAAGTCCGCTCTGTATGGGAAGATTATTGATTACCAAATTTCCAAGAAATCTCAGATTAAAAGAAGCATGAGGTACCATATTTTCAAGAATCTCAGATTAATCACAAGCTTTAGGTTTGAGTTTTTGAGTTAAAACATATTTAGAAAAAATTCTAAATGCATCGCTAACGGCCATCATGACAAAAAAATTTGCCTTTCACACCACTAGTAAGAGTATTTTAGTAAATTTAATAAAGTTATCATAATGCCCCTAGCGTGTTAAGCATCTAAATCTTCTATCAATATTCGAAAGTTCGATATGCACCGATTCTTAAGGATTCCTAAAAAAGTGCCCCAAGATATTTTGATGACAAGATATGCAAACAGGGTCTAGGTCTTGGGTTTTTTTTTAAAACGCTCCTTTACAAATGCCAATGTGCTTAGTTTTATGCACTTTTTGAGGCATAAAAGGGTTCATTGGGGGGGTTTGCACAAACTCATTTCATCAGCCCATCATCATCTCATCAAGTATTTATGTGGGATTCAGCCATTGAGGGATACCATGTTGCTAACTCAACCACTTATAGTCCCTAAAGTCACAAACATGATGACTCCTTTCTTTTGGTTTTCATTGTAGAAAAAAGTGATTCATATTACTTTTGTTTCCTTATACTTTCAAGCAACTGACTTTACTACTCTGGAGACTGAAACCGCAACTGCAACTTTGCCAAAACACTTTTAAACAATCCAAGCCTAGCTAGAGCTAGGGTCATAAAGAATCATCCAACAATGACAAGAATGCAATGAAGTGGAGTAGACATGCATTGCACTTACTTAATCAGACAACATGAGAATTTCATTACAAGAATTCAAGAGGAAGATAAGCATATAAGACTTGAATGACAAGCAAATCTTCCATCATTTATGCACTATTGTAAAGCAAGAAGAGTTGTGAGAAAACATTATTCCGAGCTTGATTGATGTTGCTACACTTTTAATGCAGCTAACGGCTAATGCTACTTTGATGAACTAACTAACCATGCATAGACACTTCAGCTACCATGTTTTTGAGAATCTCAGCTTAAATGATAATCATAAGCTTTATGATATGTTCGTTGAATCTTTAAAGATGTTTTCTGATCAAATGAAAAGTAGTGTATGAAATTTATGACTTGTGGTTTTGTAGATCATAGTTAGTTACCTGGTTGAAATTGTGCAACAGGATACTGAAATGGAATCAGACTTTTGAGGAGTGCTTTGACTTAGTGGCAGCTTGCCATGGGCTCGCTAGCTTCATCATCCTCTAATGGAGCAGGATGATTTAGATCAAAGTTGTGCAGCTGAGTCCAGTTTTGTTTGAAATTGACATCAACTTCATCACTTTTGATTTCATCAGACCCTTCAGAAAGATGAACTCTTCTGTGACCGCCTAGAGCTTGGCTTGAGCTGAAGACCTTGGAATACACTGGATAATCGTGCTTGCTTCTCTTCCATTCATCACACACATTGCTAACATAGTGCTCGAGTATCCCTTTTCCCTTATGCATATCGAGGGATGCATCAGTGTCAAAGCTGTTCTCTCCACTTTCATATGGAGATGCAGCAGTGAAGCTCCTGTTATTCTCTGCAATGGCATTGAAAGCCTGGAAAGACTGAGAGTGGATATGAGCCTTGTGCTTTAATCTTTGGTACATTTCAGCCTTTGAGTTCTGATTTCCTGAATTATATCCAGCGATGTAAGGCTCATTATGCGCGCTTTTCTTCGAATACAAGTCCAAATAAGACTTAGCAGTCTGATTGCATCCTTCGCCATCTCTGATCAAACCTGCATCCATCACTCTTTTGAGCTTCTTCAGGCTCAAATGTGGCTCCGTTCTTGACTCCTCAAATTTAGTCTTACTAAAATTTCTAGCCTTCACTTCCATCCCATTATTCTTAGCATTGTTTCTTACAAACCCCAATTCAGAGTCACCAAAAGCTGTGACCTTTTCACTTGAAAATATCTTTGATGCCTCATCCACTCGGTGCCCAGTGCTCAAGCTCAACCCATCCTTCTGTGCATCAAGTTTAGTACCAATGGACCTCGCTTCCAGAACAACCGAATTGTTATCAGATGAATCCACTGAATTCAACCCACCCCAATTAGTTGAATCCCTTGATAACATCATCAAGCTGATTGCAACTTCCTCTTGCTCCTGCTCAACTCCAGAATCCTCAGATAAACAGTTCTTGTAATTATCAACCTTAGCCTTAGAACCAACAACAGACACAGAATCCTGCTTCTTGTACCTTGCTCTCCTCAATCTCCTCCTCAGCGGCTTAGCTCCTGATTCAGTATCTGACTCACTCTCATCCATTGCCAGTTTCTTCTTAGCAACAAGATTCCTGCTTGGAACCTTCTCCTTCTCAGAGTGACTAGCCATGTGTCCACACTTTGCTTTCAAGGACTGGAACCCTTTCCCACATTTGCTGCACACAAACTTCTCTTGCTGATGCTGCTCTTGATGGTTATTGACACCATTTTTAATGCTTGAAATCCTCCATATCTTCCTATGTTTTTGCTTCAACCCATATTCACCATCTTCTTCTTGCTCCTCTGTGGCATCATCTTCATCATATAAAGATGCAAACTTTACTTTCAGGGTAGCGATTTCTTCATCCTCAGGTTCATATGAATGCTCAGTGACGCGAGCAAGACGTGTCTTGCTGCTACTCCGGCCGTTGCTCAACCGCTTCATGCTCAGTCACACACACCCAGATCAGAAAAATAAACAAACTCAGCAGTTAGCCTCAAAAAGACTCAAACTTTATCATTGCTTTTTGATGACCATGAAAAACTTTCAGATTGAGCCAACATCCCAGAATTAGAGGACCTTGATCCAGAAAAGTAGCTTGAATCTGGTAAACTAATTCTACAATAAAAATATATTTTATTGAGATAAAAAAGAAACTGAAAAGAGAGACTAAAAGAAGAGTTTTTAATTTTGCAGTTTCAAACAGATCACAAGAAAGGAGCTGCCTTTGTCTATTTGCAATGATGAATCAGCAACTGCTCATGAGATGAAGGATGATTCAGACCAAGTAAGATTGAATCATCAAAAAGCATGAAAATGTTTTGCAAGGAAGAAGGAAGTTGTTGTTACTGCTGTGCTCTCTTCTGCTGAGATGTGGACAGGTTCTGGCAGAGAAAAAGGGTTGTAAATGTCTGTACTAGAGATATCAAGACCCACTAAAAATAAGGAAGACCAGACCCATTGATATTCCATTCCATATCACTGTAATTATATCCCACCATAAATATATTGAATGTTTCATTTCCTTAAAATTGAATCCACCCCTCATCAATATCTTCAAAATTAAGAATACCCCAGTTTTTATTTTGTGAAAAATATTACAAAAATCCAATCTTTGCAATACTTGAGCAGATGACATTTTTTTGAATTAGTGTTTTTAAGTACTTTTTGTTGCAGTTGGGGGAGATTTTCATGCATGGATGGAGGAAGCAAAGGTGTGGTTGAGGGGTGGCACGTGCGAGTCACGTGAGGGAGAGGTTGGGGACTTTGGATTTAGCGAAGGTTTGTGTTTGTTTTGAATGAACTAGTGATGATTATCACAATGTGGGAGGCGCAACCAAAGAGGAAGAATTTAGCCACTTTTTGTAGCAAGTGTTGCTTTGTTGTAGCTCTTCATATGAAAACAAATGCTCTAAGATATTGTGCAAGGATATACAAATCTTTGGGAAGCGGTATTCACTTTTATTGTCGTTCAAATTTGCTTACTGATTTATTATTGATATTTGTTCTATTCAAACAAGTCGATTTTAGAATATCAATCTTTTTTGAGAAATCACTGATTGAGATTCGATTCGATTCATTTTGAGTTCCCACTTGATCTTGAGCATGCATCAAACCAAATCTTTTAATCTAAAATGGCAAAAGCTAAATCCTTATGACTCAAATGCACTTCAATAACCCTACTAGTTCTATACATAGCAAAGCTGCCTAACAAAACCAATGAAGCACCATTGTCTTTGCGTGTCGAGGGACCATTCCTTCTCCTATTCAATTAAATGTCTTGAACAAACAGGCAAGACCCAAATCAACATACCAACAAGTATAGCCTTGTTAAAACTAGAAGAGTTGGAATATGAAGACAAAATATGTATCATGTTATGTTTTGTCCATTGTAATACGTACACCCAAAATGCGGATCACCGACATCAGTTGGCAAGCTTTTCCAATCCACTTCATTTCAAACTTTGCACCCTCTTCAATGAAGTACAGTCCACCTGAAGTTGCAAGCGGACATTTTCATCATCTCTAGATTTCTTGTCAATATCACAACTTACTAGTCTGAAAATTTCTACAATCATATTGTTTGTGGGAAGCATATGAAGGCTTGAAGTAAATGTATTGTTCCCCACATATGACTTTCGTGAAATTCATACAATAGACTAATGCTCGTGTCGTTTTCATAAGCGTGAACTGTAAGTACATGAAGCTGGACCCTTCAAATTTATAGCAATTTGCACACACCATAAAAATCCCTATAAATCCATCTTTCCATTTGAGCTACATCCCCAAGCTAAAAGCTAAGGGTATTTTGGTCATAATTAAGTATGGATTTTTTGGCGCGGGTATCTGCTGATTGAAAACAGAAAAAAGCTAATGTTTACTGGGCTCATGGGCCTCTCGGCCCATTTAAATTCTACTGCTGTGTCATTTTCTTGAAGTAGTTGGGATCTTAAAATCTGCTGCTTGGAACCAATCAATTTGATTTTTAATCAATTTTACATAGTTGAATTTTCCACTTGAAAAAAGACATTCAACTTGACATCTTTGTACTAAATGTAACACTCACATTGTTGAATACTTCCACTCCCATATCACTGTCCATACCTTACCAGGTTGACTTGTACCAAAAACCCATCACCCCAACTTGGGTTTACATCACGTTTGCTTCTTAAAATTCTGAATCTCATCTCAAAACTCATCACTCCAATTTGGATACTACCATTTTGTGATTTGGAGATGTATTTGGTTGAGAGCAAGGTTGGAGCTATAATATGCATGCTACTGTCTCTTCTCTTTTTAGGCACTTGGCCTGCTGTTCTGACCTTACTGGAACGTCGAGGCCGGTTGCCTCAGCATACTTATCTTGATTATACCATGACTAATTTCTTGGCTGCTATCATCATTGCTCTTACTTTTGGTCAAATTGGTGGCAGCTCCCTTGAATCTCCTAATTTCATTGCACAGCTTTCACAGGATAACTGGCCATCAGTGATGTTTGCAATGGCGGGTGGAGTAGTCCTCAGCCTTGGGAACTTATCGACTCAATACGCTTGGGCTTTCGTTGGTCTGTCTGTGACTGAGGTTGTGACATCCAGCATCACAGTGGTCATAGGTCTCTTATATTTGCATTTCTGCTTATCTGATTTTTTATACCATCAAAGCTTTAACTCAGATTCAAATGATCTGAAGTACTAAGAGAAATATTGTATCAGGAACGACGTTGAATTACTTCCTGGATGATCGGATCAACCGGGCTGAAATTCTTTTTCCTGGAGTGGCATGTTTTCTAGTTGCAGTTTGTCTTGGTTCAGCTGTCCATTCATCAAATGCAGCTGATAATAAGGCCAAGCTAAAAAGCCTGCCTTATGACTACAATGATGGAATTGAAATGAAAGAAAGGAAATATAATTCGGAAGGCAAGGCGAAATTCGGGACAGCCAATTTCCTCATAGAGACAGAGAACAGAAGATCCATTAAGGTTACAATATTTGATTGAAAAACCTTAACAAGTACATTTTTGTTTAAAATGATGACCTGATGCAGGTGTTTGGGAGAAGTACATTCATAGGCTTAGCCATAACATTCTTCGCCGGAATATGCTTCTCTATGTTCTCTCCTGCATTTAATCTCGCGACGAATGATCAGTGGCATGCTCTTGACAAAGGAGTTCCACACTTGGTGGTCTACACTGCATTCTTCTATTTTTCACTTTCTTGCTTTGTGTTGGCAATTATTCTCAATGTCATATTACTTTACCGCCCGATCCTTGGCTTGCCGAAATCCTCATTGTCTGCTTATCTCAACGATTGGGAAGGTCGAGGCTGGTCTTTTGTAGCTGGATTTTTATGTGGGTTTGGAAATGGTCTTCAGTTCATGGGTGGACAGGCTGCAGGGTATGCAGCAGCTGATGCAGTGCAGGTAAATAAATTACAAAAGTTCCGAAACTCAATGTGGTTTTTCGACACAAGTTTTGATAAGTGAAATGTGGTCAGGCACTTCCTCTGGTGAGCACCTTTTGGGGAATAATGCTGTTTGGAGAGTACAGAAAATCTTCAAAGAGAACTTATACGCTGCTTTTGGGAATGTTGTTTATGTTCGTAGTAGCAGTTGGTGTCCTCATGGCATCCTCCGGACACCGAAAATGAAGGTTTAGGATGACAAAGTGCTAGTGCGATTATGTAAATCTTTACTGCATTCTGAAACATCTTTAGAAAATAGATGATGAAACAACCAGAACATATGTATGTTGGCAAAAGACATTAACAGAAACTACCGAATACCCAACATTTTTAACTAATTTCTCATCAACATCAGACAACAAAATCACCAAAACGACACCGTTTTGTTCCGTTAAGCACCTCCCGACAGCAATTAATAGTGAATCAACACCAGCTTCATCTGGCGTTCGGAGGAATTGATTGACGAATCTACAAACCCTAAATCGAAATCTAAATCGAAATCCAATGAAAACCCAGATACCCACCTGCTTCTGTTGGCTCTTCATCCTCTTCGGATTGGCTTTATCCGTTCCGAATATCGACCGTGACAACGTTGTCGACTGCACCGGAAAATGGATTCACATCCGCCACCTCCCTCCTCGATTCAACCTCGATCTCCTCTCAAACTGCTCAGACTATCCTCTATTCACTGATTTATGCCCGTTTACAGCCAATCACGGTTTGGGTCAGAAAACGCACAACAAATCCCACAGCTGGTATCGCACCGATCCGTTAATGCTCGAGCTCATCTTCCATCGACGAATGCTTGAATACCCATGTCTTGTTTCCGATCCTTTGTCTGCGGATGCTGTGTTTCTGCCTTATTATGCGTCTTTTGATGCGTTGAAATATCTGTACGGATCGGAGGTCAACGCAAGCGTTGACCATGGAGTTGATTTGTTTAGGTATTTGCAGGATAATGAGCCTGAGATTTGGAAAAGGAGAGGTGGGATGATCATTTTTTGGTTATGGCGCGGCAGGCGTGGGATTTTTCCCAGCCAATTGATAATGATCCGCCTATTTGGGGAACTTCGTTTTTGGAGATACCGGAGTTTCTTAATGTCACTGCATTGTTGCCGGAGTCGCGTGCTTGGCCGTGGCAGGAGCAGGCTGTGCCGTATCCTACATCATACCATCCGGCGAATTTAGCATTGTTTGAATCTTGGTGTAGGAGAGTGAGGAGATCTCGGAGGAGTACGTTGATGATGTTTGCTGGAGGTGGAGGTTCATCTTCGTCGCCAACCCCCAACATCCGACGAAGCATTCGCCTTGAATGTGAAAATGCGTCGAGTAGTAACAGCAGTCATAATAGTGTGTATGGATACACCAAGCTTTGTGATGTTGTGGATTGTGGAAATGGGAAATGTGCTCATGATCCAATCTTGTACATGCGGCCAATGCTTGAGGCTACATTTTGCTTGCAGCCTCCTGGAGATACCCCAACTAGAAGGTCCACTTTTGACAGCATTTTGGCTGGCTGCATTCCTGTGTTTTTCGAGGATCAGTCTGCCAAATTCCAGTACAAGTGGCATCTGCCAGAAGAGATTTATCAAGAGTTTTCAGTGTTTATACCAAAGGAGGAAGTAGTGTACAAAGGGCTTAAAATTTTGGATGTGTTATCGGCAATTCCAAGAGATGAGGTGAGAAGGATGAGGGAGAAGGTTATTGAGTTGATGCCTAGGGTTATTTACAGGAAGCATGGGAGCTCACTTGGGATGAAAAGTAAGATGGATGCCTTTGATATTGCTGTTGATGGTGTCCTTGAGAGAATCAAAGCAAGAGTTACAGCCAATTTCAGAGCTCATAGTTCCCGATAGTTCTTTTTGGTGTTTTGATGATACTATGGAGAGGTAAATAGATAACTTGTTGTAACATTCCATTTCCTAAAGTAAACAATTTTGAGCTCAGTTTTGTTTTAAGCACAACAAGGATTGAAAATTGGATGTACGAAGAAGCCGTTTACGAGGGCAGGAATCTACAAAAGTATTAATGGCTTATAGGAAGGAATCTCATGGATGAATCATCTGCAAAACTTCTAAAGTCAGCAGCAGATGATTCCAAGACAGAAATCTCTAATGTGAAAAGCTGCTGAAACTAGTCCCAAAATGAACCCAAGTTTAAGCAGCAGTTATATCGTTTGCTAAAGGAATATTTTTGCATCCAGGCGCTTTTTTCTTTCTTTTCGATAGCGGTTACACTGAATTGAGTACAATTCATAGAGATATGCAGCCAAGCCAAGCGCTTTTTGGATCTGACAAAATTTCTTTTTCTCTTTGATTGAGCAGATTGAGTTTTCACCATTAAGTCGACAACCTAGAGTTTCTGAAGAGAGTTTGTCGGAAGGCTCGCCTGAGGTCGATCGCAGCTGTGCGAAGGTCGCCGGAAACGCAGGAACGTCGATCGAATTTGAATTTTGGGGAAAAACTTTCTCAATTGATTTGGCGCTAAAACACGCTATTTAAACAGGGCAAGTTTCTAGTTATTACATAACCAGTCCCTGAACTAATAAACCAATCGAAAAAGACCCCTAAAAATAAATACAAAGAAAAACTCTGCTCAGCTCCTCGCTCCTCTTCTCAGTCCGGCTCTCGACAGCTCTGATCACGAGCAGCTTCAACACCCCCCCGCAAGCTAAGCGTATGCAAGACATTGGAAACGCTGAGCTTGGACGACAAATGGCTGAGACGCTCCGATGGCAAAGCTTTCGTAAGTAAATCTGCAGGCTGATCAGAAGATGGAACAAAACAAGGAGTGATGAAGCCAGAGCTGAAATGATGACGCACCAAGTGGCAATCCAACTCCACATGCTTAGTTCTCTCGTGAAAAACTGGATTGCGAGCTATATGCATCGCTGCCACATTATCACAGAATAGAGAGATAGGCACAGGAATCTCTACTTGAAGATCACCCAACAAACGCTGGAGCCAAACCAACTCGCAACAAGCTAAAGCCATTGCTCTATACTCAGCTTCAGCTGAAGAGCGAGAAACAATAGCCTGTTTCTTTGACTTCCAGGAGATGAGCGAATTCCCAAGTAAGACAGCAAAGCCTGACAAAGAGCGACGAGTAAGAGGACATGATCCCCAATCTGCATCACAGAAGGCTGTCATAACCAAAGGTTGATCTGAGGAGTACATGAGGCCTTGAGCAGGAGCCCCCTTCAGATACCTCAAGACCTTATGAGCAGCAGACAAATGATCCTCAGTGGGTGAAGCCATAAACTGACTTAAAATGTGAACAGAATATGAATATCTGGTCTGGTCACTGTCAAATAATCAACTGACCACAACGTCTGTAAGCTGTAGGATCAGACAGCAGTGGTGCAACAGAAAGGCCAACTTGTGGGCAGGATCCATGGGAATGACAGATGGCTTACAGCCAAGCAGACCAGCCTCATTCAGTAAATCAAGGATGTATTTCCTTTGATTAATGAATATGCCTGTATCTGACCTTGTAACTTCAATCCCAAGAAAGAATTTCAAATTTCCCAAGTCCTTGATTCTGAACTGAGAATTAATAAACTCTTTCACCCTGTCAATCATTACAGCATCAGTGCCAGTCAACACCACATCATCCACATACACCAAAAGTGCCAGAAAAATGCCTTGCTCTTATAAGTAAACAGTGAGTAATCATTCAAGCTTTGAACAAATCCAAAATGAATCAATGCATCACTGAATTTTGCAAACCACTGCCTTGATGCTTGTTTCAAGCCATACAAACTCTTCTTGAGTCTACAAACCCTTCCTAGAGCCTTTTCAGATTCAAAGAACCCAGGAGGAAGAGACATGAATACTTCTTCATCCAGCTGACCATGCAAAAAAGCATTGTTTACATCAAGCTGGTACAAAGGCCAATTCCTGCTAGATGCAACTGCCAACAAGCTCCTAACAGTGGTCATCTTCACTACAGGAGCAAAGGTCTCATGGTAATCTAGACCTTCCATTTGGGTGAAACCTTTTGCCACAAGCCTGGCCTTGTATCGCTCAATGGTACCATCTGCATGCCTTTTGATTTTAAAAACCCACTTACAACCAATGACATTTTTATCTGGTGGGAGGTTTGTAATCTCCCATGTTTGGTTATCCTGCAAAGCCTTTATTTCTGCCTGCATAGCCTGCTGCCACTCTAGACATTTCTGTGCTTGTTTGAAAGTTGATGGTTCAGTCTCAGAAACTAACTGTAAAGCATAACTTTGGTAGGCAGGTGTACAGGCTGAATAATTCACATAATCACTGATGGGATACCTCACCTTGTGTATTGTGTTGCAAATGTAATCCTTAAGACAAGCAGGAGGTCTCTTGTTCCTCTCTGACCTTCTTAGATTATTCTCATGATGAACAGTTTCTTGACTTTCATTAATGTCTCCAACACAAGGTCCATCTGCTAGGTTTTCTGGCAATTCAGACTCAACTGGAATGTTCTCAACATCTGATCCACCAAACAATTCAGAGGTTTCATTCAAATAAACTGGTTTCTGCAACTTTGTACTTCTGAAGTCAAAACCATGTCTTTGAAAGGAAACTTGTCTTCAACAAAGACTACATCCCTGCTCACCATTATACTATGTGACTCAAGGCTCATAACCTTGTATCCCTTCTGGCCAAAAGGATACCCAAGGAACACACAAGGCAAGCTCTAGGATCAAACTTAGTTTTGGCAGGTCAATTATTATTAACATAACATAAGCAGCCAAAAGTTCTCAAGAACTTGTAATCAGGTTTGCTATTGAATAATACTTCAAAAGAAGATTTACCTCCCAAAATCTTGGTTGGAACTCTGTTAATAATATGTGTTGCTGTCAGTACACAATCCCCCCAAAAAACATCAGGTATTTTTGATTGAAGTTTCAGACCTCTAGCAATTTCCAAGAGATGTCTGTGTTTCTTCTACTACTCCATTTTGCTGGGAGTATAACACAAGAAGTTTGATGGAGGCACCCAACTGACCTCAAAAACTGCTGCATTTTTGTACTCAAGAATTCCTGTCCATTATCAGTTCTCAATGTCTTTATTCTGCATTCAAACTGTGTGAACCATTTGAAAAAATCTGATCAGCTGCTCAGCAGCACTGCTTTTATTTTCTAACAATGAACCCAGGTACACCTTGATTTATCCTCAACTATTGTCAAAAAATACCTTGCACCTGTCATTGTTGGTACCTTATATGGTCCCCAAATATCAGCATGCACTAGGTCAAAAAAGAGGAAGTAACTGAATTACTATCAGAAAAAGGTAACCTGGCCTGCCTAGCCTGAGGACAAATATCACAATGTAATTTCTCAAACTTTTTGTTTTCCAATTCAGAAATACATCTCAGTTTATCAAAAGGCACATGGCCCAATCTCTTATGCCAAAGTAAAAACAAACTTTCTGAACTCTGTAAACTCAAACAAGAAGCTGAAATTCTGCACTTGTACTGATAAAGGCCTCCTTGTAAATCACCAGTCCCTAGCACAATCTGCCTTGCTTGGTCCTGGATATAACAGTGTTCATTAGTAAATTTAACATTCAACTTTGAATCCTTTGCAAGTTTTGCAACTGATACCAAGTTAAACTTGATCTGAGGCACATATAAAACTCCATACAAAGTGATATCACCATTCAACTGACATGTACCAGTATGTGTAACCTTGACTTTATTTCCATCAGGCATTAGAACAGAATAAGGCTCTTTCAAAATTTTCAAATCAGTCAAAAAATGAGCATAAGGAGTAATATGATCTGTTGCACCACTATCCACTATCCAAATATCCTCTTTCATTGCAATAGAAGATAAACAGATTATACCTGCCATACTCATGTTCAGAGTGTCATTCCCATTAAGAAAGGCCATGAATCTGCTCAATTGCTCAGCATTCATATGAATATTACTCAACTGAACTCCTTCCTTCAAATTACCTTGGTCAGCTGGTTCTGAACTTGTTAAGGAATTATCACTGATCACATTATTAGCACTCTTAGAACTCTTGTCTCCTCCTGACTTATAGTCTATGCCAAGGTGGATAACCATTCAGCTTAAAACACTTTTCTCTTGTGTGACCAGTGGCCTGACAATATGAACAAACCAGGTTTGAATTCTTCTTTCCTGAATTGTTCCCTTTGTTTCCCTGCTTATTTCCAGCCTGGTAATTATTTCCACTATTTGCACTGAACATAGCTAAAGCATCTGATGGAGCAGGTCTGTTAATTCTTCCTTGTATTTCATCCTGAATCACCATAGCATACACTTTCTGGATAGATGGCAATGGATCTAATGCAAGAATCTGCGTTCTTATTTGAAAGTGCACCTCATTAAGTCCCATAAGGAACTTCATAACTCTGTCTAATGCTCTCTTATTCTCCAGACAGATTGTAGACTTACAAACCTTGCCTAGATCACAAAGCTGGTAATCACACAGAGCTTCTTCATTTCCCCAAAGATACTTGAGTTTAGCATAGTATTTCTCAACAGTTAAGTCTCCCTGTTTCAAACTAGCTATCTCTTCTCTTAGTGCATAAATCTTAGGGCCATTTGAAGTAGAGAACATGGATTCTAATTCTGACCACACTTGAACACAGTCTACAGCATGTATCAAAGAAGTGCCAATATCAGGCACCACAGAATTAATTATCCATGACTTCACCACCCTACTACACCTCTCCCATCTAAGAGCCTGCAACTTATCACCTGGCTTAGGAATCTGTCCAGTAACAAATCCTAGTTTATTTTGAAATCAAGCGCTGCCTCCATAGAGGTTTTCCAGGCAATATAATTCTCAGCTCCTATCAATGGCTGTGAAACTAGAGATGCAGCTATGTTTTCATTCTGACTTATGAACAACGGATCATCCGCCTGTCCTACAGTCGTAACACTAATCGACGACGACGGCGTAGTTGTCATTTCAGAAAACCTAGGGTTCCAACAACAACACAAATGCAAACAAGCGAAATTCAACAGAATCGAACAACGAGACACTCACAGATCCTTAATCCGGCTCTGATACCATGTCGGAAGGCTCGCCTGAGGTCGATCGCAGCTGAGCGAAGGTCGCCGGAATCGCAGGAACGTCGGACGAATTTGAATTTTGGGGAAAAGCTTTCTCAATTGATTTTGGCGCTAAAACACGCTATTTGTACAGGGCAAGTTTCTAGTTATTACATAACCAGTCCCTGAACTAATAAACCAATCAAAAAAGACCCCTAAAAATAAATACAAGAATCTCTGCTCAGCTCCTCGCTCCTCTTCTCAGTCCGGCTCTCGACAGCTCTGATCACGAGCAGCTTCAACAGAGTTCATCAATATTTAAGAATATATTGGAAAATGGAAAAGGTTGTCCAACTGGAACAATCCCTATTCGAAAGTATACAAAACAGCAATTCATCCTCACACATAAGTTATTCCAAAAATGTATCCAACAGATGATCCTTTCCCTGGAAAATTCGTAAGTGATATCAAACAATAACACTTCATTTTGAGCATATTTGTTTCATCAACTAACAATGTTAATGTTGTTGGAAGAGTAGCGTTCCGTTGTTCACACCAGTAATAAACCTAACACTTTCTACGGAGGTTCTGCTGCATTCGACATCGGTGTTGGCTTTCCTCTAGGCAATTTGTCTTTCAGGATACAACAGTCAAACCTTCACTCACATGCACCCGGTGTAAAGAAGGTGAATGAAAGACTTCTTTCACTAACACCGACACCAACAACTTTGACACTAAAACTATGGAGGATTGATGGTTAGTAAGTATTCAATTTTCTTTAAATACTTCCAACATTCATCACATCCAATTCTCTGCCAAACCATTGATTGACAACTTAGGTATCAAATACCTAATCGTAGCTCTGGTAGTGTCAGTAGTTGTTTTCATAGCTGGAATTGTTTTAGCTTGCTGTGCATTCAAAAAATATCTAAGCCAGCAACAGATATGAAATTGTTTGACGAGTTCAGAAGGATCAATCCAACTCATGTCATTGAGAGTTGCATAGATGATGGAGGTGGGTGTAGCCTCTGCTTGTGTCAGTTTGAAAGAAGGGAAGGTGGTGCGCCAAATCATCAAATGCAACCACCTCTTCCACGCCAAATGCGTTGATAATTGAGTAGAAGCAAGAAATGAATCCTCCAGCTGCCCATTCTGCCGCCGTCCTGTGATTTAGTATCTTGTTATACACGACAAATTAATGTAGTTTAGTTCGATACTTGGTGTAATTCAGTTCGATCCTTGGTGTAATTCAATTCGATACTTGGTATAATTCAACTTGATACTTTGTGTAATTCAGTGATGAAATATAAAGCATTTTAGGATTGGTTTTGTTGTTTGTTATCTGAACTGGTGTAGTGAAAGAAGAGAATACAAACATTAGATGTTTACAAAATGAAAAATGAAGTTAAATATATAACACCTGGCTAACTTATTTCTCCTCCAAGACAGCGATGTGGGATGAACACAAGTGCCCCTTTTAAAAAAATCAAAATAATTATTAAAAAATCTAAAAAATCAGAATTTTTTTTAAAATATATTAAAGCCTTTTTGAAATTTTGTTTTTTGCAAAATAAAAAATCGAAAATATATATTTTAATAATACTTTTGACAGCACCATATGAAAATTTGCTTTCACGCCATATTTTAAGAATTTTGAAATTTTGAAAAAAACCCTTTAAAAAAATAGTACTTTTCATGAGTTAATTGTAAATAACGAACTATCAACATATATATAGGTGAAAATATGAACTGAATGTGAAGAAAATTTCTGATGACTAGGATTTTAACATAAGTTTGTTATGTTTTTTAGATATTTTTATTTTCTCTTAATTTGGATTTTTCACATTAATAGTTTGTTATGTACACGTCGTCAAAAATACGAAATATAATTTTAAATTTCTTTGTTTTCCCAAAATTTAAAATTTAAAATTTCTCAAAAAAATTTAATTTTTATCCTAATTTTTTTAATTTTTTTAGCTTTTGACAAAATAAAAAATATTAAAAATATTTTTTAAAATGTTTATATAAATATTTACAATTTCTGATTTTTAATATTTTCTATAATATTTTTTGATTTTTTATGTTTTTTCTAAGTTTTATAATTATTATATAATATTTTATTAATATATTTAATGAAATAGTACCGAAATAGTACAATGGGTGTGACATTGAAAAAATTGAAAATAAATGGGTGTTTTGTTGAAAAATAAAAAGATATGAGTGTAACCCTTTGTATTATCATTAAAGAATTTTTCGCAATTTAGTCCAAAACACCTGAATTAAATTTTCGATAGCCCAATATCTGATGGTAATCCATTACATGTTTTTATAATTAACCCCAAATATTAAAGTGAACTAGCTTGAAGGATTGCGTTTACTTTACTACATTTCCGCCAAAGCTTTATGTGAGACAAAAAATTACTTCCGTCAAATTAGTATTATTTATGTTGATTTAAAAGATTAAGAATTGTAACCATCAACAGTATTTTTGAATAGATTTGTAACTTCATATTGTAATTGCTTATAGAGATCTTTGTCCTCCATAAGAGCATCTCCAATGGAGTTATGCAAATTGATGATGTAAAATAATATAAAATATTGGTTATCCATAATTTAGATAATAAAAAATAGAAAATGCAACAATGAGGTTATGTAAAAACCTTAGGTTATGTAGTTGGAGATATGTAAAAGTTAGGTATAAAATTTTAGAGAATGGGAAAATGGATAGTAAATTTGAAGATCCAAATTCTACTTCTCTATAATTTTAGCTATTGCATTCATTTATACACAACCCATTGAAGGAAGCATTATGTATTTGCTTCTTATTTTGAGTGCCACATAAGCATATTTATACATATCAAGTGTTTTAGCTAATTGCATTGGAGATGCTCTATAGATAAGAAAAAAATCAAAGAAGACATGTAAGATAAAAAATATTAATTTATTTTCAACCGATAAATTAGTTTATAATAAGAATTAAAATATTAATGTTCAATCTATCGGGTCGGGTTAAGAGACTTGGCCCGAATCGGAAGCAAAACAGGCTTGACCAACGTCGAATCGGCGCATCATCTTCGCGTTTTGATTGCGATTCAACAGCTCAAGAAATATGCTGCGAAGGTGAGTTTTGTGCTATCTGTAATTCAATTGATGTTATTGGTCGATGAGTTAGGGTTTTAGTCATTTAGTTGATGATGCGTTTGGATTTGTTCAGGTCCATTTTGGAGATTTCTAAGCGCCGCGATTGTATAAGGTTTTCGAGGAAGATTGCAGCTCAGGTACGTATTTCTACATTTTCCTATGACCAATTAGGGTTTTCTAATTCAAAACTTTCTATAAAAATTGGTTTTTATTTATTTAGTGAGGAACTATAAATGTTGTGTTACTCTTTTGATTCGTAGTTTATGCCTATGTTTTGGTTGCAGAGACCGTTGTATCTTTGTTATAGGAATGAGTTTTCAACTTCAGCTAAAGGTCCTGAACCAAATGTAAAGCCTGAAGATTCTGGTAATGGTGCAGGAAAGATCATTTTTGGTGCTGCAGTTATCAGTGCTGTCGGGGCAGGACTTTATCGAAATGGTTATTTAGATGAATTTATCGGTAAACATGATCATGCCTCTTTGAATACTGTTAATAGTGAGGTCTCTATAGATAATGAGGTGCCAATTGTCTTGCCTCATGCTGAAGAGCGATTGCATCCACAGTTGAGGTTAAAGATACTGTGGACAAGGTCGACCCTCATACATATACCAATAATACTCAAGAGCTAGCTGAAAAAGAAGAGCCAAATTTGAGCCCTGTAAAAGGTCCTATATTGAGCCAAGAGAAAGTGATCCCTGAGCCACAAGGTGATAGCTTGACAGCTGATGTTGTTGGGAATAACTCTTTAACCTCAACTAGTGATAATTTGATGTCAGTACTGATACTAAGTCCATCGAGAAAATCAAGGCATCAGAACCTACCATACCTTCAAGCCAGCAAAGTGACTCAGAGAGCGAACCAAATTCAGTACCTTCCCCACCAAATAATATATTGACTAAGGATATTCCCAAGGTACTACTAGTTTCTTTTTCAAACGCATGCATGACATATTTTTTAAGTAACAAGTGTCAAGTGGTACTGCCAAATATTTTATCGGTATAGCTCTTCACGATAGAACTCTGTAAGATGAAAATCAATCTTATCCTGTTGATGGTAGCAGGATACCATAATAGAAAGTGGGGAATCTGCAACCCCTCTCCTGGATGCGTATAATCTAAGGGAAAAGTCAGAGGAAGCTCCCGCATCAGCAGCTCTCTCCATTGAAGACCCTAATGTTTCTGTAGATGAGGCTCGGAGGAAGGAGGTATTCCTTTGGAACATATGCCATTATTTTTCATTGTATGTAAAATATCAATGGGTATATGATCCGTGGTCTCAAATCCAGGAGCTCGCTGATGCTTATGTATCTGGAGATGGAAAATTGGTTCTTGATTTCTTACAAGCCATCCATGCTGCTGAGAAAAGGCAAGCCGAATTAGATGCTCATGTTTTTGCAGAAGAGAAAAGAATGTTGAAGGTGTGACTGACTGTTGGTGTTTAACTTACATTCATAGTAGACTCTGGGAGAGTTTCAATAATGCTTGTGTCCCCTCTTTCAGGAAAAATATGAGAAAGAGTTGAAAGATGCAAGGGCCAGGGAATTAATGTATGCAGAAGAGGCAGCAATATTAGACAAGGTAGGCACTGATGTAAACACTTTGAGGTTCAATATCATGTAAACCATCTGTCAGCGAAACATTTAGCAAACTAATTGGAGTTAGCCGGTTGTGAATATTGGTGTGAGTTATGACAACCACTCTTGTTATGTATATGACAAGTATTTTAGCGCCTGATATTATGGTTTGAAATAATCTTTAGTAGCATTTTAAATATTCTTGCCATAATGTATTGCTTGGAATGATTTATTTGTACCGACTACGGCTGCGTGCTTGCTAATTTGATAAATGTCATTTAGAGATATTGTCAAATTGGGTTATGGTTGAAATAAACTTTTGTGGCATTTTAAATATTCTTGCCTTAGTGTATTGCTTGGAATGAAAAATCTGTACTGACTGCTGCTGCGTGATTGCTAATTTGATAAATGTCATTTAGAGATATTGTTGAGAACCAATCACTGGCTTTTTAGACTACCTGATCAAAATTGATGGTTGCAGGAACTTAACAAAGAAAGAGCCAAAGCAATTGCTGCCATGAAGTCACTTCAGGAAAAAGCAGAAGAAAAACTTAAGTAGAACTTGAACAGAAGGTACAGCTTCCTTTGCAATTTAAATGAGCAAACTGTTATTATGCCTACCTAACTATGGTTGAAGTTATTCATGAATTGTGAAGGAAAAGGAAGCAGAACAAGAGCTGAAAAAAATTCAAGAGCTAGCTAAAGCAGAACTAGCTGCTGCAATTGCCAAAGAGAAGGCAGGGCAAATAGAGAAGATGGCTGAAGCAAATCTTCATGTAAACTATTTGCACGCTTCTTTTCGAATGATTCTCACTGACTCTTATTCATGCTCAGACTTTAGAAAACACTATAGATTGAGTTGAAATTTATGATTTTATGTTTTAAAAGAATCCCCTTTTCTCTTCAAATATTACCTTACTACTGTATTTATATCTGTGTGTAGATAAATGCCTTGTGCATGGCATTCTTTGCCCGTTCAGAGGAGGCTCGGCAAACACATTCAGTGCATAAGCTTGCTTTGGTACGGATCCATTCTGTAAATATTGATTAGTTCATATTCTAATATATTTTCCCTCTTTATCAACCTGGTTTGTCACTGGCTTCTGAAGGGAGCTCTAGCCTTAGAGGATGCACTCTTAAAAGGACTGCCTGTTCAAAAGGAAATTGAGGCCTTGCACAAATATCTCGAGGGTGTTGACCGAGACTCGCTCATAGATCTGGCTCTCTCATCCCTTCCAGAAGAGGCACGACACTCTGGTACTGATACTTTACTGCAGTTGAATAAGAAGGTTAGTATATCTGATGCACTTAGGATATCTTGATAAATGATGTCATATTAAACTGTCAATTTTTAAAGGCAATTGTATTTGTGTAACCAATTAGTCCATTGAGGATATACAACTTTTATGCTGTCGTGAAGCACAGTTAGGGCACTTTATATGCTTCGTTGGCTATTTCGTCTGTTTGACATGCTCATTTTCTGCCTTTATAGTTTGATGACCTCAAAGCAACACTACGACACTTCAGCTTTATTCCGCCTGGCGGTGGGGGCATTTTAGCGCACTCTTTAGCTTATGTTGCATCGTTCCTCAAGGTAATAAGCATACATATTATTTACTTAAATATCTTTCACATGCGTAATACCGCACTCTTTGTATTCAAAGGTCAAGGAGAGTGGCGACTTTGGCGGTGGTGTAGAATCTGTTATCAGCAGGGTGGATAACTATTTAGCTGAGGGGAAACTGGTTGAAGCAGCAGATGCTTTAGAAGAGGGTCTGAAAGGTAGTCAAGCTGCAGATGTAGTAGGCGACTGGGTGACAAGAGCAAGGAATAGAGCTATCACTGAACAAGCACTCACATTGATTCAGTCATATGCAACTTCAATTAGCCTTATCTGAACTTCCAGGTAGTACTCCGAGAAACAAAAGCCTCAGAGGCCACCAATATGGTACAAACTCTGATGTCTGCTAAACATGTCCATTTCTGGGAGGGATCAATAAATAATATTAACTCATCAATTGTGAATGTTTTCAGTAGAAGTGATTTTTTTATGCAATGATTTTGTAGAAAAGAAAAAGAAAACAGTGTGATGTTCAGATGTTGGTAATCAGAATTGAGACTCGGCAGCTAAAGACAACCAAAACATGGTGTAAGCAGGAATATTATGGAAATAGAGAAAACAGAAATGAAAGAAGAGAAATACAGCATTAAGCAAATTGCATCAGAGCATGCAGCTATTCATTAGATAGTGTTGGACAGCTTGGAGATGAAGCCTTCTTTGAATACAACCCCACTTGAAATAATCAGATAGGCTTTATGAGCATAGGTTTTATCTTTGCTTGGTAGTTTGTAAGTGCTCAAAGTTTTGCCACAGCATAGTCCAGCGCATCCACAAGGAAATCTGCAAAGAAACAAACAAGCAACAAAGTGTCGTAGGGGCACTGCCAATCAATATACATTTGTGCATATTACATGCTGATTAACAATCTCGAACTTAATTTATTACCTGCATCTGCTTTTGAGAAGCACATTGGGGGCTTGATTCGGAACACATTGCCATGCAGACCTCCTTTACCGACTAGCACACCAAGTTCTACACACAGCATGAGTCTAAATATTAGTCAATTTTTTTAACAATTGAAATGTAGTGTCTCGATCACATTGAATGGAAGGCACATATTAATAATCATACCTCTAAGTTTCTCAAATATGATAGCAGTTTCAGCCTTTGCAGGTGTCTTCAGCTCTCTGTCCGTGACTAGTTCTATCCCCACCATCAATCCCCTACCCCTCACATCTCCAATGACTAATGAGTGGGAAAATAAAGAACAAATTATTTACAAGTACTATCATATATGCATTCCTTTAAGATAACGGAGATTGGAGAACATACTTTCATATTTCTCTTGGAGAGACTTCAAACGGCCAAGCATGTGCGACCCAACTTCAGCACAATGCTCTTGGCGTCTTTCTTTATCAATAACTTTAAGCACTGCATGGCCTCCAGCTGAACACACTGGGTTCCCACCAAACGTGTTGAACTGAATTTTCTGAGCCATTACGCTTGCAATTTCTGGAGTTGTCACCACAGCTCCCAGAGGCAAGCCATTGCCTATACCCTGATATAATATCGATGTATTAAACTCTATTCATGCGAAATCATACTTGCGATTACACATCGACTCAAAAATATGAAGTGACTCAACATTTTGAAAATGTTCTTAAAAAAGACCTTGGCCATAGTGACTATGTCTGGAATGACTCCTTGAGTTTCAAAACCCCAATAATGGTCTCCTGTTCGGCCAAAACCAGTTTGGACCTCATCAGCAATGCATACACCTCCAGCCTTGCGTACTATCTCATAAACCTGTTTTAAGTACCCCGGGGCTAGCTCTACTGCTCCTCCAACTCCCTAATATACAGCGTGATTGATGGACATTGGTTATCAGATCTGTCGACAGCTTTCAAAAATGATAAACAAACAAACATAACCCACCTGGATGGTTTCAGCAATAAATCCGGCCACCTTCCCTGTAGTTCCAAAATCAATATGGTCTTGCACATCTTTGGCATACGCAGTGCCATCTGAGCCAAATACTCCTCTATAAGGATCAGGATTCACAACATGATGTATTTCTCCCTACATGTTTGCAATCAAATTATCAAAAACAATCCATCAAATGGATCAATAGCATCCGGAACATGGCACAAACCTGTGGTATTGCATACTTCCATGTGTTAAGAGCAGTGAGACCCATAGTTCCAGCACTACCCCCATGGTATGCATTTCGTAAGGCTATCATACCAAGATTCCCACTGTAAAGACGGGCCATAAGCATAGCCAGTTCGTTCGCTTCAGTCCCCGAGTTCACAAAATACACAACCTATTACATAAATCATGTAGCAATAGCATAGCAATAAGAAGCAGAAACTTTAAATCTTAGTCAACTTAGAACACCTCTTTAGCTAAAAGAACAAACCTTAAGATTTCCGGGCATCTTGGAGGCCAGTGCCTCGGCAAAGTCACCAATTTGATGGTTAAGATAGATAGTAGTTGCATGCTGAAGAAGCTGACTCTGATCCATAATAGCTTTCAAAATCTCAGGATGACAGTGTCCACAAGACACAGTAACAATCCCAGCAAAAGCATCCAAATACCTTTTCCCAGCATCATCATACAAATACTGCATCTTCCCCTCTACAATATTCAGCTATAGAACTCAAACAAATCATTCATCAGATCACACATAAAAGATCCATTTTTTACAAACACAAATGTGTGAACTAGAGAGTGAGAGACACTGACTGGTTTCTGATAGTAGTGAAATAGGGATGGTCCAAGGAATGTCTTGCGCTTGTGAAGGACATCATCAGCTGAGGGTCCAGTGTAAGGTTTAGGCTGGTAATCAAAAGGGGGAAGGTCAGGTGGGGTGATAGGGGAATCGGTGGTTGTGGCTGCGGAGATGGATGAAGTGGCGTAAAGTGATGATTTTGATGAGAATCTGGAGATGGGTCGGTGTGAAATCTTGGAAAGAAGCAATCTTTGAAACGCCATGGATCGATGGGGTGATGGCTGTTTAGGGTTGTTCTTCTTGTAGTGAACTTGTAACTGGTGATGTATTCTGATGTGTATGTAGATAATTTGATGTTTTTTAAGGAATATTATCTGATACATGAGCAACATTATTATCATGCAATATTCAATTATGATGCTTTCTAGAAGTGGGACTCTATGAGAAGTGTATTAGGTGACTGACTGCTGATTCACTGCTGACTTGGAAATTTGGAATCTAGATGCTTTTCATTTTCTTACATGCTTTAAATAAAAGATATTGTTTGAACTGAGATTCGAATTTTAATACATGCTTTAAATAAAGGATATTGTTTGAGATAAATGTTTTAAATAAAGGATGTTGTTTGAGATACATGTTTTAAATAAAAAATATGTTTGACTAAGGTGGTCGAATTTTGACATATATCCAATATGATCTTCCTGCTTATCATTTGACTATCAGCATTTTGATGCAAACTGCTAGATTATAAACTTATAATCATTTGAGTTTGCAACTACTAAACTTGGACATATGAATTTGCAACTCAGGCAGACTACATTTTCTTTACTAAATATAAACTTCTAAAACACCATACAAGTTGAGACACTCAGAGGATGTCCTGAAATGAAGGCCTGACACCAATAAAATGTTGAATGATTGTCCTCGGGTCACTGCACCTATATAAACACTTCACTCTCCTGTTCCATAAAATGTAACACACCAAGAAAACTATGAACAAAACCAGTCAGTATTTCCTGCTCTTGTTGCTATTGTTTGCTGCTGCAAGCACAAATGCTGAAGATCCATACCTCTTTTTCACATGGGATGTTACATATGGAACTATTTCACCTTTAGGTGTTCCTCAGCAGGTGATCCTCATTAATAACCAATTCCCTGGCCCCAATATCAATTCTACTTCGAATAACAACGTTGTCATCAACGTCCATAACCACCTCGACGAGCCTTTGCTCTTCTCCTGGTACTAAACATTATGTATCATATGCTAGTTTGATCCATATTTGGATTCATTTCACTCAGAACAACATTGGTTTACTATTCATATAGGAATGGAATCCAGCAGAGGAAGAACTCGTGGCAAGACGGAACTCCGGGGACAATGTGCCCAATCCCACCCGGACAAAATTACACATATCATTACCAAGTGAAGGATCAGATTGGAAGCTATTTCTACTACCCAAGTATTGGTTTCCAAAAGGCAGCTGGAGGGTACGGTGGCCTGCGTATAAACAGCCGGTTTACTAATTCCGGTACCATATGCTGATCCTGAAGATGATTACACCATTCTTGCTGGAGATTGGTACACTGAAAGCCATACTACGCTTCAAAAGCAACTAGACAGTGGAAAAGGTCTCGGACGACCTGATGGAATTTTAATCAATGGGAAAGCTGGTAAAGTTGGGGATTCGAACGAGGAGCCATTGTTTACTATGAAACCTGGTAAGACTTATAAGTACAGAATTTGCAATGTGGGTCTCAAGAATTCTATCAACTTCAGATTTCAAGGTCATGCAATGAAGCTTGTTGAAATGGAAGGCTCTCATGTGGTTCAAAACATATACGACTCGTTCGATGTCCATCTAGGCCAATGCTTCGCTTTCCTAGTTACAGCTGATAAAGAACCTAAAGATTACTACATTGTCGTGTCTTCGAGGTTTACTAAGTATAACCTTCAAGCAACGCGCATTATCCGGTATACTAATGGGAAACCGGGTTCTGCATCACCTGCATTGCCTGAGGCTCCAGTAGGATGGGCTTGGTCACTTAATCAGTTCCGGTCATTTAGATGGAACTTGACTGCTAGTGCAGCTCGTCCCAACCCGCAAGGCTCGTACCACTACGGGTCTATTGAAATTACTAGAACTCTCAAGTTTGTCAACTCAGCTGAACATGTAGATGGTAAGCTAAGGTATGCCATTAATGGTGTTTCACATTCTGATCCAGATACCCCAATGAAGTTACTCGAGTACTATAACGTGGCTGACAAGGTATTCAAATATGACGGAATTCCTGACGATCCTCCGGCGAAATATGAAAAAGTGCTAATCCAACCGAATGTTCTGAACTTCACTTTTCGTACCTTTATTGAGATCATATTTGAGAATCATGAGAAGAGTGTCCAATCTTGGCATTTGAATGGATATTCCTTCTTCGCCGTCGCGTAAGTTTTACACATTGCTCCTCTTCTTCTCAGTTCATCTATTATTCATATGCATTACTGATTAGTGAACTGAACAGGATTGAACCGGGAACATGGACGCCGGAGAAGAGGAAGAATTACAATCTACTAGATGCAGTGAGTAGGAACACAATACATGTATACCCAAAATCATGGGCAGCTATAATGCTAACATTTGACAATGCTGGAATGTGGAATTTGAGGTCAGAGATATGGGAAAGGCGATACTTGGGTCAGCAGCTTTACATCAGTGTCATCTCTCCGGCACGATCGCTCAGAGATGAATACAATCTTCCTGACAATTCAGTGCTTTGTGGCATTGTTAAGGATATGCCTAAGCCTCCACCTTACAGCATCTGAGAAAGCACGAGACAAAAATATTTAGAGAGGGATAAGTTCAGAATTTGTAAGTTGTTTTTTTTCTTGTTCTTGAATTTGGTTTTGATAGTTGAATAGTAAGATGATGTTTTGGATTGCAAAACTGAGATTCAAGGATCGAGCAAAATGAAAAAAAACTCACCAAAACCAGAATTGTAAGAACACAATTTTCTTCAAATGTAAAAAAGTAGTTACCCAACAGCCAACTAAATTTGTCGCCAAAAAACAACTGTAGAAGAAGGGATGTTATGTATTATTCCCATAAATAAAGTCATTCTCTCAACGACATATTCCAACTCAAGACCTCATTACAACATTAACAAACTGATTGAGCCTCAGCTCTTCTCATGTAAGTTTATGGTGTAAGGTTTGGGTTTAGGAAGGTTAGGCACAAGACCACACTGCAGAGCAGTGTCAGGAATGTTGTACTCATCTCTGAATGATTTGGCTGGTGAAAGGACACTGACATTAAGTCCCACATTCCTGAATTGTCAAAGGTTAGCATGACTGCTGCACATGACTATGGGTACACCTGGATGTTGTTCCTGCACACTACTGTGATGAAGTCCAGTGAAATTTGTTTTAAGTGTAAATTTTGAAATATGGACATCATTTTTCAAATAATTTTATTGCACAACACATACTATTCACCATAATGGAATCCATTAGTTCTTAAAATAAAAGTTCTACAAGTTGTGTTCAAATTCAAAAAGAGACGCCATATATATATGCCATCCAAGGATGGTAAATATACAACATGTGTTGCGCCATTTTTCAATCTAATCTATAATGGCACTAGAGAGTTTAGCCACCTAAATTTTGACAAAGCGCACATCACTTTGTCCAAAAGCTGTTCCACAACCTGGGCATTTCCTGTGGCGGGTCTCTAAGTTCTTTTGAATGCATGAATGGCAAAAAAGATGGTAGCACTTGGTAATAACAACCTGAAAATAGATTTTTGATTTCATGTAGTGTCAAATGATTATTTGAGAAATTGAGACAGAACCTCAACAATTACTGCATTCACTAATGTGAGAGTTTTTTACCTCTTTTGGGCGGTCAGAGCACACACCACATTTGAGAATGGACTTGCACTCCTTGATTTCATCTTTCAGTTTCTGTATAGCCGCTTCCCCAGTCGCAGCAGTCAACTCAGCTACCTTTCGGTTCATTTCCACTAGCTCTTCTTCAAGCCTTTTCCTCTCATTCCTGACGCAGACATGAAATGGTTAGCCGATATTCATCTGTATACCACACCCGGAATGTCCCAAGTTGTTTTTGACCTCAGCATTCTCACAGTGAGTTTATTATTGATAATGGAAGACTTATTCTTAAAATTCCATCAAGTGTATATTCATGGCTACTTCTAAACTCTAATTAAAAGTAAACATTTACATGAGTGGAGGCACTGATCATGATTCATAACCAATTACCTTTCATTCTCCAGACTGACTTGAGCATCACGAGTCTTCCTCTGGATTTGTTCATATTCTTTTTCAGAAGAAGCAACAGCAGATTTCAGCCATCTCAACTCTTTCTCAGCATCTGCCAACTCCCATTTAGAAGTTTCCAAACTTATTGCAAGATGCCTATCTTCTTGACAGGATTTGTTGGCCTCCGCCAACAAAGCGTTTATCTGACATGCTAAACTCATGAGTATGGAGATGGATTGGAAATATTCAAAGTGACAAGCATGGTAAATTTACCTGCTCTTCACTTTTGGCTATCCTCAATTTGACAGATTCAAGAGATGTATTTGCTTGTAGTAACTGTTTTGTTAAGGCCTGTTTCTCTGACAGTAAACTTGTGTATGACTGCTTTGTCTTCACACTCTCAGAGACCAGCTTTTTAAACAATCAATGAACAAGTGATTATTTATACAAACACAGGGAACAAAGAGACTACAACGGATCCGCACCCGACAGAAACAAGAAACTACAAATGACAAAAAAACTTCATAACACCAACAAATAATCCACACCTTAATATTATACTCGTCTCTTTCAGCAATCTGCTTTAACAAGTGCTGATTCTGAGTCTGCATATCTTCATAAGCCTGGCCAATTGTCTACAGCACAGACATTTTTAAACTAATAACTCCGGAGATGATGACCCAAAGGATAAGCTACAAAATAAGGAATGAAAAGTTATCAGTTATTATTAGGCACACTACCTCTATTTCAGTAATAAACGCATCCGCCTCAGCATCCTTAATTTTAATAGCTTCCTGAAGCTCTGCAAGTTGCCTGTCAGAAGGCATTACAAAAAAGTATATGAAAGTAGAAACATCCCAGTTCTAATTCTAAATTGTTTTTTTGTTTGTTCATTCTAAATACTACCACTGATGCAACCAAGAAATTCACTCCACAGAATAAATATGTATTTCACCTAAAACAGAGAAATCGCAACTACAAAAGAAAAATTAAATGAAAATTGACTGAAGCTGGCTTCAATGGAAAGATGTATTCGTGAAAAGCAAATACAGCGTTTTGAGTAAATTACTTCAGATATAATCAATAATTATATATCCCTGCATAAAAACCAACCGATAAACACTCGAAAAATAAAGTAGAAGAAAGAATAAACAAAATATCAGAAGAAAGTTAAAAAGGAATACGAATAGCGATGGTACTGCACGTTTAATTTTCTCAAAACAAAAGGTGATACCTATCTGAAGCATCAAGCTTGTCCCACAAATCGTTCTTTTCAGCTTCGGCTGCAGCAAGCCTTTGTTGGCATGCCAACTCCGCTTCATTTGCCGCCCTGACTCTCAGTTCTAAGCTATGTTCTGCAAGGGCAATTTGTAAAGCTTGGGCTTGAGAGAGTGCTCTGGATTCTGACTCTTTTATCTCCTTCAAGTCTCTGAGTTTGATGTCTGATGTAAGGTCTCAAGTGTGTATTTGACTTGACAAAAATTATGATGCAAACAACAGACACCGTAATGGATGCAATAAAAGCAAACCAAGAAATAACAACTGAGTTGGAGTGCAATTTCAAGATCAAACTAGTAAATCATCACATATCTATTTTCCCACCTGCAGTTCTAAGCAACAACACCGATGTTCATTTATTTGATTAACCTGATGATTTACAGTGCAGCTCATAAACAGATGAAAAAGATCACATTCAAGATTCTTCTCATGAACTACTGCTATATACTTATATAGACGAACGCATCATTTGTCTCGATAGAATTAATCGCATTGTTTATTAACTAATACATCTACATTACCTATAAGATTAAATAAATGACTTTTGAAGGTTTGAAGAATAACACCTACTGCTGCACCAGTCGGTTGTTCTTTGGACAAAAAATATCCCTATCGAAACTATATTTTGATTGTACCTGATGCTTTCACAGTTTTCTTGTTCATACATGTCCAGGACCAGTTGCAACTCTAGTTTTCCCTTCTGCAATCTCTCAATCTGTAACATACCAAAACCATTTTAAGAGTATGTATCCACAAAAACCACGAAAACAAACATGCTACAGCTTTGCCTATGTTCTATATATGGTTCCTGGTCCTCACATCATACAATATCATATTAAGAATAACAATCATATTTATATATTTCATAACACAGCCAGTTATTTGATTTTACTTATGCCTCTACCTTTATTTTGAAATTTTAGAAAATATCCAGCTAAAAATGGAAAACTGACAATCGTGGTGATTATCTAAGGTAACAACTAACAAGCCCGAAAAAACGTCAATCAAAATTTATCATTACTTGTACAAATTGAGACACTACGCATTCTTATTAGCAATTTACATTTCAGAGAAAATGCCACATTTTACACAAACAATGGAAATTTAAGAGAAATGCCACATTTCAATTACTCAAAATGCCACATTTTACATTTCAGAGAAAATTTATGAAAATATCCAGCTAAAAATGGAAAACTGACACTAGTGGTGATTATCTAAGGTAACGAGCCCAAAAAGAAAAACGTCAATCAAAATTAATCATTACTTGTACTAATTGAGACATCAGACATTCTTATTAGCAATTTACATTTCAGAGAAAATGCCACATGTTGGTTAATGAACATATACAGCTTGTTGGTTAATAACACAGCAAACTCACATGTTCTTTGAGAAATTTTATCTCTTTTATCTGTTTTGCACATTGATCAGCTATATTTTTCTGTTCTCTGGCCTGCACAGGATGAAAATACAATTTAGCTACAATATATAACTTTGTTGACGCTTCGAGACACCTCTATATAAATAGGGACCTTTGAAATTAACAAAGTATGCAACGACATAGACTTTTCGCGCAAGGAAATGGCTTCACCAGCTGTCCCCTGCCAGCGATTCAGCTGAGCTTCCATCATTTTCATTTCTCTAGCAAGGGCAGAGGCCATTACACTGAACTCTGCTTTGATATCCTTTCTGCCTGAAATCACCATAAACGATAATAGTCAAAACTACATAATTCATAAAATATCTAGCTATTTGGCTCAAGTGAGCAGTAGCATGTAGAAAACAATGTTCTTGGTAGATCTCATAAAAAGTGGTGATGAGGTAATTTTCATAGCTTACAGTTTAATTATTTACAGTTTGATGCTCGCTGCAAATTTTAACCAATTCAATTTGATTAACATTATTTGCTTGTTAAAATAAGAATCTTACCAGTATTTTGTATGGCCTCTTCCATTCTGATTTCATTTTCATTATTTTCTTTTATATAATTGGTCAGCTGAACTTTGAGCTCTTCAATTTTAGATTCAGCAAATTCAACATGACTTCTGGCAACATCAGCAGCCTCAGCTTTTGTCTTTAATTCATTCTCTCTTCGTATCACATTAGACCTATCTACCTGTAATAAAAGCCATCTAACGAACCAAAATAGCTTCTAGATAAGCGTGAAAAAAATAACTTCATCAATCAAACCTGCAATGATTCTGTTAACCCTTTATACCGTTCTCCTTCGGCATTCCAATGATGAAGTTGATCATTTAGGACGTTGTAGGGTCTCGAAGCATAGACAAATTTATCATCCTTCAGTTCATTCTGCAATTAAATAATGGTTATGGACTCGTGATCAAAAAGATTTCTCAAATGCAAAACGTTTGTACCACACTTGTAAGAGATTATTAGATACCTCCATCTCTTGAACTTGTTTTAGTAAGGATATGTTTTCTTCTTGTACTTCTTGAAGCTCTGAAAAGCGACCTGAGGCCAGCATCTAGATTACCATAAAATAATTTTAGAGTCTGTAGAGTGTAGAGGCACAACTATAATTGATTATCGATAGAGCCCTATGAACCTCAACATTTCAAATACATGAATCTTTGGGAACTCTGGCTTCATTCCTAGGACTGTACTTTTCAACTAGCAGGGAACCACTAAGAAATTTTGTAAAAAGGGAGGAAGAATAAAATTCTTGTTCGAGAACTACCTTTGTCTCATCAATGGAATCCCTCAGCTCACGGGAGCCTTTTGATTTATCAGCAGGTTGCTCAGGGGATACGCTCCCATTGACTGCACTTGGAACTGAGATGTGCACTCCGGAAGCAGCATCTTTCTGCATTTTCAGATTGATGAATTTTCGTCTACTCTCCTCGAGTTCCGCGATGCTCTCCTCCAAGTCACCTTATTTATAGACAAAAGTCATGTAAGAAACAAGAGTACCACTTTCTTCTGTCCACCACATGCGAATGGTTAGCCAGAAGCAAAATTCACTGTATAGACTGACAGACACTAAAGGAACACAATTTAGCAATGGCATTTGACAACTAGGTGCATGACTAATTGCACAATACAAGTTCGAAATTCGAAAATTAGTAGATACATTATAAGACAAAATACCTGCAATTCGCTTAATCTCAGCTTGATCAACTGAATACGTCTGAATGTAGGAGTGAATTTCATCAGCATATTGTTTATGCTTTACGTGAATAGCATCAATGACAAGGGACAAATTCTTAGACTCCTCTTTAAACATTTCCTCTATCTTGCATATGGTGTCTGAAAATCCAAAATGAGAAAGTGATGTTTAGACTTCCTGAAGAAACCCAGTCAAGGAAAGCAGATACAACCACATTAAATCACGAAACATGCCCATAAGAATTTTCTCCACCAACCTTTAGAAGATGGGTTTTCATGTAAAGCCTGAGCTAAACTTATGGCATTTCTTTCTTGGACATCAATAGTCTCTTGTAGAAATGTCATCAATTTGCTTGAAGACGAATAGCGCATGTTCATTGCATCTTCAAGGCTTTTATAGTTTCCTTGAATATCTGGGTCTATTTGTAGAAGCCTTTGAAGGAAAATCTCCTCAGGAGGACATGATGGAATGGACCCTGCAATAACTCATGTTTATTCCACATATCAGAACATAAAAAATGGAATATAGAGAGAGTAAGAAAAGGCAAGAGATGATACTTCGGACACTGTCTATGCGGTCTAAAAATGTCAATGAACTTGGATCACCCCCAGCTTCGACTCCAAACAGAACTAGGTCATCCAGTAACTAAATGGATACATAAGAAGAACGTGTAAAAAACCCGCAAAATTTTGCTATATTAGAAATTCTGAAACAACAAGACCAACAAATCTGACCTGATTCCAAACCCTATTAGTTGACATTAGTATGTCATCATATGTATTTTGTTTCTCCAGCAATTCTTGAATCTTTGCTTCTATATTCAGCATCTCGTTCTTCTGCATGTCTAACTGTTGCACAAGCACTTGATTTTGATTTTGAAGGACTCCTGCATCTATCTACAACACAAGAAATAAGAATGTAACAAGTTTTCTCTATTTGACATAGGCTCTTCAAAATCATATGATTTCAGTCCATCAAAGCAAACAGAGAATCGCAATACACTCAATAAGAAATATCGTATAGTCATTAACTAGCACTTTCAAAACAGAGACCTAGTATTGAAGACTGCATATCAGTGAATTCAAGATAAAGACCTATCAGCAGTTAACAGGCGAAACGTACAATCAATTGTTACAATCACCTACCAGTATCCTTCCGTTATCTGTCCATGCGAAATTTACCACACAGACGCGACGAAAAACACTTGTGCGAGCACAAATCTAATCGCAATCTCAAAAATGACGGCGCCTCGAATGAGAACATGTAGAACCCTAGAAACCATTCTGAAAAGCAAAAGAATATTTCTTTTTTCCACTCCAAGGTTTTTCAAACTAAATGACGTCGTTTAGATCATAACAATTTCTAATAACATATACCGTCCAACTCAATCACTTTCCCGCGTACACACCAGCGTAAAATCAAGAAAGACTGCCAACTCACCCGTCCTTGGCTCCAATCCCAACAAATTCATGTATTGATTCATTAAGATTTCAATAAGCGGTGACTTAATAGTTAATGTTTCTCACAATAAAATTATTCTTTTCCTGTTTCGTACTCGTGATTCTAATAAGTGGTAAGTAATGACTATCAAATTGCTAAGAAATTTCATGCTCAAGTTGGGGGAGGTCGTAAATACTTTTACAACGAGTACATAATTAATCTCTAGTCCTTGTTCCAACTATTCAGGTGATCGGATCAAAACTTACTTTCTAAAACTGCAGATAATTGTGTTACACTAGAACTTTTAATCACACCTTAAAAGATCCAGTTAAGAACAAATGTGACGGAATTCCGATATTATAAATGGTCCAACGATTCAACGTCCTCTATTATCTGATTGTAAATTGTAGTACTTCTAGTCAAAAATCAGACTGTTACGTTGCTGAATGTTATTGTAACGAAATGATTACCATCCAAAAAGGAAACCCTAAGTATTATCAGCGGTAAGAATTGATTTTTATTGAGCAAAATTAATACCCAAAACCCTAAGAACTAACGATTTCATATGAAGTAACTGAATTCAGTTCAAAGATATTTCGTATTCAAATCAAAACAATTCAACGCTAAATATGCAGCAATTAAGGACATGAAAAAGGATTGACGGTTGCTTACTGGCTCGCTATCGGAAGGCGGAGCGTTGGAGTTACGGGCCATCGGAGAGGTTAAATGTTGCCGCTTCTTCTCCGGTCCGTCTGAGTCGGCGTTCTCCATTACACCGCAACCGTCACGGTGTCGCACTCCACCGTTGCGGACTGACTCTTGTCTTCTCATGGGACGACGACGAGACGACGTCGTTGTGAGTGGGCCGAGCCTTTTAGCTGTTCGCTTGGCATAATCAAGCCCATTTGCGTTTGATAGTGTTTTATAAGAAATTTTTCTATCATTTTTTAATAAATTTACTTTTAATTAAATTTATATTGAATTAACAAAAAATACGAGACAGTTGGTGAGTGACGGTTATTAATATTTACCGTTAAATTGAAAGAAATCAAAGGTTAAGATGATGTCCTTATGTTTAACATAAATTTATTAGTCCTCAAATAAAACGATATAAATTTATATTTTCATGAGTTAAGAGTATGTGCAGTTTTTGTATGCGGAATAAATTAAAAAAGAAGACATTGAGACAATAAAGAATAAGAATCTTGTTAATAAACTAATCAATCTAAGCATACGTAATTTCCGACGCCAGGGTGATTAATTAAGGTTGGGGTCAGCCAATGCATGCTTTGACAATGTCAGTCAATGTCTTTCATTTAATTTGTTTTTACAATTAAGTTGCCGGTCTGCCCAGTTACCCATACTATTTAAATTGCTAATCTGATTTCCCGTCAGATCTGGTAACCCAAAGCCAATATACTTAAAACGATAATCAAAGTTACGAATTGTTATATAGAGGTTGTATCATGTGGATCCATCTAATTTGGTAGACTCGTTGACCCCTCTTGCATCCGTTGATTGCATTTGTTGGACGCACCAGATTGCTCCACGTATGTGCAAGTCACATGCTTTATTAATGCGCTGCCACAATCTGGTGTGTCCAAAAAATGCAATCGACGGGTGCAAGAGGAGATCCACGAGTCCACCAAATTAAGAGGATTCACATGATACATTTCCTTGTTATATATGATATTGATAACCGTCCGTATTTATTATTAATACATTTTATAATTAATTAATAACTAATTTTAATCTCAATAATTAAATTAATCAACGATTAAAATATTGTCTTTATATATCTCAAAAAAATAATCAATCTTCTTAAAACTTAACCCTAGACTTATATGAACATCTTCGAAACGACGCTACTTTATTTGGCATCACAAAATCCCAGTTCGAGAATTTTACTATAATTTTCAAAGTGGCAACCAATTCACAACCCCAGACAGTTTCATTGAATAAAAAATCCAAAACTAGTTCCAGCGGCCAACAAGTTTACACGCATTTGAATTCACAAGGATGAAGGACCTACCAACTATACTCCAAATCACACCCTATAAATTGAATCCATCTATGGGCTATGGCTCGATCATACTTGGAAACAAGAATCCAAACTTCCATACCAAACCAATCCACCAAAACAAACCAGACAACCAAACGTTGTACATGCAACAGCCTAACGATCTCTTCTAGTGCTACGTAATATGTGGTCTTGTTAAACTCTCTGACCTGCCCTCTCCTGTCCCTTACTTCACAATTTCAATTTAAACCCGGAAACTCCAAAACCTTAAACCACACTGTGTTGAGAAAATGGAGCAGCAAGAAGCGGTCGGTGCGAGGATTACAATTAAGGGTATCATCAGTTTGTTGATGTCTATTGTGGAGGATGATAAGAAGAAAAAAGTGATTTCTTTAGGAATGGGTGACCCATCTGTGTATTCTTGCTTCAAGAATCCTCCGCAAGCTGAGCAAGCCGTCGTGGCAGCTCTCCAATCCGGTAAATTCAATGGGTATGCTCCAACAGTTGGCATTCTCCCCGCCCGAAGGTAAGTTTTCAAAATTGATTGAATTTGAATTGAACTGGACTGAATTGGAATGAACTGAAATGGATTGAATTTACAGGGCGATTGCGGAGTACTTGGGGAGAGATCTTCCATATGATTTGAGTGCGGATGATGTGTATGTGACATCTGGTTGTACACAAGCGATAGATATTGCGTTGACGATACTGGCAAGACCTGGTGCTAATATATTGTTGCCTAGGCCTGGATTTCCCATTTATGAGCTTACTGCCACTTTTAGGAACTTGGAAATTCGACATTACAATCTCCTTCCTGATCAGAATTGGGAAGCTGATCTTGCCGATATTCAGTCTCTTGCTGATCACAACACGGTTGGATTAGTGGTTATTAATCCTGGGAATCCTTGTGGGAATGTATACTCTTATCAACATTTGAAGGATGTGAGTTTGGTAGATTTTTGCTAGCAAATTTGGAGAGAGTAATTGAATTTTCTGATTGAAATATTTGTTGTCATTGTTTAGATTGCGGAGACTGCCAAAAATATGCGCTGTCCGGTGATTGCAGATGAGGTGTATGGACATCTTGCTTTTCGAGGTACTCCATTTGTGCCAATGGGTGTTTTTGGATCAATGGTACCTGTTCTTACACTTGGATCTTTATCCAAAAGATGGATTGTGCCTGGATGGAGGCTTGGTTGGCTTGTCACCACAGATCCGTGTGGAACATTCAAACAGCCAAAGGTCTCTATGCCATATAAAATCAAACTGTTGATAAGTTTTGATGTTTGATGTTTTTCGCTGACAAGTGTTTATGTATTAGGTTGTGGAGCGAATTAGGAAGTACTGCGACACGCTTGGAGGGCCTCCAACATTCCTACAGGTTTCAAACTTCAAAAGATTTTTTTGTTATTTCACTTTTTTTTTCTTTCACTTACATATCAATGTTTTCGAGTAATTAGGCCGCAGTTCCCCAAATCATTGAGCATACAGATGTGACATTTTTCAAGAAAACTCTTAATCAGCTAGAACATGGCGCGGACTTGTTATTCAAAATGACGAATAAGATTCCTTGCTTACACTGTCCCACCAAACCACAAGGAGCAATGGCCATCATGGTACAAGAACATGACAAGTCATCTACCTAAAATACCTTCTATGGATATTATCTAACTGTTAATTAACATCCTCGGGATTCAGGTGAAGCTGAATCTTTCGGCCCTGGAAGATATAACTGATGATATAGACTTTTGTTTCAAGTTGGCAAAAGAAGAAAACGTCATAGTTGTTCCAGGTAACTTACTCCATAGTGAAAACTCGCATCTAAAAATTTCTCTATGACAGAAAATATAAAACTTTGTTTTGAACTTTTTTGTGTGAGCAGGCGTGGCGTTGGGGCTGAAGAACTGGCTGCGCTTTGTCTTCAGCGTTGACATACCATCGCTCCAAGAGGCACTGGAACGGATAAAGAAATTCTGCTGCAGGCATTCAAAGACTGTCCCATTTCATGAATAGTATACGTGATGATATTCTTACAGGCTACCCAAATATCCCATATTATGAGTAGATGAAGATTATTTGCAACTCAGAGATGTAACAAGACTCAGGACGTTAATAAAACACTAGTATTTAGTGCACAAAAATTTGTGCATAATATGTATTTTTATGTAATTAAATAAAGAAATATATAAATAATCAAATTTATTAAGAGTATGATAGGTTATTATGATATGGTAATTATAAGAAGATGTAGGGGTAATTTTGGCATCCGAAATGTGGCTTCAAAATAACCGTTAATAGTGGGTCTTGCGCTTTATTAATAGGAAGATAAAACAGTTTCCCTACAAGCTTAAGGTGACAAGGCTTAAAGTGCATCCAGGCAACAAACTCGATTCATTTTTGGGTTTAGCTATTTTACATTCAACTGTTTTGAATCTGTTCAAGCTGATCTGATATCACAAGGCACGTCGATCATCAAGGTAACATACCGGCAAGAAGGCTTTACAGAAGTTCCTTTTTTCTTCTAAGTATATTTATATTTGATGGTATTGACACATGATGGCCATGTTCTACTCCATGTAAAGCATCTACCAAGTTTTGTATGCTTTTTTTTCTCAAGTAGTTGTGGCTTGTGGGTTTCTTTATATGCTTGTGGCCATATGCCACTCTTTAAGACTTAACTACTTATTAATCATCTGTAAAAAGAAGCTAAAATGATCTCCACCAGCACCACACATGATAATTATTGACATCTCTACCAATTTCCTTAAATCTTTCATTCAGCAGATATATCTCTGGACTAGTAGGTTCAACTTTATTTTTGTAACTTATAACTTATTATTTTTGTTAATTTTAACAAGAGTTGTTTTAAAATGACATTTGACATAGAAACAACATATTAATGATTGAAATTAAAAATAAATTTTAATTAATTTGATAATAAATTAGCCAAAAAAAAAACACGTGACGATTAAGGATCAGCGTTGAATTAGTATAAATTAACATTTGAAATAGTATATTTTCTTTTACAAAATATATTCGTCCTCATAAAACCTTTCGAATCTAACAATATTGGAGGGAAGCGATCCAACAACAGTATTGATTCATTAATTTTACCTACTGGTCAAATATTATTTTTAATTACATTTATGTTAATTCTTAATTTTTCCATAACATCATTTTTTTTCCATAACATCATTTGTTATTATTATATTATTCCAAAGTACAATATTCATAAAAACAGTAACAAAATTGAAAATTGGGGTCTCGCGATGCTGAACGACTCCGGCGAAGTTGAAGACTGAATCGGAGCAAAGTCGGAGGGGAGAACGAGGTGTAGAAAGATGGGAGATTTGATCGCACTTGTCGTCTCCTTCTTCGTCCTAATTTCGCTACTCGTCACTGTTGTTTACCAGGTCTCTTCTCTTCCTTCTCCATTAAACCCTAATTTTTATCTCATTTATGCAGACATTTTTAATTATATTTTTGAATTGAATCCCTCATTCTGAATTTTTATTGTCTGGAGCCAGTCTCGAATGTTGAAATTTTCAATTGCAGTTAGTTTCTTTATTGAATCACAGTCACTGGCAATGGCATAGCAGCAAAGTTGTGTTTTTTAATTTTATAAGTTTATGAATTAACGCGATTTATGTTTCGATTGATGTAGTTGATGTGCTTAGCTGATCTGGAGTTTGATTATGTCAATCCATACGACTCGTCATCCCGTATTAACAAAGTCATTTTGCCTGAGTTCATTGCTCAAGGAGTTCTCTGCCTTTTCTATTTATTCACCGGCCACTGGTTGATGTCGCTTTTTTGCGTTCCTTACTTACTCTACAACCTCAGGCTGTAAGTTTTTGGCTCTATATGCTATTTATTTTAATGTTAAGCACTACGACTACTCATGGTCTTGAAATTGCACATTAGCTGCAAACCAATTATCTTGCTTTTCAAACACATGTTCATATGAATCTCATAATTGATAAATGTTGGTCTGTGTTTGAGTTCTCGAATAAGACATTGGAGGTCAGATCTAACAACCAGTAATCATGTATCACTCTTCTTTGGTTGTATGGCATCGGTATCCCAATAGTTCTAATCTAAATTTTCGCTAGGTTTCTGGCTACTTGTAGTTGTAGATGGTTGATTTGATTGGTGCTAGTGGTAATGGTATTGGTAATATATAGGAAATCAGTTGATGTGTTTAGTTTCTTTTTGTATACTTATTTTTCCTTTTACTAAGCAGGTACATGCGAAGACAGCATTTTGTAGATGTAACTGAAATATTTAACATGCTTCATTGGGAGAAGAAACTACGACTTATCAAATTGGGATATCTCATATTCCTCATATTTGCCTCTATATTTTGGTATGTAAACAGAAATAGTTTTCTGACATCACATTTTGGTTCCGTGTATATGCTAGATGAAAATATCTTACTCGTTTTGTAAATGTTATTTACAGGATGATTATGACCATACTGATTGAAGATGAGTGATGGGATTTAGGCAATCACTCACATCACAGTGGCATAAATGGCTTGCCGGTAGAAAATAGACTTGCAACCACCATGTTACAATTGACGACAAAAGGATAAACATAAGCCTCGCCGACTATTATTCCCCTACCAAGTCAGCCCATTTCCCACATGTAGAAATTTTTGTTTATTTTTTCCAATCGTTTTTTCGTGTGTTTGTTTGTTGTCTTTTTCATTGATAGTCAGTCATCAGCACCAGGCCTACATCCTACGCTTGTAAATTTTGGAATCTGAATCCTTTTGTGCTTCCTGAATTGATTTATTAATTAAAAATTTGAGATAATCATTTTATAGTGATTTACACGGATAATTAAAGTGAAATAAAATATAAAATAAAACGTGCAGCAACGTCCGCCTCAAGCACTGTTTTTGACTCTATCCATCCCCATAAAATCCACAACGTACCGGTCACGTTAGCTAAACTGACCTCCACGTTCACTTCTCTCTCCACGATAACCGAATCCCATTCGTCTGTCATATTCTCTACGTCACAGCCTCGTGCGTTTAATTCCATTCCATTCCACTGCACCAACACCTCTCTCTCGATCGTGTAACTTTGCTTCGAGTTCCGACCATGTCGCTCAGAAAATCCTTCTTACGAAGAACGCCGACCAGACCCGAACCGATCTCCAAGTCGTTGATAGATTCGGCTGCGGAGGATGCTGTTACGGTTGTGAACTCGACAGTGGAAGAATCGTGGGGGACATTGTATTTGGATCTTCTGAGAGAGATTATTGGAAGAGTAGAAGCGACAGAATCGGTGGCCTTCTAGAAGGAGCGTTGTGGCGTGTGCTGGTGTTTGCAGGAGATGGAGAGACGTTACTAAGGAGGTTGTTGGATTGACTGGGAAGATTACTTTTCCTTCGTGTCTCAAACAGGTTTGTTACGTTCCTTTCGGATTGATGATTTTGTAGTTGAGTTAGTTAGACTGGATTTTAAAGAGTTAGAGCTTGAATTGGAGATGCAATTTTGCAATTGAGGTTTGATGCTAAGTGGTGATATATGGAAATGTATATAGCTGGATTTGGTACTGAAATGGTTCTAAGTAAATTAATGCACTGCATAAAACCAAGTATTGTCAATTAACATATCTATTCCATGGTAATGTCTGTCTCAAGAACTCTACTTTTCATTGCCACGTCAGCTCAGATGACCTGATTCGTATAATGAAGGAATTTCAAATTTGGCATGCGTTGATAAAGAGTTTTCCGTTTTACATATCTTTGATGAGACTGGTAGCTGACTGACACCTAAGATGAATATGTAACTAATTTATACCCAGTTATCAGCTCGTGTTGTATGGTTTCTCTTTTTATTATAAATTTTCTTGACAAGAGCTTTTTCATTTCTCTAGATACTTTCACTTGTTTTATCTTTGTTGTGACTTGCGGCCTCTGCTTATTCCATATCCAATGATCATAGTTCTAATATTTTTTATTTTTGTCTACAGCCAGGGCCTTGTGAAACTTCACAACAGTGTATAATTAAAAGGGACAAAAGGAACTCCACATTTTATCTCTACATGGCAGTCCAACATTGTGAGTGATTTTAACCTTAATTCTTAGAAATTTTGAGCGCAATAGTTTTCATATCTTCATTAATTGTTTATTTATTCACACTGTTAATGTGCTCGATCTATTTGTTATTTGATGAATATGCCTTATCTAGAAATACATTAGTTATATTTATTTACATGATTATCTGATGTCATTACTGGTGTCCTTGGCTACTGGCTAGTATTGAAAGTATAATTATATATCATGTAATTAGGGTTAGATACTGTACTAGTAACATAGTTTATGTAGAGCTTTCCTTAATAAACATCAGTATGTTTCCAGCTCCCTAGTCTGCGACTCTGTGTTACCCTCCTTCACGAAAATGACTGCATTGAAGAATGAGATACGTGACATCTCATATTCTTTCTGCTTTTGTTTACTGGCGCATCCCACACATAATTTGTTTTGCATATGATTCTGATGAGTCATGCTATAACAAAATGTATTTTTGATGATTCCTTTGGTCATTATGATCCAGCTTTCACAGATAATGGCAAGTTTCTGTTAGCTGCAAAAAGATACCGACACGGGGCTCATACAGAATACATTATTTCACTTGATGCCAATGATATATCCCAAAGAAGCAACACTTATGTTGGAAAGTTAAGGTATTCAACTGTGTCCAAATATTTTGGTTTGCTGTCGTAAATGTTCTATGTAGTCATGTAGTGAACACTATTACAAAGACAGGTACAGAAGCCACATTTACATATTTTCCCAACTCTCATTTTAGCTTATATCAAATAAATAATCCCCCTCGCGTCAAAGTTTCTTTCAATAGTGATGTAAAAATGGCTGAAGTTAATATATACTTTTCAAGCTAAGAAGTTGATGTATTTTTGAAGCTATGTTACATAATGTACACTTATACTTCTGCTTTTGTGCAGCTCTGATTTTATAGGCACCAACTTTACCGTCTTTGACAGCCAGCCACCACAAAAAGGTGTGAGGCCCTCAAACCACAAATCAATTCGTCGTGTTGCTAGCAAGCAGATAAGTCCTCATGTCCCTTCAGGGAACTTTGAGGTTGGGCAGGTTTCTTATAAATTCAATCTTCTGAAGTCAGGAGGCCCTAGGAGGATGGTTTGCAGTGTTAAAATCCCAATGTCAGAGAGACCTTCCAGCCAGCAGCAAGCAGAAATTTTGAAGGGTAAGAAGACGGAATCAGGTTCTAACCATCGCATGATTTTGAGGAACAAAGCTCCAACATGGCATGAGCATTTGCAATGTTGGTGCTTGAATTTTCATGGGCGAGTAACAGTTGCATCTGTAAAGAACTTTCAACTAGTTGCAACTATTGGCCAAAGCCAGCCAGGAGGAAAACTGCAGGAAGAGACTGTTCTTCTTCAATTTGGGAAAGTAGCGGATGATACATTTACCATGGATTATCGGCAGCCATTATCAGCCTTCCAAGCATTTTCAATATGCTTAAGCAGCTTTGGAACTAAACTGGCATGCGAATAGTTAAGTGTCTAAAAGAGGTATACTGATTTAACCAAGGAGATGCTAAGTGGGTGCTGTTACAAAGGAGTTACATTTGGTTTGTGTTAAAGAGTAACATTTTGACGGTGGTTGGATGATTTTATGAAAGTGAAAGTAGAGTGAGCAAATTCCAGCGAGCATCCAGTCAACCAGTGTCTTTTGTAAATACCTAAGAGAAATCCTTTACAAAATGCCTCTTGAACAAATATTATCTATTTTACTGATGACTAGTAGTGAAAGGCGTAATTGTTGGTTAGCATGTCCTTCCTTTCCACTTACTGGATTACAGTCATACAACTGATGAATGTAAAAAATAAGATGTTTTAAACATAACGAATAGCACAAGTATACATGAGTTTAATATTGTTTGATTAAAGATCAAAGAGAAGGTAAATATTTGAATGATCAGAGGACACAATCTGAGGTGTGGTATAAGTATTCTAATGTTTGAGATTAAATTTGATTGGACGGATTTTTGACAACTATTTTCTAATTAAATATCATAGTTGAATTTTTAATAATTAACAACTGGAGACTCTTACCAAAATTAAATATCCTTCTTGAATTTTATTCTAATTTTACATGTAATAGGAAAAGCTTCACCTCATAATTCAAATTTGAAAATCTAACGGATCTGAGATTCCTCAAACGGCAACAAAAGACGGATGAAACTCGGCACTGAATGAAACTCAACTTAACCCTAACTTTCCATCTCAAAAGCCTAAACCCTCGTTTTTCAGGATTCCCATTTCGAATTTGAAATCCCTCGATTTCGAATTCTCTCAGTTATCGCTTTATTATTACACCTTTAATTGACGATGGCGGAGGCTCATCAATGGCACGATCCGCTTCTAATCACTGACGCTTCTTTGCAGGAAGCTGAAACCATAGTCAACCGAAACTGTGAGAATTTAATTTTTTTATTCTTCTTTAGGGTTTGGAGTTGGAGATTGTGAATTAGGGTTTATGATTCCTGATTTTGATCTGCAGGCAATTCAGATCTCAGCTGGCGGTGGTGTGATGGTGGATGGAATTGATTTGATGGCAGAAGGTTATTTTCGATCTGTACTTGTGTTTTTTTATAGCTTCAATTTTTCTGCCTTTTGAAATATTACTTGAGAATGTTGTTATTAAACTGATGTGATTATGATGTGTAGATGTGTGCCGGAAAAACAAATTGTCTGAACCAGCTGATGATAGTTGTCTTGGTAAGGCAGTGTTGCAGTGCATTGGCCTTTCTTTTTGATGTAGATGTTGTGTAACTGAATGTTTTTTATCTGCTACTTTTGTTAGATTTGTCCATGTTTGGATACTTTTCATCTGCTCAAGATTTAGTCACTTATGCTGGCTCTCCGGAGACATATAGAACAATTAATGAAGGATCACCTGAGATTATGAAAAGGGCTCGCTTTGAGGAAACTGAACCAAGAACGGACATTTCGTTTGAGAAGGACATTAATGACTGTAAGATCAATTCAGCATCACCTGATTTAATCATGTGTGACACTTCTCCCAACATTCCAGAAAAATGCAATTGTATTTCACCTGAATATTTGAAGAGTAATTATGATGAGGATATTGAAGAAAATGTGGACATTTCCTTTGAGAAATGCTGGGATGAAGAGTGCAAATCGCCTGAAGTCAATGCCAAGCCTACTTGGCAAGAACCAAACAAAAAAGATTCATTTGAGCTTGTTCCGATACTACAAAATCATGAAAATATGCCACGAGATCACCTTCCAATTCTGCACCTGAATTCAGGGATGACGGGAGGAGATATGATCTCCTTTGGCGGGATATATTACGTTAGCGATGATCTTTTTGATGGTGGTGAAACTTTGAAGACAGGTGTCGTATTTGGTGATGGTGAATGTTTGTCTTTGTACCAAACAGCTCGTTGTGGGAATTTTTCATACAGATTTCAGTTTCTTGAGCCTGGGACGTATATTTTGGATTTCCATTTTGCTGAAGTCATCTATAGGTCCTCGGGTATGCGTGTGTTCAACATTTTGATACAAGAAAAAATGGTGAGGAATGAGATATAAGTTTTTCTATGATGAAACTTAATATTGTGGGCACTGTGTAACTTCATCTCCTGATTGCTGCAGGTAGTTTCGGGCTTAGACATATATGACCGAGTTACAGCTAATAAACCACTGGTATTATCTGACTTGAAGACATATGTAGGTGCTGAAGGAGAATTATCCGTTCGATTTGAAGGTGTTGTTGGAAGCCCTATTCTTTGTGGCATTTCCTTGTGGAAACAAAGTTGTAAGAGTAAGTTGAAAGATTCATTTGGTTGTGCTTCAACTTTTGATCCTGGCTATAGTCATTTACTGATAGTTTGAGCTTTCTGGTCAGGTCCCTCAGCTGCCAAATTGTCAGAGTTGTCACCTCATGAAGTAATTCAGCCTATCATATAAATCACTAATTTCCATGTTACAAAATTTAGTTTTTGATATTGGATTCTGTGCTTTGTAGAACTGTGGCAAGTTTAATATAAACGGAGTTGCTCAACAATTATGTGAGGACTGTGAGGTGCAAAGGAGAGAACTGCAAGAAAAAGATTGGCTCATTGAGAAACTTCAGAGAGAGAATCAATTGAAAAGTAGAGAGTGTCAAGAAGCGTGTAAATCATTGCAGGAGCTTCAAAACGAACTAATGCGGAAGTCAATGCATGTTGGGTCCCTGGGTATGATATTGCAACTGAAGTTGTTCCTTCAGTTGGTTCACGAAACAGAACTCTTATGCAAATAATTCTTGTAGCTTTTGCTGTTGAAGGACAAGTAAAAGAGAAAAGCAAGTGGTTCTCATCACTTAGAGACTTAACTAGGAAGTTGAAGGTAAATATATCATTACAGTGCGATTTATATTTTCTTGATTGTGGTTGGTGATAATTTGTATTTGTGATTGTCTAAAGATCATGAAAATAGAGCAAATTGAATTGTCTGAAGTAGCGGTAGCCGAGTATAAGAAGTGCATGTCAGATTTCACGATATGAGCTCCATCATTCAGTCAACCAGTAAGTTCAAAAATATTTGTTTTGGTTTGAAAATTATTTGACTTGCGTCTAGTGTGTAGTCTTTGATTTGATCTAGATTTTTCTAGTGCTAATTTCTTTTGCTCTATAACAGTAAGCCAAGAAGCCGATCTTCATCGTGATCTTAAAATAAAATTCAGTGAAGGTTTAAAGGAAAGAAAAGAACTGTACAACAAGGTTTTGGAAATGAAAGGTTGCCCTAAATGTGATTTGTTAAATGATTCACCATATGAGAGGTTGTGTTAGATTTTTACTGACATGTTCTTGTTGCAGGGAACATTAGGGTCTTCTGCAGGTCAAGGCCTCTCAACGCTGAAGAAATATCTTCAGGAGCTTCCATGGCAATTGATTTTGAATCTGCCAAAAATGGGGAAATTTTGGTAAAATCCAGTGGGGTGGCTAAGAAGATGTTCAAGTTTGATGCTGTCTTCCCACCTACAGTAGATCAAGGTAATCATTGAGATGAGAACATGCATTATATCGCAGAAACATCTCTTGACATTGTGATGACTTGTTTCTTTCTTTTGGTTTTACCAGCGGAAGTTTTCCAAGACACAGTTCCATTAATCAGATCAGTATTAGATGGATACAATGTCTGCATCTTTGCCTATGGGCAGACAGGAACTGGGAAGACTTTTACTATGGAGGGCACCCTTGAAGCACGTGGAGTAAATTATAGAACACTTGATGAATTGTTTACTACAATTAAGAAGAGGGAACACCAATACAACTATGAAGTATCTGTTAGTGTGCTGGAAGTATACAATGAGCAAATAAGAGATTTGCTAGTCTCAGGGACACGGCCTGGAACTTCAACGAAGAGGTACTGAATTCTGTTTGTCTGTGATATACTAGAACAATTGTCTTTCAGTGGATATTATAGAGAAAACTAGTAGCTTCATATTGTATCTAAAAGCCAATCCCCTTTGCTTCATGCAGACTTGAGGTACGGCAAGTAGGTGATGGTGTACACGTTCCAGGGCTGGTTGAAGCTCCTGTTAAAAATATGAGTGAGGTTTGGGAAGTCCTAAAAGCAGGCAGTAATGCAAGGACAGTCGGATCAACTAATGCTAATGAATACAGCAGTAGATCTCATTGGTATGTGTTCTTTCTTATATTTTACCAGTATTTTTATACACAAGTTGGAGGTCGTGTAAAATGAAGATTTAATTGGTGTAGCATACATTGTGTGATGGTGAAGAGTGAGAATTTAGTGAATGGCGAGTGTACAAGAAGCAAGTTGTGGCTGGTCGATTTAGCAGGGAGTGAAAGAATAGCTAAAACAGAAGTTCAGGGAGAACGATTGAAGGAGGCCCAAAATATAAACAGATCCCTATCAGCACTTGGTGATGTCATTTCCGCTTTGGCAACCAAAAACTCTCACATTCCTTTCAGGTATTATGGATCACTCCTCTTCATCTGGCTTTACTCCGATGGCTGGAGCTTACCTTAAATTTGTTTGATTTTTCTGCAGAAACTCAAAGCTTACTCATTTGCTTCAAGACTCACTAGGTATCTTTGATCTTATTTTCTGACTGAAAATTAACTATTTTATTTTTTTCTACCCACCTATCATCATATCATTTAAAGAGTTTTAGCTAGCCCATTTATTTTTGTTGTATTATGTATCAAATTGTAAAAAATATCCCATGTGTCTAAAACAATATGTATTTGATACAGCATGAAGACACAGAGTACACTCATCTGTGTCTATTTTCCAAAAATGTTCATATTCTATCGTGATATTGGTTTGCAGGAGGAGATTCAAAGACACTTATGTTTGTGCAAATCAGTCCTAGTGAAGAAGACTTAAGTGAAACTCTTTGCTCATTGAACTTTGCTAGTAGGGTGAGAGGCATAGAGTTGGGTCCTGCAAAGAAGCAGGTCGACACCACTGAATTTCTCAAGTACAAGCTATCGGTATAATTATACTGTCCCAGGCCTAATTCCTCGATACACTCAAATCCTTTACCCTCTGCATATTTTACTTGTAATTATGTTTGTCAGGTTGAAAAGATGAAACATGAGTTGAAAAGCAAGGATATGCAAGTGAAGAATATGGAAGATGTCATGCATAACCTTGATGTCAGAGAGAAAGAAACCGATATGAAAAACAAGTTATTGCTAGAGAAGGTAATATCTCTACACTTCAACTTTCTAAACGTTCAACCAATGTTACACTAGCTAAATAACGATAGACCAATAAACCGAAATCTCATGAAAAAAAATCTAAACTGAAAAAGAATATCCCAGTGCTGCATCATTTATTTGAACCTCTATTTTTTAGGTTAAGGAGCTGGAAATGCAGCTTATTTTAGAAAGAAAGTTAGCACAACAGAACTTAGACTCAAAAGAAGCTGGGAACCAGCAGCAGGAGCAGACTACTGCAGCAGCAACAAGGCCACCACTGGCAAACCGTCCACTTAAACTTTACAAGAATACTAGTGAACTGCAAGGCCAAACATTTTGCAGGGATCAGGCTAGTGTTCCATGCTCCCTTGCTCATAATGATGGTTTCAAACAATTGGATTCTCTTGCTCTGCAAACTGGATTAGTCAAGAACTTCGACCTGGGTGAAAAAGAAAACAACCCTGAAATGGCTGAGTTTATGGTTTTGCCACAACGAACTGGTAGGCCATCTTCCATTTGCACCACCGTAAGGCGAGGATCGATTCTCCATAACCCCCGCCGTGACTCCCTTATACCTCTACCCAATGTTCCAACATCATCCCAGTTCGCCAAACCATGTTTGATGAGCAAATTATCGAATGAGGGGTTGCAAGAGGATTGTTTCTCTCAACCAATTTTAGAAGAAAGTCCTAAGGGGCTTAAAGGTGGAGGGAGGAAGAACAGTAGCTTCTTACGGCGCAGCCTCCAAAAGAAGATTCAGATAAAACCTGGCATGGCACAACAAATGAGAAAGGGTGGTGTGAATGTAGGGGACAAGGTTCGATTGTCCATACAAGGCCGAGGAAGGATGGCACGCAGAGTGGTTTTTGGTAACAATGGCAGACGACCAGACATTACCACTCAGCATAAGCTTATTCAGGAGAAGGAGAAAGGCTGGAACATTGGAACAGGTGGAAGAAATCTTATCTAAGATCACACGAGACAATGTTTTCTCGATTAACACAAGATTTGTCTCTGTACAGGCCCATCATACTGTGATGTGTTGCAGGTATCAGATTTTATGAAATCAGCAGTGCATTATTTCAGGCTCCAACAATATTGGCTTGGTTAACAGTTATTTGACATATTCTTTGACTCTTTGCGGTAAGAAATGCTCATCTCAGGGAGCTGCTAAATCCAGTGACAAACCGAGGAATGTTTGCAAAATCTGACACAATTTTAACTTCGGAAAAACTTCTTTCAAATTTGTCTTTCAAGTAATCGGCTAAGATCTGGCAATGTTTTTCTCCATTTGTCTCAAAAGCAAAATACCCTCCTGGTTTCAGCATAGAAGCAGCCTCGTTGCATAGGTGAAGTAAATCGTCCATCCCATCAGCCCCACCATCCAATGCAAGTCTGGGTTCGTGTCTTCCAACTTCAGCCTGAAGCCCAGCAATTTGGTCACTTGGTATATATGGCGGGTTACTCACAAGACCTGATAAATTTTGTTGACAATCTCTCAGTGGTTCAAACCACGATCCTTGCCTAATCTCAATTTTTTCCTGTAAACAATTAAAGCTTTATGTTAAACTCCTGAATAATGGATGGAGTTGTACACGATGCAATATCAACATGAAAGGACCATTGCGACCTTTAATAAAACAAACCTGTAAACCGTATCTCTGCACATTATATGCAGCCACTTCAGCAGCCACGGGGCTTAAATCAGTAGCAATAACCCTCCCACCACTTCCAAGAATCCTAGCAATCCCAATAGCAAGCGCACCACTTCCTGTACCCAAATCCACCCATATTCCACCCCCCAACTCCTTCCTATCTCCAACTACCTCAGCAACCAAATCAACAATAACATCAGTTTCCGGCCTGGGTATCAAAACCCCTCCTGCACGCACAACACCAAATCTCTCCAATGCTCACAGCCAACAATATACTGAAAAGGCCTCCGTTTTTCAATCCTTTCCTTCCACAGCTCATAAAGGTCATCCACACATGCCCTAAGCTTGACTGGCTTGTCGTCATCTAGTTGGACATTATAATTATCCAGCAAAGGGATGAGAGAGTTGTTGTTTTCGTCAACAACAACATCCTCTAACAACCAATTGAGTTCTCTCTGTAAGAGGGTAGCGTCAGGGCCATTGTCTAAAGTAGTGAATGAAGAGCCGATTGACAAGGTAAGATCTTTGGCCCATTTTCTCCATTTTCTGAGGTGGGTTACAGTGGAGGTGTAGGATGGTGGCCGGAGAAAGAGAGGGGTTTGAAGTTTTGGTGGAAGTGCGCAGCAGTGTGTTGTTGTTTTAATGGATGAAAACCGCCGACAAGCTGCTGACACGGCGGCCGCCATTACTCAATTGTTTATAATTGAATCAAACATGTATAAACAGCGTCTTTCTTAATGACTAGATGGATACGCATGGAAGCTGATAGCAGTGAAAATTGAAGAAGGAAACTGTAGGAGAACAATTAGGGTTTAGCTCTATCAGGACGGATAGTGATATTGTAGAGAAAACTGGTCGCTACGACGCGTTTTGATTCGTTTGAGTTCAGTGATGACGTATACATTTTGTCTATTTGTACCCAAAAGCCAAAAAAATCAGACTACAACACTCAAAAATTAACACAAGATGTAGAATAGCTTGACGTTATCAACATAACCACCTTTGCATTGCGGACTCTCCATGTACGTACTCGTTACCAGCAGACTCGTGGTAATTCAGGATGTTTCTGTATTCTCGTCAATTTCTTCAATCTCAGAGATTGGACTGACTGGGTGGCTGATTGTAGGGGTCGGATCGCTTAGAGTATTAATGAGTTTGTTCCCAACATCACTTCCCATTGATCTTGCTTGCCCCGAATTGGGTGAACTTACTGCTGAGATGCTTTCAGGTGATAGTTTTGACTTATTAAGGGCATGGCAGTGCGGGCAATAATAAGTTATGTATGGGAAATCCTCTTTCCTTGCCAACCCTGCACATCAAAACAGAAGAGAATCAATTGTGAACAGAAACCCCAAAGGAATCTGAATTATATAAAGCACGTCTCATCCCATCTAATGTACCAATAGAATAAAAGTTACTATGATGATCTGCATACCATTGTGCATGTGGCAGTTCCCACATATTAGAGCATAGGAATGTGTTGGGTCTTCCCCTACCAGCAATGCAGCAAGTTTTCCAATCCAACCTCCGTCACCAGGGTTTGGTCCTTGCGACTGATAGTGCTCCACCGTTGGAGGTTGCACAGCTGGAGGGGTCCTCTGACCTTCACTCCCTGCCTGACTGGTCAAGTCTCCTTCAGCATTCTGGAATACAGCACCTCCTGTGCTGTGAGACTTGTTATGCCCTCCTTTCCTCTGTCGAAGACCAGTGGAGTGTATATCAGCATCGTTGATCCTCTTAGCAGCTGAATCCATTGCATTTTCATCCCCTAAATACACTTTCAAGCCTGAATCTGCTCCAAGCTTTGATGCCAACACTGATGCAGCGGCTGCCTTTGCTGCAGGGTCTGGATCATATCTCTGTATCCCATAGCAGAAGAAATATAAATAGACGCAATGCATATAACCTAACCAATAAATGCAAAGGGGCTTACTGCACCGATAAATTTGATTGCCCTCCCTACAGAACTTTAATAATAGTGGAAAAGGCCACTAGTGACTAGACATAACATCAAGCTAACTTCATGTATAAAAGTTTTGACCTGATCATCAACCAATATAAAAGACAAAATGACACTAATGATTAAACTATGTTTAGGAGAATACCATGTTACTACCTGGATAAGTTGCTGGGTAGTATAATAGTTTGTCCTCTCTTTAAGCTCATCTATTTTGGCTTGTCGTTCTGCCCGGAGCCTCTCCACAGTTTTTTGGTCCTTGCGATCCCCTGAAAGGAGGTGACACGTAAAAAAGCAACAGTGGAAAAACCAAAATGCATTAGAACTTAACAATGAATGTATATGCATGAAAGAGCACTAGGTAAAAAGTGGAAATTAAAACTGTCATTTACTTACACATTGTCATTAAACTCACTAGTGTTGAATGAGACAGGAAATACAAAGCAGGTATCAGGAACATAGGAAAAACTCGAAGGGCTCTCATCTTCCAATCCAAATCCAGTGTTCTGGTTGTCATGATGGCATAACTGACTGCAATAACCTGTCAGTGTAAAAATCTGAGAAGCACGAACTTTGTCCGTTAAACAACAAGATAAAAAGCCTATGTGAAGTATACACATAAAATGAGAAGCAAATGCAACTTACGGTGCACAAGCACAAGGTTATTCAAACAGGACAATAAGATTATCAATCTGAGAATTATGCTACATCAGGAAATCGCAAAATGACAATGAAATGCCACAAGGGGTTCGTCAAAATATTCTGAAACAGGTCACGAGGATGTTAATCTACACATTTCATGACAGTAACAAGGAAAATATATCTTTTACACATTCGATCAATGAAATACGAAGTTAACCTCAACAGAATAGACCATATTGAAGTTGAACAATTAAGGCCATAAAGAAACTAATAATCAAAAAATAACCATAGCATCCAAGCTGAAAGAATATAATAGATTATAATGAATGTTGAAAGAAAAGCAGAAGAGAAATGCGTACCTCAGCCAACGCAGAGAACATTGTAAGATTTCTAAGAATCTTCCTTTTTCTTTGAGATCTTCTTTTCATCCTGGCTAAAACAGAAGCCTCCTCTTTAGAAATATATTGAAGCCTCTTTTCAAAATCATCTCCATGTATTCTGAAAATGCCATTCCATATCCTCGAAATAATTCCTTTCTGCTTCTTCTTCTTCACAACAACTTCCTTCTTCTCATCGCTCTCTGTATTAGTTGATTCCTTTCCCAGATTCGTAGCTGATTCATCAGCCATTCCCTTAATTCCACAAACCAAATTAAATAATCGGACTGTAAGTCTACGTTTAATTAAATCAATACCAAAACATACTGAAATCATCTCAAACACTCTCAAACAGTTAATCCTAATCTCTCATTAGCAGTTAATGATCAACTCCATATCATTCAATAAAAGTCACACAAGCGATTCATCTAGTTACAGCTAAATCCTCATCCGCTTCATTTCGGATCAAAATACAAAAACTGAACCACAACAACAACTTGAATTCTGTAATCAACGAAATCAACGGATCTGGCGGTACCTTAGCCGGCGATCGGCCGGAAAGCAGGAAGGTGGAGGGAGCGGTTGTGTGAGGTACGGTGTCTTGAAAGTCGTAAGGCTCTTATTCCTTTAAACAGATTTGGAGATCGGCGACGCGCTCCGTTAATCGTAATTAATGAATTACTAATTTAATGTTAAATAATTAATTACCAGTCCGATTAGTAAAGTTAATCGATTTGTCTCCAAAGTCAACGTTGACCCTCTGTGACAAGTGCAACTCTCGATTTGTGGCCGGGTTGGTGGTGATAAACGTCGTCGTTTTTACGACGCAAGATGAAATCAAGTCTTCATTTAATAGACTCTTCTAATGTTCATCAACTCATTTGCTGCAGCAAAACTAATTGTAAAATGAAAAATACATGAATCATTTATTAAAAGTGCATCTGATAATACTTTCCAACTACTGATACTATTCCGGCACAAGCAGCAAATTCTCGACTCCGGTATTCTGTAACCTGTTGTGCCTAGATGTTTAGTTCATGGAATATGAAGAGCAGTTGAGAGCCATCATGTTGAACCAATTGATCTATCAGCTGATAATTACTTCCAGACTGTCCGCAAAACATTGGGAAAATGGTATAATTAGTTGTTACTTTTATTGCAGTCCATCCAACAAGCTATCATCTTCGTCAAGGTGTTGAACTTTACTTGTAGCTGAAGATACGTTTATGTCGCCAACTCCATATGAAATCATTGACCTGACTTTCTGCGATGAACATCATAAAAATTCTTCCATATAGCATTCCAGAGTATTCATATAAATCTAAAATACTCGGATAACACGAACACATGTATATAAGGCGGGCAAATTATAAGAGTCGTCGAGAAAAGTGCCCATAATTGTTTGCTCATTGTACTTCTCAACCCAAAAGTTTATAGTTGATAACGGCCTAGTCAGATTTTAAACCTCAAGAGGAAAATTGTTCAGGTCATTAATTAAAATTACAATTAGCTCAACCAATGTGTACCCAACCTAGAGCACCAACACCCATCTTCAACAAACAGCAAAGAGTGCAGCATTTTAAATTTATGCAAATATGACATAGTCATCCTAAGCTTTAAAACTGCATAAACACAAACAAGGAACTGCACAGACCTTTTCAATTTCATCACATAGTTGAGGGTTGTCTTTCAAATACTGTAACGCTTTGTCTCGTCCTTGTCCCAACCTACACAAGGGAAAGATGGGAATTCATGGGATTCCCATACCATACTGTAACAACTTTTGCTTTACTATAGGTTTGCCAGTAAGCCTTTAGCCTATTATCCTTTCACTCATAATTGTATGTGATTGAAAGTCAAAACTCAAACCTGTGATCTTCGTAGCTATACCAAGAACCCTTCTTTGCAACAACATCATTGAGTTCGGCACAATCCAGGATGCAACCCTGTCAATACAAACACATAGCTACAGTAAGAGCAAGACATGTTTTAGCACAACAAAAAAGAAAAAGATTTCTTATTGCAATACCCACCAGATTACTAACTCCCTCTCCAAACATGATTTCAAACTCAGCCTGCCTGTAGGGTCTCGATACCTATTAAAAAATAAACAATCAAACTTTTAAATAGCACATGTAATCCCCAACAGGGTGTGCAGTCAGTAATAAAAGAGTTGTCAGCAGAGCTTCCAACATCCAACCATTAGTACTTCATCTACTTGCCCTAAGTCCACAATTCTATAACTGTTTAATTAAATAACAGCCAACTAGCTACTACTGCATATAATGTATTTTATGGCCAACGCTGTGCAAGATCAGCTCCAATACCCATAGAGAGAACTCATTATGATAACAAATTTTTTTGTTAGATTTCAACTTACAAAAAATAGGTGCTTTCAAGAAACGTCATTTTCTATGTTCTATCATCTGAAAATGGTGAATGCATTGTCAGTATAAAACAAAGAGCACAAGCATCCACAATGAACTAACAATTCGACATATTCCTGGAACGACGTGTCCATCAACAGACAAGAGCCAATTGCACCTTGTGAACCGTAAGTGACCCTGACCCCAATAGTTTACCCATCAAGAAAAACTGTCAATGCCTAAAGTCTAGATCATGATTAATGACCCCAAAACAAACACAGGCATGTGCTATAGATATTCAAGGTCAAAGCAAGAGCAAGAAAGTGAAAGACTTTAAAGCTAGTTACAATTTCCCATACCTTGCTTTTTTGGACTCTCACTCGAACTCGAATGCCAATATCATCCTCTCCTTTAGTCTGAAATGGAACAAAAACGGAGAAATGCCAAATGGTAACCTTTTACAACAAAATGAACGTAAACGGCATACCAAACCACAACCGTATACAGTATGACTTACAGATTTTATTTTCCCAGTGGAACGAATTTCCAGACGAACTGATGCAAAGAACTTCAAAGCGATTCCTCCACTTGTAACTTCTGGATTCCCATAGTAAACCCCAATCTTGACATAATGACATTTGATGCATATATAAGCAAGCGATCATTTGAGGAAGGGTAAAGCTAATTAGCTGTTAACAAGGCTACATATATACAAAATAGAACACCCGTCTCAGGTTGACAACTTTTTTGTTCAGTCAGATTTCAGGTTTACTACTTTCTTGGTTGTGTAGGAGTAGGGCTGTAGGTGGTGATGTACATACATACACCTGCTGTTAAGTCTTATACATAAGACTATACTAATCTGAGTAGATTGTCTTGCGAGTATTTTTCACTGATTCAAGTACTTTTCCTGCCTGGTCAATGGATTTTACCTTGTATCTAATCTGGTTCAAGAAGATTAGGGTACAACCAGCCTTTGAAGCATTGGCTGACATTTTACGCAGAGCCTGACTCATGAGGCGAGCTTGTAAACCTATCTGCTGCATTCCAATCTCTCCCTAGAATATGCAGGTATTGAGTGAAAGTGATACAAATAAATCAACTTGAGATAAATACTAACGGATGGACCTCACCTCAATTTCTGCACGGGGTGTCAGAGCCGATACAGAATCTATACATATAAGATCAATGGCACCAGATCTACACATACGATCTGCAACTGAAGGAGGAGAATTCATTATTATCTGTAGGAGGAGTATAGAAATGACAGACACATTCGACTATACATTGCACCAGACAATGACTAAGACCAAAAACCAGAAAATGCATTACTCTCTAATGCCATCTCGCCATTATCAGGTTGGCAAACAATCAAATTTTCAACATCGACCCCAAGTGCCTTTGAATATGCTGGATCAAATGCATGCTCTGCGTCAACAAGCATTGCATTGCCTCCAAATTTCTAAGCAAATGAAAAAGGTCACAATGCTGACTCAACACTCAGTATATCATAAAAAATTATGAGAGGCCGAAACAGATAGACAATAGCAGATGATTAAAGCAACCTGCACTTCCGCAATAGCATGGAGTGCGAGGGTAGTCTTTCCACTACTTTCTGGACCAAAAATCTGAAAACCAGGAAATAATTTATTTTGAAGAGAACACATTTCGCCTTTTATTTGCTAGTCAATAGTTAAAGAAAAAACATATATATTGATGAGCTCAAAGACTGAGATAAAGAAGTTATACAAGAGATGAAGTCGTTCAAAAAAACAAGAACAGCTGACTAAACATGTGTCTACCTCTACAATTCTCCCTTTGGGAAGCCCTCCGCCCAGTGCAAAGTCCAAAGTCAAGCAACCACTTGGAAATGTTTCGCTGCCAGAGATAAAAAAAAGCTCGCGAATTACTACATATTATTAATAACACGTTCTTGTAGAGGGAACAAAAATTAGTCAAATTTCAAATTAATTCACAAAACAAAATATGATTCTCAAAAAGGTTGGAGAAATGCATACACAAGAGCTCCTCCAAGGCTGCCCAATCTCGTAACACTTCCTTTTCCAAATGAACTGTTTATGTCACTCATTGCAGCCTCCAAAGCTTTTTGCTGATATATATAAAAGTTCTCATTTATATCAATTTCTAAGCATACCCATTACCCAGTAAATAACTAAACCCAATTCTCCCACTTACTCTGAACAAAAATTAAAGATTTTTAACAGGAAAACCCTAACCAAAATACGTACCCTATCAATGTAACGAGGGTCGGAATCAGCGGAAAGAGCCCCGTTAATTCTGGCGTCGAGCTGACAACGAACCCTACTGCTCCGTTTAGCATGATGCTTGGAGGCTGAAGAGGGAAGAAGAGAAGGGATGAAGTTCTGGGAGCAGAAAGTGTGGAGAAACTTTGTCGCCATCACTAGTTAATGTAAGTGCGAAGGCGAGTGAGATTTTTCTTCTTTGGCTTCCGATTTGAAAGACCGTTTTGAAAAAGCCACAAATTCCTAGGTTTCTACACCGTCTTACTTAGCCAAATGTCTAATTGGAATTTTAAAAGAATTTTTAACCTTAATTGATAAAATTAACTTATTTTTAATGAGTTGTACGGATAAATTTGGTTATATTTCTTATTATTTCACACAATTATAGAAGAAATATTTATAAATTAGTTCAATGTGTACTGATAACATTATTTATCTAGCTAGCATGCATATTCTAATTTGTCTATAAACAAAAAAATATGTCTGCTGATAGCATTACTTATCTAGTTAATACGCACTCAAACTTGCCGATACGATAAAATTTGTTGTGAGAACTTTTAGTGTATAAAGATACATCAAAAAACTAAATTTTAATGATCCTTATATTTTTGCATCTATTACGCTTGTCTGAACTTTTTATGTACATGTTTTTCGATAAAACAGATATGAAAATAACTGTTTTTTGACCGGAGGCTCCAACCCCATGGCCAACACCACAAAGAATTCGTCTAACCTTATTACCGACAGTCAACTACGAGGAGGTGAGAGCTCGATCAGTGGAACAAATGACGACATCCTTGCTGTCCGCGTCTCATTCTAATCGCGTCTGCCAGTTGAACAGACCGCATAGCATGCAGTACTCTCAAATCCAATCCAACATGCCGGCGCCCGCACATATCTAAATGACTAAATTCGATTTTTTGAATAGTTTTTGTTCAAACTTTTTCATCAAAAAACATATTCAAACTTGATCATCATCATATGAACACAACATTTAACATTACATAACTTGAAAGCTTCTTCTCACTAAAACATTCGTGTTTTGTGACAAAATCTAATTTGAATGAATTGCATTCACACATTATGAGTATTTGCATCAACTGCACACATTTTGAATTTTGACTCGCTCAAACCTCCTGCATTTATTTGTCGTTTTGTTTACGCTTCTTTTTTATTATCTAGCACACAAAATGCCCATATTTATTGTATTTTTCATATTTAATATCCATAAACTTGCTTAGATGTGTAATTATAATAATTCAAAATTTCATTTTGATTTCTCAAATTTTGTGAGAAGTGTTCCTCCCTTGTGGGAGGTTATTGCCTTCCTCCTGCCCTGTGTATGAAAGCTCTTCGCCCCCTCCACCCATGCGTAGAGGCTCGTCGCCTTTGGATGTGGAATTTCACGTCGTTCTTCATCTATGGGAAGATACATGCATGCTTGATCCTGTCAATTATGGGTTGGATGTCTGTTGCTATGATCAGAGTTTCAAATGATTAGAATAGATATTATGTATACGATCTCTATAAATTATACCCAATATAACCGTTATCGAAAAAATATTCCATTTTGATAATAAAAAAGGAAGTTGTCTGCCATGGTAGGAGGATTGACTTTGACTTTGAAACAAGTGGGTTAGTAGGTTCTCATCCTCTGTACAGCTACGACGCTTTCCTTCTCATTTCCTCCTCTCTCTCCGTACATCATTTAATCTCAAGCTTCATCCCATAAGGCAAGTTATAATCTTTCTTCACCTGGGTATTCACTTATTTCACTAAAGTTTTGATCTTTATGCAATTTGGTACTTGTCTGATCTTGAAATAATATCTTGGCTTCTGGAATTGAATTTTGGTGTGTGAACTACTCGTTTGGGTTACTGGGTGGATTTGGTTGGATTGGATCCATTTAGGTGTGATATGTCAACAACTGCTCCAATTAGTTTTAGCAACATAAACTAGTCAAACTAGTTGCGTGTTCTGATTGTTTCAAATTATGACTGCAGTTTAGGTATCTGTATATCTCTAACAATTTAATGTGGTGTATTTGTTTTCCTCTATTCTTGTAATTTTTGTGTGATCAATTTGGATTTTGATTGATTAAGTTATTGTGGAAGACTTCCAGATGCTGCAAAATATCTTATGGTTTGTCTTTGTGATCAATTTCAGTTGATCTCTGCCGGGACGCTTCAAGAAAACTAGCCTTCAGAAGCTGGTTTTTGGTTAACTTGCACGGCGATGCCTTGTTTCAAATTCTCATTTAGATGGAGTAGAGCTTCTCCACCCAAAGGGTTTGCAGAAGTAGATGAAGGTATGTTGAAAATTCTCAGCTACACTAATTCTGTATAACTTTTGGAATTTTGACTTAAAACCTTTCAGAAAGAAAACTGTTAAGATCATCTATTTTTTCCCTCCTTTTCTGATTCCAAACAGACGTATCGTTCGTGGCTGTTAACCTGTATGCTTACAAAGATTTGATGAAAGCCACCAATGGCTTCAGCCCTGATAATAAAATTGGTGAAGGTGGTTTCGGGCCTGTTTACAAGGTAATGAATTTTGACCTGATACAACTTTTAATAAAATGTATGAAATTTCTGCTGTTGTTTGAGTCAAATTTCTGATAAAATTTTACTTTGCTTGTCAGGGAACGCTGCGAGATGGTAAGATAGCTGCCATCAAGGTTCTTTCTTCTGAATCAAGACAAGGCGTGAAGGAGTTCCTGACGGAGATAAATGTGATATCAGATATTGCGCATGAGAACTTGGTAACTCTTTATGGTTGTTGTGTGGAAGGGACCCACAGAATTCTGGTTTACAAGTACTACGACAATAACAGTCTTTCTCAGACACTCCTTGGTATGTCTCATTAATAATTTCCAGTACCGTCTAAAACTTTTATGTAAAGTTGATTTTTCAATCCTATGTTTCGTGGAATGAGCTAATATTTCAGCTTTCCTGGCACCAGATGGAGGTCACAACAGCTTTAATTTCACCTGGAAAACACGTGTGAATATTGCTGTTGGAGTTGCTAGTGGACTTGCCTATCTGCATGAGGAAGTGAAGCCTTACATTGTACATAGAGATATTAAAGCCAGCAACATTATCCTCGATAAAGACCTGAATGCAGTCATTTCTGATTTTGGTCTTGCTAAATTGGTTCCATCTGACATGACTCATGTTAGCACTCGCGTTGCTGGGACAATGTAAGTTTCCACCTCTTATGTGTTGCCTTTTTCATAGTAACCGAGGTGCGACAATGAAACTTTTACACAATTCTAGTCTAAACATTATTTTTTGGTATATTTTCAGAGGGTACCTGGCACCAGAATACGCTATTAGAGGTCAGTTGACACGAAAAGCGGATATATATAGCTTTGGTGTACTCTTGTTGGAGATAGTTAGTGGAAGATGCAACACCAATACAAGGTTGCCAATCGGAGAGAAATATCTACTGGAAAGAGTAAGTTGATCACAGTAGGCTAGTTTAGCATTTCTATAGTCAACTATTTTGCTGCGCACCAAGTTGCATTAGTATGCAACTGAGTATTGTTTCATTCATTTTATAGGCATGGGAATTGCACGAGCGGAGAGAACTGATTGCATTAGTAGACACGGCTCTAGATGGACTTTTTGATGCTGAGGAAGCTTCCAGGTTTTTGAAAATAGCTCTTCTTTGCACCCAGGACTCCCCTAAACTTCGGCCATCCATGTCATCAGTGGTGAAAATGCTGATAGGGGTAAAGAATTTCGACGAAAGAACGATTACCAAGCCAGGCTTGATATCTGATTTCATGGATCTAAAGGTTAGACCGCCTCCAAGCACAAAAGCACATGAAATGAAAGACCCAAACAATCACAATACAACTAGCTCAGACTATGACTTAACGAGGTCATCAGGATCTGCCACTACTACTGCCACAGTCTCCACTGGTGTGTATGTTTACAATGACCACAGCACGTAATTACATAAAATTAGACCATTACTTGATCAGATGGTGTAAGTTTTCATCTGTTTTGGGTCTTTTTGATGTATATTGTGCTGGTTCTTTTAGAAAAATTCGATATTGAGGCATTTCGTCGGGTGTCATTTCGATTGAAACTACGTAGTTTCAACAAATTGTATTTCGAAGTGCTATACCCTTCGCAGGGTACTTCATGTATTAATTTTTGTAAATTTTTAATGGGAAAATGTTTAAGGAGGCCGAACATCGTTTTGCAAGAGAAAATGACATTCTCTCGATCGTATATTTATATTATTTAATGATTAATATTGATAACTGTTAATTTACAACCGTCCTATATTTTTGGTTAATTCATTTTAATTTTAATTGAAAATTAATTTAATCTCAATCGATAGATAAATCTAAATCAATGGCAAGTCTATCCAAAATTACTTGTTTTTATTGATTTTAACTCTCCCTAAATATATACCAAAACATTAATTTAATTATTTTGCAATATTTTTACAAAATTAAGAAATAAAACAAAGCACGGAGAGAGAAAGCTGAGCGACGAGACGCTAGAAGACCTAGACCGCATCCGCATCGATCGACGGCGAGCCGAGCAACGATTGTTGCGCTAAACTTGCTATTCTAAAGGCGCTTGATATTACGAATTCGAAGCTCGAATTGGCCTGACATTTCCAAGTAAGTGTGTAGGTAAAACCAATTTCGCTTCTGGTCAATTGCTTGTTTATTCTCCTGGTTGGAAATGTTTGAATTTAGTATGTAGACTGTGTTGATTGTCACAGTAGAGCTTGTAGAATATATTTGTAAATTATCGAATACTCGATATGTTTTTTCCCTTTTTCGATACAAGTTTGAGTTTTGAGAGGAAGAAGATTGGTTTGATGATTTTCTAGATGATTGAGTTTTAATTTGATAAAATAGGGAGGAGAGTAGAAGGTGATTTGTGTGGAGAGGAAGGTGGCGGATTGGTGCAATGTCGGTGCTTGTGGTCACCAGCTTGGGGGACGTAGTCATTGATTTATACACTGATCGATGTCCACTCACCTGCAAGAACTTCCTCAAATTGTGCAAGTAAGTGGATAACTTAGATATGCCTGTTGTTATGTTGACTGCTACATGCCCTAAATATAATGGTACGGAGATGTATTTGTTTCTACTTTGCTGCAGGATCAAATACTACAATGGTTGCCTGTTTCACACTGTGCAGAAAGATTTCACTGCACAGACTGGTGATCCAACTGGAACTGGGACTGCTGGTGATTCTGTGTACAAGTAGGTTCTTCATAGTGATTCCTATATTAATATGCTCAATTAGATGATTCACGTATACATGACAACTGCCTCATTCACCAGATTTGGTTGTTTTACTTATATATTCTAAGAATATGCGATTTTGTATGGCTGAACTTTCACTTCTTTCATAGGTTTCTTCATGGAGAGCAGGCAAGATTTTTTACAGATGAGATCCATCTTGATTTGAAACATACAAAAAGAGGAACTGTTGCTATGGCAAGTGGAGGAGAAAATCTCAATGCTTCTCAGGTTCAATTTGTATTAAATGTCAAATTTATGTTTCGTTTCAAAATTATTCTTGCAATGTGATCATATGGACGTGCTTTTTGCAATGTACAGTTTTATTTCACGCTGCGTGACGATCTCGACTACCTTGATGGGAAACACACAGTGAGTGTTTTGACAGTTGACACAATGCAATGTGACTTTGTCAGTTCCATCCTCCAGTTGTAGTTCACTTTTCTCAGAGTACTCTGTACATTCATTGCAGATTTTTGGTGAGGTTGCAGAAGGACTTGAAACACTGGAAAGGATCAATGAAGCGTATGTAGATGAAATAGGACGACCATATAAGAATATAAGGTTATTTTGATAATCCCACACTAGATACTCTGTTGATTGCTGTAATTTCTGTGACACATTATATAGCATTATATTAAGGATCCCATGAAGAGAGCCCTTGATAGCTTTGCTATTTAATTGAAGCTGTACTTGTTGTTTACCAAGCTATTTATTTCAACATCCTATCGTTTATTTCTGTACTCATTAAAATTGTTATAATCTTCAACAGGATTAAACACACATACATACTAGACGACCCTTTTGACGACCCAGCAGAGCTTGCTGAGTTGATTCCAGATGCCTCCCCTGAAGGGAGGCCTAAAGATGAGGTAAACTTTCTCAAGCACTCTCGATGCTATTTTGTTTCATTATTTTCCCTTGCAGTACACCATTAAATATTAATGATTTTTATTGTTATTTCCTGTATGCACTAGCCTACACTAAGGTGACCCAAACATTTTTTAGAAAACAAGAATATATCATATGGTGGCTGTTTTGTTAATAAAATGAAGGTCTTTCAAAATTTTCACTGTTGTTTAATACACAATAGCTCGTTAAAGGATGAGTGGACTCAGGAAAATCATGTCCACCGGTAGTTCTATGCATTCATCGGTGTTGATCTAGTTTTGTATTGGTTTTCAAAACTTGCACCCTCACTGCCATCAGGTTGATGATGATGTTCGGCTTGAAGATGATTGGGTACCGATGGATGAACAATTAGATCCTGCAGCGCTTGAGGAAGTTATACGAGAGAAGCAAGCACATTCTAGTGCTGTTGTGTTAGAAAGTGTAAGTCGTTTACATCTGCCTGAGTGATTCTATTTTTTCATCCATGATGCCCTCTATTAACATTATTGGTACACTCAGATTGGGGACATTCCTGAAGCCGAGGTTAAACCTCCTGAAAATGTACTTTTTGTCTGCAAACTTAATCCAGTTACTGAGGTGAGGCTATGCAACTTTGCTCCATGCTTTTATATTACTTGCCAGTTCCACCCTTTGGTTATTGTGTATGAAAGTTCATTTTTCATCAATTTTCCGCTTTAAAGTTTAAACCTGATTAAATTGAGACAAAATTAAGGTTTTGATTTAAATTTTTTATTCCAGGATGAAGACCTCCACACAATATTTTCACGATTTGGCACTGTCGTATCGTGAGTTCTTAACACAGTGCATGTATTTATTATAATACATTAATGCAATGAATTCATTTTTGTAGGCACTGAATTGTTGTAATTATTATTGATTTTTCTACAGTGCTGACATTATACGTGACTACAAAACTGGGGATAGTTTATGCTATGCTTTCATTGGTGAGTGTTGTCTTTCAGGATTTTTATGCCTCTTAATTTCTACTTGCGTTGTTGGCTATACGCATATATATTTGTTCCTGAAAAGCTCCTGTGAACTGATGGTGCTCATGTCGTAGAGAATTTATTTTGTATTGATTTATGTAGAATAAGAAGTTAACTTTTTGAGTGACATATGAATTTCTTGAAAGGCATACATATAATTATTAACTGTTACCTGAAACTGGTTTGTTATACTATATTGTTGATATTACAAAATTTGGGTTCTTTCACAAGTAATGGGAAGTGGAGTGTGAGCTACACTTTTAAATGTTCTGAGTTAAACCGTAAGTTTAGCAGCTGACCCTGCATTTTCATTTGCAACAGAGTTTGAGGACAAAGAGGCTTGTGAACAGGCTTATTTTAAGGTATGATGCTCACAGTGGCGGTATTTATATACTTTGTGGGTTAGTATAAGCCGTGTACCAAATGTTCTGCTGTACTATTCATTTGTGATCAGCCTTGTTAGCAGTTCTCTATATATGCGTAATACGCATTGTTACAACCTTTTTGAATCCATAGACGAGCTAAATTACTGGTCAGGATGAACTTATTTTGAAAATGTTGTTCATTTTCATATCAATTATGCAGATGGATAATGCTCTTATTGATGATAGAAGGATCCATGTAGATTTTAGTCAAAGTGTTGCAAGGTTATGGTCCCAGTTCAGGCGGAGAGAAAATCAGCAGGGCAAAGGTAATTCTAATAAACATGAAGACAATAATGTCTTCCGAGATTGGCTTAGCTGATTTCTGCTAGATAGATTTGAACATTCTATAGGATAAAATTGAATTGTGTACCGCTACCGCTTTGGTTTTTTGTTGTTTTTGTTACAATCGCAACCACATTTACATCAAACTTGTCTCAGTTTCCTATTTTGTGATTTAATATGTTTGGGTCGTGTATGCATTGCTTGGCTCACACTTCTTGGCATTACGCTGAACTTTAAACATTCTATGTTTGCTTTTATATGTTTGTGCTCTTAAATTCTGTAGGTAAAGGCTGCTTTAAATGTGGCGCACCTGACCATATTGCGAAGGATTGTCCTGGTGAAGAGAAACAGCTGCCTCCAAAATACGTCCTGAAAGATAATAACAGACAACGAGGGGGAGTCAATAACTCAAAGTTAGTAATGATGAGTATTCTCTTTTTGTCGCTAACATGCACTAATTCCATCTTCAACTTTTATTGCTAATACCTGAGCAACTTTTGATTATGTGCAGGTATGATATGGTGTTTGATGAGGACCCTGAGAGCCCACCGCAAGGAAAGAGGCGCCCTGATCAAAGCTCAAAAGACCTTGGTGATAAGCGTCCTGCAACCAGGCATAGTTCTGAAGAGTTAAATATAAGAGACGACACAAGGAAACGCCGTGACGATCCACCCAAGCAAATTAACAGGGTTAGAGAGGGCAGTAATGACAGATACCAAGACAGGAGATCACATAGATACGGAGAAGGCATAGATGTTGACGACAGAGACAAGCATGGCAGCGACAGGAAAAGTGTGGACAATTACAGAGAAAGAGATGCTAGAAGTGATAGGAGCCGTGAAAGGAAAACTGATGAAGATGTTCGGAACAGCAACAGTGACAGACCTTACAGAAAGAATGAAGTTGATAATGTGAAGACAGAAAAGAGGAAAAGGAGTTCAGATGATGGATTGCACTCAAGTAAAGGGCGAGATGACAGGAAAAGAAACACTGAACACAACGATAATGGTTATCGCTCTCGAAGCAGTAATCATGACCGCCTGACAAGTAGTGAACGCGACCGTGATCATCGACGTGAAACAAGAAGGTGAATTAAGTTAAATGCGCTCATGCCCAAATGCTCCATATGTTGTCGACATCAGGAAAGAAACATTGATAACTTACCTGCATCAGATTTTGCAGTCACAGCAGACGTGTACGGTGTGCTGCCCAGCAATATGTAATCTTATTTTAGAACATAAACCAAAGTGATTAACAATTTGTATTCAATTCAGTGCACTCCGTAACCAACAAGGATTTGCATTGTTAGATGAAAACAAAGATCAGACAAGGAATAGAAGAGCATTGCGGTTGTTCCCAACATTGATGGGCATGGTGTGGTCATGGTAATGCCAGCAAGTTGACATGTTAACTCTCAGTCTTACCATTCCTTAAAGACACGGATACTTCCACATCACGGTCGCACTCAATGTCTGTCTCTGCCGCTGCACTGTCAATGAAAAATAAGACACTTGACCCTAGTCGGCAAGGTGCATTAATGTAAGTCAGTCTCAGCTAGAAAAGTCCGGACCAGAGAATACATTATTGATACGGTCAGGTACAGTCCGTGAAATGTGGCAGTAATTGTCTGATGCTTTGGCATCAAATATTTAATGTTTTATTAATTGTGTAACTGAAAAATGGAGAAGGATGAGTTACTCAAAGTCAAGAATGTTGAAACAGGTGCAGGGAAAGAGGCATTGATTTCAAATAAGTTGACTGTACGTGTCACCATGCAGCTATTACTGCCTTTCTTTGTCTATTTTAATTCGTTGGTCCCAATTTGATGACTATTTTGCTGCTACAATTTATTGGAATGTGAACTATCGACTATTTAAATAAATGAAAATTGTATTTGTATGATGATTTAAAAAGTTCCCTGCAAACAAAGGAAAGCTGCTCCACCACACCACACTCATAAATCTGCATGCGTATATTTTTGACATTGATCAGCGCATTATTATTAAATAAATTCTGTGTATAAAAGTTGACTTGAGATGAGTGAAGCCCAGGGAACGAAGTCCTTTGATGGGTACCTACAGGATGACTCCATCCATTTTTTAATTGACAAAGAGATGAGTTTCCCTTAATTCATGCAGCTCACTTAAACTAACTTGTGAACAAATATGCACTAATCGATCATCTTGAAGAAAAAAACAAATGCAAGAATGACAAAATCAAGGTGGAGTGGACCAGCAGGGCTTCCCCATATGCAAAGATATTGTACTTGTACATAATTCTTAGTATAAAATGAGTAAAGATTTTGTGGATATAAACTAACGCAGAATCTGCAAAACAGACAGGTTTTTTTAGCGTAGTTAAGGAAAAGCTGGTGACGAAGTGGGGTTGGCCTAGTGGTTAGGCATCCACTACCTGGATCAATAGGTATTGGGTTCGGATCATGGGGTAGGAGTGAATTCCGATAATCCCTTTTAAAAAAAGAAAAAAAAGAGGAAAAGCTGGTGATAAAAAACGCAGCATGCATCAAATAATTGTTTTTGTAATAAATAAACTGGGAAGAATGACCGTACGGATTAGGATGACCTTATCACAACGCATGAGCCTAAAAGAAAGAATTGTTTTTATGAACACGCCATTTCTTGTCTCTGCTTTATCAATGAGATTATCATCTTTTCTTGTAAAAAGGTAATTTGTAAAGCGAGAAAAACGCAGCGTTTTGCATTCGAGCTTTGTATATCCCACCGGATCACGAAAAAACTCCAAATTTACCCCTGTTTGAACTTTTTGTTCCTCATTTACCCCACTTGTAAGTTTTATTCCTCATTTACCCCACTTTACAAAAACGCTTTTTCAAAAAGCGCCTAAACAGATAAAAACGCTTTTTCAAAAAGCGTTTTTAGCCCAATCGTTAGTAAAAAATAAATTTTTATACATATTTAATCAAGAATGAATGAAAAATGCTTTTTGAAAAAGCGTTTTTATCTGTTTAGGCGCTTTTTGGAAAAGCGTTTTTGCAAAGTGGGGTAAATGAGGAATAAAACTTACAAGTGGGGTAAATGAGGAACAAAAAGTTCAAACAGGGGTAAATTTGGAGTTTTCTCCCGGATCACCCACCCAAGTTTGATTACGTCGCTTAGTAACTTAGTTTAAAGAGGTTACAAAACTACGTTGTTTTACTAAAAGTCAAATAAATTTTTTAAATCCGTCATAAAACGACGTAATTTTAACCTTAAATTATGTAGTTTCTATTCTAGAAATTATGTTTTGAATCTACTATATAGTGTTTGAAGCAGATTGAATCTCACTCCCCCAACCCCACAACAAAAAATAAAGTATACCACCATTTTCAATTCACAAAAACAGAGAAAATTATAATAGACGTTATTGATCAGACAAATTAATAATCGGTATTATCAATATTAACCGTTTGTAATAATTTTCCTAAAAATAAAAATATAACAATAAATTATATCCATATGAAAATAATGCAGAAAAACAGGCGCAAAACACAAGTACCTGCAATGTACGGATCCGGATCCTATACAGCTTACAGCCAAATACAGCATTTATTCAAATTTTAAATTTCAAAATTTACTCGTAAAACGACGTAGTTTTGATTTGAAATATATCAAAACGACACTATTTTACTAAAACTCAAATTTAAAATTGTTGAATCCTTTATAAAACTACGTAGTTTTGATCTTATTAACTCAAAACGACGTCACTTAACTTTTGACTGTAAAGTGCTATACGCTGCACTGAATCTCGATCATCTATGTATGCCTGTTTGTACATACACATTCACTCCTCATTCATCCACCAAATCAGATTCAAAAAAATTCCATCTACTTTATAAATATAATCATACACTCCCAACCTCCCAAACACGCCCTTAAAATTCCCAATCCCTCTCTCTCCTAAATCCACCAAATTCAAACCCTAACCATGAAGCAATTGATTCGCCGCCTCTCTCGCGTCTCCGATTCCTCCTCTCACTACTCCCTCCTCCGCTCCACCTCCACCAAACCCTCATCCTCTCGCCGCCGCAACAACAGTAATAACATTACCAAGATCGGCGTGCCGGCAGGACATCTACCGGTCTACGTCGGCGATGAGATGGAGAGATTCGTTGTGAGAGCTGATCTTTTAAGTCATCCGATTTTCGTGAGTTTGTTGAATAAATCGGCTCAAGAGTATGGATATGAACAGCCTGGTGTGCTTCGGATTCCGTGCCACGTGTTTCTGTTCGAGCGCGTTTTACAGGCGGTTAGAGTCGGTGGTGATGATCGTATGATTCAGTCGATCGCTGATGACCTATTGTGACCCTCGGGTCGGGTCGGGTCGGAAGTTAGATTGATGACGTGTAAATATCTGAATGTATCGGATGGATTTTGTGTAGCTCTTGTTGAATTTGAAATCCAAGAATTTTGCTACTAGATTTTTATTTGTTTCTGCATTTTTGAATAATTCTACTTTTGTACAAGGAGAAATTTCTTAGGATAAGAAACAATTTTGTCAATAGGATGTTCAGTACACAAAAATATTTTTAAGGCGATCAATTATTCGGTCTCTAATCGCAGAAGTCAATAATTCAAGCTCTTCTAAATGAGTTTCCACCTTCAGTTAGAGGTTTGTCTATTTTTTAATAATTAAAAAGAAAGAAGAAGAATTCAATAGTCCAGTTATTGATCGTACAATTGTTGTTGTCCGGTTGGAGGTGATAAATACCTGTCAAATTTATGGTTATCCGTACGTACGCTCTATAGGTACGCTCCTCCACTCATATTAAGTTATGAAAGTGCAAGTGGAAGGATAACATTTCGAGGCCATAATAAATGTTTCAAATACCAAAAATATCTGAAGTTTGCTTTGGTTCCTAAAACATTGTCCAACTCCAACCTACCACTTTAGGATATCGATCATAGACTTAGTACTAATCATTAAATTTTGTAAGGAAATTACTATTAATTAGTATAAAATCTGAAACAAGATTGAAAGAAGAGTAGCACCTCCATGTACATGTCCTCGCCACCTAACAAGTAAAATGAGTTTTAGGTGGGTTTTAGTTGCAATAATCTTTTGTTATTAGCTTAGCGTAGGCTACATTTCAAAGCATGTCAGCTACGGAGTTCCAAGGAATTTGATTTTATTAGGACTTGAGAGAGCTCTGGTAGCTTAGCTATAATTGGGAAAACACTGATGTTGTTCAAGAATCACGATCTTGAGTATTCTGATTATAAGAGGATGAAATTTAGCTAGTCGAAATACCTTGTGTGAAAATAATAATTAATTTCCAACTAGTGTAGAAATCAAAATATATGCTAACTAGACATGACACAAGGAGTAGTGATCTATCGGTCAGACATTCGATCTCTGTTCTCAGAGGTCGGTCGTTCAAACATTCCTGAGTGCATATCCGTTTTGCTCGAGTATGAGGTTTGTTCATTCCATAAATGATAAACTAGTAATAATGATGTAAGAGCGTCCACGTATCTGTAGACAGTTAAGTAGTAATACTAAAATAAACACTAAGCTAGCTAAATACACGGTATCAATACATGCTTGTTTCCAGTTGCAAGTACTCACATATATACAATAAAATAGTATCATTCAATCAAAAAAATGATGGATAATTCGACCCAATTATGTACCGGATTATCACGAGGTAGCAATCATCAGAAGCTTGATTACCACCCTTTAACTTGCCTAATCCGATTTCGGACCCCATGAAATGATATTCATTGTCACTTTATATATGTGAATCATTGAATGAAAGATAATTAAAACAAAAAATGCGGGGCTTTCATGTTTCATAAACTTTAAGCAATCAAAGCTAATCATGATGATGTAGATTTGAAGATTGCTTGAATTATGATATAAATATCTACTCACCTTGCGGCCCCTTGCTTAATTAAATCCAAGAGTACCGATCGTGTCCGATACTTTCCGGACAGTTTTTTTGACTTGGATGATTTAAAGAAGGATTTGGAAATCAGGCATGCATCAGTCACTGTTCCACTTATGATTTGGACTTTGGAGACATATATTCTCTTATTACATTTTTTATCCATTGTAAGTCCATTGATCTAATAAAAAAGAAAACATTGACTCATAGTACTACTCAGCTAATGGACTCATTTTCTTCTTCTATGGGCCCTGAATCGAAAGCCCATTTCATGGAAGCAGTTTCACAGGACACTACTTATGTTTGGGCCTCGAAGGCCCATTATAACTGATCAAAATTAAAAAGGTTTTTTATCCAGAACCACCCTTATAATAGGGTGTTTTGCCATCAACCACTCTTATAATGCATAATTACCAAAACACACCCATATGATTTTTTCCGTCATATTTTGAACCACCTAAATTGAAATCCGTTAAGATTGCCGTTAACTTGATTTAATTTATATTTTGTTATTATTGACTTATTTTGTTATTAATTATATTCCACCCCAATGTCGAAACCCTAAATTCATTACACCCGACGATCTCATCATCGCTCCGAATCTCCACGAAACACCTTCGCATTTCAGTCTAAGGTTTGCTCGAAGTGCTGGTGGTAAAGGGATGAGTGTCAATTTGCGAGTTCTGTATGATGGAAAATTCTTCACAGGTGCGGATAATAGACTCAAGTACAGCATGGGTAAAGTATTTTTATTCCCTCAGTTGGATTGTGATTTGGTGTCCAAAGTTGCTATTGAATCTATATTTAGAGAAGATGGGAATCGAGACAATATTAGGGAATTCTGGTATTTGTTACCAAGGAAGAGGCTTGATGTTGGATTAGTAAGGGTTTTAACTGATGAGGATGCTGTTGAGATGCTGAAGTTTGCTGGGAGTGATGGCTTTATTCATATATATGTTATTCGAGGTGATGAAATCAGTCCTTCGAATTGTGAATCTTCGGACTCAGCATCTAGAATAGGTGGTGCAGCAGTTGATGGAAATTCTGAAATGTTTTCGTTAGCTGGAATGAATGAAGATGAATTAGATGGTTCAATAGATGGTGATTTTGTAGAAAGTGGAGATGATGATTTGTTTGAAAAGTTTGTTGATTTTTAGAAAAGCTTTGCGTCAATTTGCACTGGAGAAGGGTATTGATTTCTATTATTTGCACAATGACAAGAAGAAGATTTCCGCCTTTTGTGTGAATAGATGTTCCTGTCCGACGAAGCATGCCCGGAAGTCGTGTAAATGCAACATGATAAAATGTGAATGGAAAGCATCTGCAAGGAGTGTTTGGGATGACGGAACTTTTCAGTTAAAGACATTTAAGGCTGACCATGATTGTACGTGGGAACATAAAAATACCAAAGTGTCTTCGGCATGGTTAGCTGAGAAGTATGTTGAATATTTTCGAGCTGACCCGTCTTGGAAGATATCCGCATTCAGAGAATCTGTTAAAAGGGATTTGAAGTTGTTACTAATATTTTCATTTTTAATAATTTCAGTCGCAAGACATAAGCAGCCAGACAACAATCAACACTAGTCGAATGAAGTTAGTTCCACGTCGTCCCAAGAAACTTATTGCAGAAAGCGGCATATCTTCAACCCAACCTTAACAGTGTATATGATTGTATTCAACATGTTATGAACTGTGTCTTTTTGAGGTTGTAGAAAGCAATGGCTTTTTGGGTGTCTGTCCTTTTTGAGAATGTAGAATCAGGGCATGTAAACTTTTGTGCATTATGCAGAATTGAACAATGTGCAAAAAAACAAACTTCTACTGCTTTGATGTAATCAAAAACAGGTTTTCTCTATTTTTGTTGATCCTATTGTACTCAAATGACCATTGTAAAAGCAAATTCCTTGTCCATGTTTCGTACAATTGTTCAACTAAATTCAAAAGAACATCACAAGATGACTTAAACACTTACAATGACACTACACATTACACTTCTTAAACAGTCATACTAGACATTTAAGTGAAACTACATTTGCAATAATAATTATTCCCGAGAACAATAACACTTGAAACATCTTCTTTTTTGTCGCAACCTCTTTTGATTTCAGTAACTCAAGCTTCTCCATTTCAAGATATTTTTTTCTTTGACCAGTTTCTTGATAACAAATGTGGCTTGTGAACCAAAAGGTCCATCCTTCCACGCAAAAAAATCACAATTCTTCTTCACTATACCATACTTTCCACATCCCCAAAATCTTCTTCCATAATTTTTTTCTGTCCGGGCCATCGATTCTTTTGCTGCATAACCACAATAACAAAGCTTCTCCTCAGTTTTTGTTGACACATAACTGTTGCTTGAGTTTGACATATCCTGTCATATTCACAAAATGAATATTGAACACAATCCTTCTAAACACTTGTACGGATCACAAAAAACATATGACGTAATGCATATGAGAGACCACACATCAACAAATTACAATTCAAACAGTTTAATTCATTCACATTAACAAATCAACAATCACAACCTTTTAATCGCCGGCGATTAGAGATCAAATATCACGGGCACAAATAAAACTCACCTTACGATGTCTTTACCACCAAACACTTCGAGCAAACCTTAGACTGAAATGCGAAGGTGTTTCGTGGAGATTCGGAGCGATGATGAGATCGTCGGTGTAATGAATTTAGGATTTCGACATTTGGGGTGGAAATATAAATTAATAACAAAATAAGTCAATAATAACAAAATATAAATTAAATCAAGTTAACGGCAATCTTAACGGATTTCAATTTAGGTGGTTCATAATATGACGGAAAAAATTATATGGGTGTGTTTTGGTAATTATGCATTATAAGGGTGGTTGATGGCAAAACACCCTATTATAAGGGTGGTTCTGGATAAAAAACCCAAATTAAAAAAGAATTTTCAATTAATACATTTTGAAGCTACTCTATTTCTTGTTAAAATTCGAGTTTATCAAAACATGTTAAAATTTGATGATATTTGGTTAGGTCGGTTCTAGTCTTTTGTGGTGAGTTATTCTCTTGAGCTTGTATTCCTAACGTAAATCCAACTTTGGATTAAAGAAAAGAAGATGGTAAGATGTGAAGTTCTGGTCAAAGAAACATGCCTACTACGTCCATTCAGGATGAAAAGTGAGATAGGTTCCAACAACCACACAAACAACCCAACGCCTTGGAGTTTCACTTTCCACAAGATCTTAAGCAATGGAGCACTTGGCATGCATGAATGACTCCCTACGTGTGCTGTGCCTGCATGTGAAGCAAAACTTGAGCAAATTTTAAAGAAATGTGCCCATGTCCACAATTCCATTGATGAGTACACAAACTATGCACAGTAGGCGACATATAGTCAATAATGAAGACTCTTTAGCTACCAAGTCCAAATATGTTGTTGAAACTACATTGACCTTAAGCAGTTCAACTCTCACTTTTATTCTTATATATTCTACCCACCTAGTAATGCTTAAATAATATCCTCTTTTTCTATAGATTCACGCATTATTTTCAGTCATTCAATCAGATGATCAGATAACTGAGATTCCAACACATTTCTAGCAAAGCTATTGTGTCTTTGTTGATTTTATTTGACTCAGCCAAGTGCTTCATAGTCATAGTATGCATAATTTTTTGACACATTAGTAAATGATGCAATTGAGCATAGTCCCAGAATGTGCTGTTAGCATCAGTAAGTCATCACTTATGTCACTTCATATATAGACTGTTGAATGATATTTTACAAGATGCGCATATACTGTAGACTTTAACGATATGTTTCTGTTTGTCTCACACAGTACAAAACTGTTTTGGCCTTATATTGTCTTCAACATGCAAATAAGATCATTTCCACTCATCAACAAAACACCTTTTAGCTAAATGTTGACGAATATATTGTTTAATATTGGAAAGAAATGCTATCTTTAAACGTGGAATATATAAGCCTACCAAACCATGCAAGCAGAAGCAGCACACCAGCTGATAAAAGATATTTTGAATTATACAAAGAATGCTGACCTTAGCCATAAAGTTACCATCATGGCTCAATTCAGAGGCATTCTTTTGGAGTAGGATTTTCAAACCACTAAGTGACATAGTGTATTCCTGTCTGGATTTAGCATTGCAGACCTTCATATCAAAAGAAAAATATTCCAGTAAGATTGTAAAAGATAATGTTCAAGGTATGCACGGAAGAAAAACTGTAGTGTGCTCATAGTTTCTTTATCTTATTTTTGATCCAACATAAGGAGCACTCACATTGATGGCATTAATAATCAAAAGACTTGACATTTTGTAAGTGTAGAACTCTTTTTTCACCATTAGAGACCCCGATACACCTGCTCTACTCAGTTCCGGTTCAAAGAACATCTCTTAAACTGTAGAGTAGGCTAGTGCTTAGTAGTATATTTACAACTTGCGGATAAAGGCCTGAATCAGATTACTTATTTTGTTGATTGAAACTTTGCAGATCCTGCAATCAAAAACAATGTAAGACTGACAGTTCACATTGTCAAAATTAAGAGACAAAGGATTTTAGTAACAAAAGCCAGTATGTAAATGCTGCCAAGAATCCACATTTATTTTCTATGGCATTTGGGCAGCTGTAAAAACAAGATTCTAAGACATAAACTTTCTAAGATGTTCCCTGCCAGAATTAAAACAGCAAGTCCAAAAAAACTACCACTCGGAAAATGTACGTTTCTGACCTTCTTTTTTCCAGTGAGCTAATCTGATACAGAGTTTAAAGACAACTGAAGACACATTCCACAAAGGTGCAGTGAGTGCGTTTCACTATCACACAAAAATCGAAGTCGTACCAAATTACGTCTGCTCTGCTTTGTTCAAGAATAATAGATTCAATGGGTGCTGGTAAGAAAGGACAATTAACTTATTCAAATAATAATAATGAAACCACCTCTCTTGCATAAGCCATAAAGTAGGTAGCAAAATGGTATTTGAGTTCCATTGTGAGTTATCCAGTCTGTGGTTGTTTTAGTTAGGTAAGGATATGAATATTGTTTTTCCAGTCTTCTCTGTACCTAAACACTTGAAAAGGTAGAACAACTAGCTACCACACCAACAAAGATATCATTGTCAAATGTTGGACTAAGTATGAGCTATAATACAACATTAATCATGTACCTTGTGACGATCACTTTTAGGTGGTGTCTCAATGATGGGCTGATCTTGCTTATTCCTAGCTGGTAGGGACACTGGCTTATGATCAGCAGACAGTCGGCACTGCACTCTCAAGTTTTGCTTACCTGAAACTATACTGTGTTTGAGATCATTATCGATGAGTAAATAAGGATCCACAAGACTCACGATTCCACACAACATTTCTCATGTTTTGAAGGTATAACAAAAATGTTTAAAATTATATTAATGTAAATTTTGTTCCAATAGACACTAATGTTGAACATAACTCAGTCAGTTAAAAATCTGAACTACTTCAGCATGTTTTCACTAAAATATGTTATCCGAAGCACACACAAGTAAACATACACTAATTATACTGATAAAAGTTGAGTCTGTTTCTTAGCCAACTGATGAAGATTATTCTCTGCAAATAAGACAGATTAGAAAAGCAACCTTCACATTAGAATGTTATATCATTTGATTAAATATTCAGAATTGGTGAAAATCATTTGGAAAACAGTCTACTATGTAGCCTCTATATTCAACATCTACTGACTACAGAAGTTTCAGTCAAATCCACATTACCAATAAAATATTTCACAACTTGTTCAAATAAAGAGTATTATTTATGATTCAAATATCCATTTTAAATACATTTTGGAAAAAATATCATAAATATTAATGAGAAAGCAAGTTGTTTTATTTTACAGTGCACGATGATGAGGCGATATCAGATAAGAAAATAATAAAGTTTTACATCAAATAAGAGCATATCCAAAGTGCATGTTTTTCAAAATACTAAATTTTGTTGTTATTATTATTATTATTATGTTTCTACAACAAAAGGCATATCTGTTATTACAGAAATGAATTCCCTCGAATGGATTTATATCATTTTTAAAAGGATTTGCTGGCACTAACTTTCTATATAAGTATACACGCACGAGGTGAATTGTATATGTAAAGCCAGCTTATAAACTGAGAGGGGAAAGATAGATTTCAAACATCCCATTGTTAATAAGCACTGAGTGAGTACGAAAGGAAATGGGGAGAGGGAGAGCACCATGCTGTGACAAGAACACCGTGATCACAGGACCGTGGAGTCCTGCAGAGGATCACAAGCTCATATCTTTCATTCAAAAGCACGGTCATGATAACTGGAGAGCTGTCCCAAAACAAGCTGGTATGCTTAATCTTACGTTCAAACGTTCATTTCATTGAACTACGTTATTTCACTCAATTCAACACTGGTTGTTTTCTAAAACTCTGATGACTACTGTTATATTGATGGATTTCTAGTGGGTTTTAGTTGAGAAGGGCACATTCCAACTAAAGAGAAAAATAATATATTTCTGTGAGGTTATATAATGCGTTTAAAATCTTAGATAAGAGTTATCATTCAAACATAAATTCCAGTTGCAGCAAAACACAGATGAAAGGATGTTTTTTGTTGGCAGTTTGTCCAACCACATCGTTACTATTTTTGCTCGTCAGTCTGTTCATTAATTAATGACAACTTGATTAAATAAAGGATGATTAATTATTAGATAGTTATATTGAAGTTATCAGGTAATTATCGACTGAATCTTATAGTAAGGCTCACTGCCATACCAGTTCAGTACATTTGTAGGGGGAATCCTAGCCAAGTGAAAGTTTTTCAGTCACTGGATGAAGAAACTGAACACTTAGCAGCGTAGAATTAAGAATTAGTTTTAAATTTTACTCGGTTGCAGGGTGTTGTTAGCAAAGAAGGGGATATCAAAACTCGATATCAGTACTGATAAAACTTAGACTAAAATTAATCACGTATATGAGTGTTCAGGTTATCAAGTCAACTTAAGTATGCTAGAAGAAATTGACATGATGCTAAACTGCAGTTAGATTTTTCTGTGGTTCTTAAGTGGTGTAAAGTTGATAAACTCGTTTAACTCAACATATTTGCAAATCCAGATAAAAACCCTTCCATTCTTGGCTAGACTCAAGTTCATTAGCAATTTTAAAAGTTACTAACGAGTTCCTAATAATTTCTTTAATATCATATCTGCAGGGCTGTTAAGGTGTGGAAAAAGTTGTAGATTAAGATGGGTAAACTATCTTCGTCCTACTGTAAAGCGTGGGAATTACACTAAGGAAGAGGAGGACACCATTATCCAGTTGCATCAAATTCTTGGAAACAAGTAAGATTTTGACATCAACTTTATAATTTAGGTGAACCAATTGAAATAATGGATAGAAAATAGGGTCCACAAATGCAGCATAGGAAATTCTGGCTTCATGCAATCATACTACTATAGTCAGTGCGTGTCTGAAAAATGTTAGAACATACAAGTCTTACTTACCTGGACAAAAACCTTGTCATCCAAATCCGAAGATGAGGTTTATTCACCTACCTGCAGAGTGCAGTTATTATTATTACTATGGAAATGGATCCATGGCAAAATATTGATGTTACTAAACAGTAATACTGATGTTTGCAGGTGGTCAAAGATTGCATCACACTTGCCTGGAAGAACAGATAATGAGATTAAAAATGTGTGGAATACACACTTGAAGAAAAGGCTGGTCAATAGAGCTGTTGAAGAAGTAAGCAAAGAAATATCAGTGGTAACATCATCCTCTTCCTCATCTACAACGGTGGAATCACATTCAAAATGTCAAAAGCCTGAAATAGAAAGCCAGATAAAACTGTTAGCTCGTGACGAGAGCAAATTGAAAACAGATGGAACTGGGTTAACAGAAATGACAGAGGCACAAGGTAATCAAGCTACAAACCAGGCGACAACGGTCAATGGTTGTGAATTTGATCCCATACCTCAGCATTCTGGGCAAACTTTGGACGCCAGTGACAATTATCAGCATGAGAATATCACAATATGGGAGGACGCAAGTTTGCTGGAGTCAATGCTGAATGAAGTTGATGATCTTAATTGGCCACTGCCACCAGCTAAAACTCAAAATGGCTCTACCGGAAATAACTCTTGTGAGCTTAATATGTACGATGATTTTGATTTATGGAACATGCTCGACATTGATGTACCAGCATCTGCCAAGCCTGATCAGAACAAAGCAAATAATGTCAATAACAAGGAAGCTCCAATCTCCAAAATAGGAATGATTACGCCATATGAACATGCAGACGAAAATGATATTAGATACATGAACGAGTATTTGGAAAATGAGGCCCAGCAGATGGAAGTACTGTATGAAAAGCAGAAACAGAATCAGAAGGATAATGTCAACAACAGCTTCTCAGCAGAATCAACTGAAAGCCAAGTGCCTTACATGAATGATTTCCTAATGTGGCCTCAATCTCCCTTGTATTTTTCCGATTAAGAAACTCAGTAGCACCAGCCAACCCTTCATAAAGGAGTAAGGCTTAGATGATCATGACGATTCCAATAGGATAGCACCATTGCAGTAGCTGTTGCACACAACATCGTGTTAGGCTTAGATACCCGAATCACCAATAATAATGATTCCAGCATATGAATATCCAATTAGACACAAGAAACAATTATTTTCATTCGGAATTTCCAGCATTTGAGGCTTTTAATTAAAATTTCATCAGTCATATCGAATCAAGTGCATCTATCTTATAAACACGTATTCGTCCTTCCCGAACTTTGAACTGTAACTCAAGCACAACATATGCAACATTTTATAGGGTTTTGATTCAGTTTGATTACATACCAGACATGAACGGCACCAGAACTGATCTTTATCTTGTTTCGCGGAAGCGGGCGACGACGCACGGAATAGCGTGGGAATAAGGATGAAATGTAGAAGAATGGGATTTACGCGAAATTGAAGTCGTGGCGTGTTGAGGAGGCATCGAGAGCAGGTTTACCCTCCGTTTGGATGCGGTAAAAAATTATTGTTTTCTTTCATTTTTCATTTTTTATAATTTAATCAAACAAATATTTTTCTTAAATTTCTCATCAATTTTTTTCCACGTGCAAAAAGCATTAGGTTTTAAATTAAGGGAATATTTATTTTATTGGTGTACTTGTTCTATTTTTTGTACATAGGAGAAATTCAATTGATACTTCTTTTAGTGTGCATCAAATAAATTCATGATTGAGCGCAAAAGAGTGAACAACCAATAAACAATAAGACACGAACTTGAAGATTCGAATGAAAGCAAGGCATTGTACATATACGATGTTATTTGATAATATGTGCATGATATGATGAAATAATCATCAGAAAACACAACTGACTCGTATTAGTTCGAGATCATAAAACCTAGTCTAATACATGGGAAATGATTCTCAACGTTTAAATGGTGGTGGAATTGGACGCTGTGGCTTGTTGGCTACTGGAGCAGGGGGTGGACTTGGTAAAATTGCCATGAGTTTCCTTGATTCTGGAAATTAAACAGTGATTAGTTCTTAACTTCTGTGAGCTGAAATGAACCTACTCAGCAGAAATTATATAAACAAAAATTAACTGCAAAACAATAGCCAATAATTTTACAAACCTGTTCCTGCAAAAATCAGCGGGCAGCTGAGAAGGGAAGCAACCAACAAAATTACTAGGAATAGATGCCTGAGCAAACCCATTACTCAGGAATACCTGGACAGATCACAAACCTGACTTCCTTGTGGATGGATACTGAAATTTATTGAATGGTTGTGTTGAAAGTTTCCTGAAACACCTGACATCATTATTGTTGAAAATCAAGATCAGGGTTCAATTTAATAATCTCGTATGGAACCATCTGTCAATTTCTTTGGTCTACTTAGCATGAAAATGATTTGGAGGAAACTTCAGCACAACTTACTTGAAAGTTACAGGCAGCGTCATTGACTAGTATAGTAACACGATCATTCAGAGGGGAGACCAGTAAGTGTTTTCCTTCTGTTAAACATAAATTCCCAAGTGTGTTAGACTGTTAGTAACAATTAATGTTAACGAATGATACGTGTTAGATCATAATATAATAGGAATATTACTTCTGAGAAGGTATCGAATAATCATTAAACTTGTGATAGGTTGCTTAGTCTCTCATGCATGCATCTCCTTTGGTCCCCAACCATTGATTCAAACACATCCAACAAACCATCCAAACCCTCAGGTGAAGACCCAACAGCCTTCAGCGCATAGACAATGCTCTCAATTGTCGATAAACACTTCTCCTTTGGCTGAGTTCTCACCTCTCCATACAAACTACTCTTGTCCAATTCCAGTTTCAAATGTGGCAAAGCCTTCAACCACGGATTCTCATTGTACATCCTAGTTGCCTTTGCCCACGTTCCATCCAGAACAATCAAGTTCTTCACTTTCAATTCCACTGGACCCAAGATCCTTAGCATCAACTGCATTTTCACTTGGAAACAAGAGTACCGATCCGCATGGTACATTGAGCTTGAACTCTGTATGCGCCTCCACTGACCCTATCTTTTCAACTAGAAAGCCATTAGCAAAAGCAGTTGCCACTCCAGGCACATCCAACATCTGATCAAAATTTTGCCAATGAGATGACAATTGTGGCCGCAACTGAAGCTCACAAGAGCATTTCGAACCGTACCTCCCCATGCTAACAGTGACGATAGGAGTTTCAACAGTTTCATCTGAAACAGAATCTGAATCCTTTAATGAGTCCATGCTGTCCACTCTCGAATCCATCTCACCATCCACACCATCATCATTTAAATCCTCATCAAAAAACATTACTTTATCAGACTCCAATTTCAGTGGAACATTTTCACAAACAGTTGGCATGCAAGTTTCCAAATCTTTCTCCAAAAGATCATAATCCCCAATCGAACTTATAACAAACTTAGCTTCAGTAAGCACATCCGTAACACTAGCAACAGTCACATTCCTAAGACCTAATTTCGCAATTCTAGTAGAATTAAGAGGATGGTTTCGCTCCAAACTGTGTTGCAAAATCGTAACATGTACAGAATTATCCAAAGGCGGAGACTTGAACCTGCCGCAGAGACAAGTTCGAGGCGGCTTCGAACACGATGGACAAATGACTCTCTTCGATGGCGCCGACGGCTTTGCGTCCATTTTGCGCATCGTAAACGCCTGTGGAAGTGCCACTTTTCGCCTGTATCTGAAAGCAGAGGAAGAAGCGAGGCTCCAATACGGCGTCGTACAATTCGGGTTCAACGCCCAAACTACCGTTTGCAACGACATGACAGTCGTCGGAATCAGTCACGCAGAACCCTATCTATTTTGCAGGGGTATTTTGGTAAATTGGTTTATGATAACTCCTCGGAGCACAAAAGTTGATATTTGGAGCATCAGATAAGTTGGCACTTTATTTCAACAAGAAACACTAAACAGCTTAAAGTTGGTAAACCAAAAGCATTCACAAGCTGTTTCTCTGCGTAATGGAAAGGCATACGGATGTCCATGATGTTGTTGTGTTTTGGAAAGGTGTTTAAGGCGTCGTAACTGGAGTGGTGTCAACAGGTGTGTCAGGATTGGATCCCCATTCTGTCCAAGAACCGTCATAGACAGCAACATCAGATTTTCCTAGACGATGAAGGCCCTGCGACAGATAATAAAATCAGATAAAGGCCTGAATTTCTACATGTACCGAGTTGAATCACATCATTATCAGTAAAATGTAAATCTTAAGTCCAGCTTGAGTTTAAGCAATTTGATGATGCAAAGAGGGTGTAAATACAATTTTGATGCTCAACGCTAGTCATAATGACGGAGAATAGGACTTACTAGTGCAAGGATGCATGCAGTTACGCCAGTGCCACAAGAAGTTACAACAGGTTTGTCGACTGAAATGCCTGCAGGAGAGTCGGATTAGAGCATATCAATCATGGAGTTACAAGATACAGACGGACAACTCGGACAAACAATATAATCATTTGCTTTGACTGATCCGTACCTTCTTGCTCAAATCTCTTTTGAAGGTCTTCAGCTGGTAAGAGCGACTGAGATCCATCCAACATCTATAAGCACCCATAATATATTAAGATGCCCCATTCAGACGTAATATGATTTCCACAAAGTCGATAATACTCAGTTACTCAACTGTATACATAAATCTCAACCAATCCAAAAATTATCATCAATTTTAACAATACAGCAAATCTAACTAAATTACCTGTCCAAAAGGTATGCATTTGCTACCTGGGACATGACCACTTCTTATGCCCTTCCGAGGTTCAGGTGCAGCTCCATCAAACCTATTATTTAAAACCGTTAAAAATGATCCCCAAAGAGAGTATAAAACTATACAAAATAACTAATGCATGACCATGAGCTTCAAGCATACATCGACTCTTCGCACACCATCTAATTTTAATCAATACATTTCATTAGAATAAGAATGGTTCAGGTAGCTAAGAAACAACCATAGAGCAGAAAAAATAAACACTCTACCTAGCTTTTGATCGGGCATCAATTTGTTGGTGTGTTTTGTTTTCAATATTTTTCTTAACCTGCAAGATGAGCCAATTCAGAGTTCAAGGTCGTGTTAGCTGCCAAAATCGCAATTGAAGTATATATTTTTTAACTTCAAACTACTGCTGATGCGGTGATGCCAACAAACAAATATATTTACCTGATCCAGACTCCAAACAAGATGCGGTTGAAACTTGGTCTCAAATGTGATCGGTCCTACCTACAGATTAGTATGCATTGCATGAGCTCATAAAAATTGCATATATACAGCTATTAATCATTCATTTTAAAGAAAATCTCCTATTTGAGCTTCTACACTGATCATATTGTAAGAAATTTAACTGAGCACATTTACATTAGTGACACCAAAGTGTGCACATTCACTAGGCTATTTATTTGGATAGACACAATCAGTGGGAATAAATAAACCTTAGAGAGCATCCACATATAAAAAATAGTTAAACTGTTAATAAACAAGGAAAATAACTATTATATTTGACCAATTAAAAGTTCAGATATCTACCGCTTGTCCTTGGTATACTTTCTGTATTGCCTCACTGGCAGCACTAGCTTTCAAAATGGCATCACTTGATGCACTAGATTCAACATCAAAACCTGATGCACGCCATTTTGGTAAACCTCCATCTAGTACCCAAACTCGGTCATGCCCAAACACTCGAAACATCCTTTTCAGATCAATAAATGCAAACACCAAATGAGAAAGATAGACAAGCCAACATCAAACACTGAAACTGCTGACGTTCATTAGCGTATTAAACATGTGTCCCTCACCACCAAACTCGAGCTGCACTGAATATTCCTTTCCCATCATAAACAACAAGATTGTCCTTATTTTCAATGCCCAGAGCAGAAACAGCTGCGGCAAAAGCTTCTTCTGATGGCAGCATGTGTGGCAACTGATACAAAATGCAAATTTGTTGAGTAAAAAACCATATCATGTAAAACCGACATTCAAATAGCAAGCAGCTATAGTTTTTAAATTCCAGTTTTGACAGTTAGATTACAAGAGGAAGATAAACCTCTCAAAGATCCTACAAGTACACTCATTCTGACAAAGATGCCATATTGCTATTGCTATACAGAAGACGACCAGTTTATCTGATGAAGCTACAGAAAGCTTAATAACAGGAGGAACTGAGTGAGCTATGTGAATGACATGGTATTACCACAGAGAAAGAGAGTTAACTTACATTAGAAGTTTGATCCGAAATGCCATCCACATCAAAGAAAAGTGCCCCTGGAATATGGGCAACCTGCATGAAGACTCTCACAAAATTATTGATAATAAAAGGGACCAGATAGTAAGGCCAGATAGCCTATTTAGCACACTGTTCAACTTGTAGCTTAGCAATCGGTTAATGGATAAACGGTGATCTTTCTGTGGATCTTAACTAAAGAATTTTTTTTAGATTTGAGGTGCTGAATTGAGATAGAATCAAGTAATTTTCAAATTTTGAAAAGGATAATCATAATACCTGATACTCTTGGAGAGGATTCCTTTGCTCATCTGGCATGTACCACGAAGCATCCAAAACCTGGAAAACAAAGATATATTTACAATTCATCCCCACTTTTACATGGAAGTTGATAACGTCATCAAGAGGTTAAATAAATTCATAGAACATCATGAACAACTTTACATGGGTTAAGTTAGGGTACGTAGTCACACACATGGAAGGAATAGTATAGTACACATTAACAACTCCAGTATAAGGGATTTAGTATGGCCTTGGTGAACACATGTCAAGTTACAAAGAGTTCCGCAGTTATTATATGACTGGTCTGGTGGCAGCTGAAACAAGTGCATCTTTCACACTAACAAGGACAATGTTTTTCCTTTGCAGTATGTAGTAATTAGTAGCTCTTAGTAAGAAACAAGGGTTAAGTATACATCCACTTCTCAAGAGGATGCCATGAGAAAGTAAAAATTATAAAAATCCAAATGCTTATTTCAAAGTAGCATACTTGTGTGAGTTAATTCAAAAGCATAAAAAACATTGAGGGTCTACCTTGGTGTCTGGCTCTTTGAGATTAGAATGGAGCCACTCCACAGAAACAACAGGATCACTAGTTGAGGCCTTGGAAGAAAAACCAGCTTTACTCATGTTCACGAAATAAGCTACTACACGTGGAGTTCCAGATGCCTTGTGTCCAAAATTCGCTGGTGAAAATGTTCCGTGAAATCTCCTCTGCAAGAATACATTTTATAAAGGGAGAGAAACCATCATGTGTGAACCTTAGTAATATACCATCAAGTAAAAAATCCAACAATTTCAACCAAGTGAACTACTTAAATGACTCAACTTTGATTCTTTTTCCCCAAAATACTCCACACTTACACTAACAACTAAGTCAAAGCATCACAGTTCACTATCAACGACCCATTTGAACACAAGTTATCCTCACAGCACTGGTAATTTCACTTAAAGACACTAAAAGGGAAAACCTTGTCTACGAAAAATCCCTTATTTCCAATCGTGTGAGTATCATTGAACATCAATAGACCATAAAAATTAAGTAACTAACTGGAACCCAATTATGCTTAGAAGATAAATCCAAAGTGAACACATTTAACATAGATATGAGTAGGTGATGGCTGAAACTAAAGATGCAAACTTGGTAGACATAAAGTGTAGAAAAGGAGTCTTACGAAGGTAAAGTGACTAAGAGTCGATGAGGGTTGGCGCAGAGGAAAGGAAGTGAAGGAACGAATAAGACGATGACCCAGAAAAGCTCTGCTGCAAAGGGATGAAGCCATATGCGATTGAGAAATTAATAGGGCATAATAGAGAAGACCACAACTCGATTAATTGGGGGAGCTTCGTCCGACAGCGATTGATAGAATTGCAGAGATTGATTGCGAGCCAAACACGCACCCTACCGACTGCGGTCTCCACCTCTTTGTATTTTCCTTTTTTAATTTTAATTTTAGGATTCAAGGTTTCTTGTAAGACAAAAAAAAGTTTGTGACATAGTAAACACCAAGCGGAAGAACATGATATCAATTGTTGATTTTTATCAATTCAATAGTTGATATTGCTAAGTTCAATTGTCCAATTAATTACAAAACAATTTTAATCTTAACTTTCGAATTAATCAAATCAACGACTATGATTACATACTTATATCTCACAAAATTTACATGTCTCTTTAAATTTCAATTCTAGTAAGATAAGATCTTAATTATTAATTTTGATAATTTAACTGTTGAGATTAAGTTAGCACAAAAAACTGGGTAGTTGAGAATATTGTATTATAATATCAGGATTAGGATCCCATGCTGCCTACAGCATTTTGCAGCCAAACTTAAAACGACGTAGTTTTAAACACTATCAATTAAACTACGTCGTTTTAAGTTTATAATTTAAAATTCAAATTTTGAATATTGGCTGTATATGGCTGTAGGCTGTACGGGATCCGGATCCATAATATCATCTGTTAAATTGAGAAAATGAACGAATGAAATAATATCCTATCATCTCACGATTAGGCTCAATCGAAGTAAGGAATTTCATATGTTTAACAAAAATTCGAATACAGTTAACTGATCAATAAAGCCAATTTTTTCAGGTGTCAATAGTTTTTCGAGTGAGAATTTTTATCAAAATAACCTCGAGTCAGATATTTTAAATCATAAGGATATTTTTATTTTGATAAAAATATCGGATGTTTGCGGCATTTTTCTTTCTTTTATTATATAATTATATTAGTAGGGATCAAAGATCGAAATTCGCCACGTTCTTACAAATAGTCGTACGTCATCCTTATAATTTCTCTCACATTTCCTATATATTTAGGGTCCGTTTGGTTGCATAGGAAAATGGATGGAAATTTTTTTTGATGAAATATTTTAAAAAAATATTTGGATGTGTTTGATTGTATCAAGAAAAATTATTTTTCAAAAGAAATTGATTTTCTTTACATTTTTTAAATTTTATTTTTAATACTTTTTCCGCACGCAAACAGAGTGTTAAGAAGTGATATGAAAATTAAATATGGGATAAAAACAACAAACAATATTACTTTTTAAAAATTATTAAATTTGTTCGATTTTATTAGACAGCTGGCAGTTACGAATTAAGGTGGTTGGTGAGGTTGTGTGTCCATCAACAAACCTTTTTTACACGATTCGATCGCGGCCAAAACAGCTACAGTCCTCCTCGTAAACTCCGCACCCCTTCTCCCCCTTTTTTCATTTTCTCGCATTAAAACTCCGTCTCGACTTCACCAACTCCTCACAAAGCCCAATTCGTCCTCCAAAAGCCATTTTCTGAATCTCTTTCATTTACTTATTTTAGGGTTTTCGCATCTCTTGCTTTCTCACCCCAAGCCTCAACCTTTTTCAGTTTTAGTAAGCGAGAAAGGAAATGGCTTTGTCTTCTTCAGCCCTTTTCAGATCTGCTTCACTCTCAGCTCCGCCGTCTCATTTCTCTGCTGAATCTAAACTCTCTTCCTCTGGTTCTTGCAAGGTTGCTTTTTTGTTTTTTAATGTCTGATTTGCTGAGTGTTGATGATTAAAGGAATGATTTTTATTGATTTGATGTTTTGGACGTGTTTGATGTTATGATCCACTGAGTCTTGGTCGCGTTCTGGTTGATTATATGTTTATGCTGATTGGAGCTTCTGTGTGTGAAAAGCTTTGATATTTTGTTGAAATGCAGTGTTTTGTAACATAGCTGCATTTGTGATCCAGGTGTCATTCAATCGTGGTTTGAACTTGTCATCAAAGATCCAGACAGGCATTTCCGGGGCTTCTGTCTCTGCTGACTCATCTCACTTACAGTTTAGTACTTGCTCACATTCCTTGTTTTATTCATGGCATTATTTTTCAGATCTTATTTTTACCTTGTGCTTCAGGAAAACTGGTGCCCGTGGTGTGCAGCCCATTAGAGCCACTGCTACAGAATCACCACCAACTTCCCAGAGTAAGCAGCTATTATGAACTTTTTGTTTGAAAATTGTGTGTCTTACGGCTAACATGGTTTTATATTGGTTCCAGAGTCTAGCAGTGCTGGAAAGACCCGAGTTGGAATTAATGGTAAGTTTCCTAGTATACAGTCCTTCAAAGGATGGAAACAAAAAATAAAAATTGTTGATGAACTGAGCCTCTAGTTATAGTTAAGCAGTCTAACACAGCTATCTTACGTAGGATTTGGTCGAATTGGTAGATTAGTTCTCCGTGTTGCAACCACAAGGAATGACATCGATGTGGTTGCTGTCAATGATCCCTTCATCGATGCTAAATACATGGTAATGATAGTTCAGTCATTGAATGATTTTGAATTTATAGTTAACGTTAAGATTCTGTTCCATTTGAACAAGAGGTGTGATGGTTATGCTATCATTTTATTCGTTTATTAGGCATACATGTTCAAGTATGATTCAACTCATGGAGTTTTTAACGGAACCCTTAAAGTTGTGGATGAGTCCACGCTGGAAATCAATGGGAAGCAGATCAAAATCACCAACAAGAGAGACCCAGCCGATATTCCATGGGGAGAATTTGGGGCAGACTATGTAGTGGAATCATCTGGTGTTTTCACGACTGTAGACAAGGCAGCTTTACATAAGAAGGTGAGAACATTGTCGATCAGTCAATTTCTTTCCCACTCATGCGACGTGTATCTATTTCTTCATAAATTTATGAGCCTTTTCTGCATATGTAGGGTGGTGCGAAGAAGGTGATCATATCAGCCCCGTCAGCTGATGCTCCAATGTTTGTAGTTGGAGTAAATGAGAAAACCTACAAGCCAAGCATGGATGTTGTTTCCAATGCAAGTTGTACTACCAATTGTCTTGCTCCTAGCAAAGGTTGTAACATATACATATGTTTGAAATTCAGGGATGAGTGAAGCTTCAACTTTGTACTCCCTAGTTGCCACTTAACGGCAATGTAACTGCTAAATTCTTTTTATACAGGTTGTTCATGAGGAGTTTGGTATTCTTGAGGGTTTGATGACAACTGTCCATGCAACAACAGGTGAATTTTTGTCCCTCTTAAACAGAAATGGTGAATTTTATGTCATGTAATGAATTATTTTCCTCAGCAACCCAAAAAACTGTTGATGGTCCATCCGCAAAGGACTGGAGAGGTGGTCGTGGAGCTGGACAAAATATCATCCCTAGCTCAACGGGTGCAGCAAAGGTGTGTAATTATTTTAGTATGACAGCCTTTCTGAAAGAGCGATAAAGGTTTCAATATTTATCTATATGACTGCAGGCTGTTGGTAAAGTGCTTCCAGAACTCAATGGGAAGCTTACTGGAATGGCTTTCCGTGTCCCAACGCCTAATGTTTCTGTTGTTGACTTGACTGTCCGTCTTGAAAAAAGTGCTTCTTACGATGATGTAAAAGCCGCAATCAAGTATGATTCTTGTCTAGTTACTCATATGCTGCACATTTTAGTTTTAGCATGCTTTATTTTTTATTAGATTGATTAATGAGAGATGTATTTTGGTTAGTTAGCACTACATTATTACTAACATGAGTTAATATTTTTAAAGATTCGCTTCGGAAGGGCCTCTTGTTGGAATCCTTGGATATACCGATGAGGATGTTGTGTCTAATGATTTTGTGGGTGACTCAAGGTATTGGCTGATTTTTATCCTCTTTCACTTCTTTTATCAAAATGTATAAATTTTACTGGTGATTCAATGTGTTTACATAAAAAATCTTTCCTTCTGATAGACATGGCGCCTTAGATTGATTTGTGTTGGTACTGCCTGAAAAATAAATTGATAATGGCTTAGCTTGGTGGTGCCCCATTACTCTTCATAGATATTATTGTTTTGCTGAGCTTGTTTTAATCTCGTAGGTCAAGCATTTTTGACGCAAAGGCTGGAATCGGGCTAAGCTCCTCCTTCATGAAGCTGGTCTCATGGTATGACAATGAGTGGGGTTACAGGTGAAGTCTCTAACTCTATATCTCTACCGCAACATCCACCACATTTTTCTCCAATCATTCTCAGCTGACCTTATAATGCATTTGAATGTAATGATCCAGTTATCCATATGTCAACATAGCTGATGACTTCCTTTGTCTATTATTCATGCAGCAACCGAGTGCTGGACCTGATTGAGCACATGGCATTGGTCGCGGCTCATAACTGAAGTTTGATTCTTACCAACCGTGCAGTTCTGCGCACATCCATAGAGCTTCTTCTCTAGAATAGCTACAAACTCACTAAGGTTTTGATTCTTATGCAAAAATAAAGAAGCTCCTAGGAATATGGCAAGCTTCGTCCAGTTTGGTAGTTTTGCCCTACGTCTACCAATCTTTTTGTGATTTTTAAAAATTGCTTCTCATTGAACGAGTATCTCAATAGGCAGTAAAATGACTATTATGTGATTTTATATCGAAATCAGTCCAATTATTAGTTGCCAGTTTGCCACTTCATAGGCTTGTAATGTAACTTCACTGCATTAGGCCGACAGAAAACTACATTGCAGCATTAATTAACCTGGTAGTTAAGCAGTTATAAGAGTTTGTTTCCAAGACCAAAAACAGTGGATTTTTCACAGTATCACAAGGCTTTCTGCAGTCCAGTAACATTGCACGACAAATCATCATCAGGTTAAAACATCCCAAACAAATTCCAACATATAAATGGATTCCTTCAGCTCAACAACTGTGAATTTGTTTTCCGGTGACTTCTTCCTTTCTCTTACTCACTCACTCACTTAGTTTTTGTGTTTGTACAATTCCGTTTTCATTCAAGTACTCAACAAACTCGTCAATCAGATAAGGCCAGGCACCTTCAGCATCATAGTTAGAGAGTGATGGGTCCACAGTCTACAATGCGATACAAAGACATGTTAGTGACGTATGAAGGCAAATAGATTTTAACTTAAACCTGGACAGATAAATGGAAGGCCAGGCCAAAATTCATAAAATTCCAAAATATTTGCAGAGAAGGTATTGATAAAGACTAGACTACAAGTCTTCTTTGTTGTGAATTTCTTACCCTCGCAAACTCGATTAGCTGAGACCACGTGTCCCTTGAAATTGCTTTGTTATGACGAGCCTGAACATTAAGAAAGAGAATTGATTCATAAGCAAACACAATACTTGTCAGTGTACCTCTATGGCTCTCAAAATCAGAATTCAGAAATGATCCGTCAACAATATTACAAGAAAGGTGCTCCACCAATAATGTACAAGGGACTAAGGGAGAGTTTTCACAGATGCATCACAATACTGATTGCTAAAAACATTCAAGAAATTCTGAACAGCTGATGCACTATATGATATCATGCCAGATACTACATGATATATATAAAAATAAAATAATCAAGCCCAGTTCCATTGCTCACATATATGGTAATCAGGAGTACCAATTTACCTGTAAAAACTGGCACCAATGGTCCACAAGAGGCCACTGTTTTTCGGCAAATAGAAGTTGCCACATCCCGATTGCTGTGTCCAATGCCAAAGACTTCTGTCCCTGTACGATAGTGACCCAGTTCTTACACATCACTCATGTGCATCAATGCAATTAGAAATACAGCAATCATATTTTTTCAGGTGTATTAACAAACATTTAAGTTATGCTAAAAAGATAACCATAACTGTCAACTATGGCAAACTGCGCTAATTGTTCTCACCTTTTCCAAAGCCCATCCAAACGCGAAGTTGTATATCTCACGAAACTTATCTGCATATTAGAAAAAGAACTATTATAAATTTGATGAAGGATTGAAAAGAAATAAGCTACATGGTAACGTAAAATAGTGACCAGAGTGAAGATAATGACCAAACTCACTTACTTTCATCTTTCAGCTCAGACCGCATATATTGTACCCTTTCACGGAATTTGTCCAAGGTATCAATCCTGTCATGGTTAAAAGTATGTAAATAACGCGTGAGGGATTGGTACCATTTACCGGTAACGTATAGCCTCAATGAAGAAGAGATGTATAATTAACATTGAGTTTTTACCCAAGTGACTGTAATCCACCAATAAATTCTTGTTTAGAAAATTCACACATGGTGGCAGCTTTCATGTGCCATGAAATAACCAACTACACAAAGACACTCTAGATGGTTAGTTCGTTCAAGCAATCCATCACATAATTCAATAGCAATGTATGTCTTTTAACCTTTTGCACAAAGTAAATATCAACTAGCTGAAACATGAACTAAATATGTTTCAGATGATAAATATTTTCAAGTATTATATTAGCATATGGTGTTCCGTTAAGATGTGAGACATACAAACATACCATCACAATATCCTGAGGATCGACCTGCAACAAAAAACGAAATCTTATTAAATTCCTTAGTGAAAACTAGTGCATAAATGAGTGTACGTGCATCATGCATGATCTATGGAACACAAATATTACAGATCCCACATAACTCATTACCCCCGAAGATTAGTCAAATCATTGAGTATCCCTATATACTGCATTCAGTTTAAGAAATAAGGCAGACAGTAGCCAGTACCAAAAGGAAGAATAAAAATTCTCAATGGATTGGTTTCATATCAACAAACCTGAAGGTCACTGCAGAGGTTGGTTATGCCTTCGGCCATTATCATATCGACATGTGGATCTGCACAATGATAAAACCCAAATTCATAATAAGTAACATCAATGCTATAACGAAGCAATCAAACAAAAAGAGAAATGTAAGCTGAGATTTGCTTGCCTTTGTATCTCTTGTAAAGATCCTCCAAATTTCTAGTATCAGTATATGCCTTAATCTGAGGTTGACTGTAAAACAAATCAAATGCTGCTTCAAGATGCCAATCACTCGCCTTAAGGCAATGCAGAGCCATCTTTTCGCTACACAGGGAACCAAACTGATTACAAAACCATACTAAATACATTCCAAGTGATTAACATCCTAACTTTGACTAAAACACATGCAATTGAGTGAATAACAAAGCAAAAGAGAAAATGTTTATACAACAACATTATGATAAGCGCTGGCCATTCGTCGTCCTACCATCTCAATTACAAGAACCTTTACTACACGATTAAATAAAGCCCAATGTTCAATTGCATCCAAACCTAAATAGACGCGAAATTTCACTTCAAAGCGGAAAAAATACAAAGAAATGTAAAGACTTACTTGGCTCCTGTGATTGCAATGAACTGCTGCAGTTTGTCTCTGCTGCTTCTGCTAATTTTATGCTGTCAAGATGCAACATCAAATAAAAATGCGTCGATAATTTAGTACGCAAGGTATTCAACAGATTGGATTAATAACAAATCAACTAAACTTTGTATAGACATAGATGAGAGGAAATGGATACCATCGTTGATTGATTGAATCGGCGAAGGAGGAGCGTGCACCGGAGAAGCAGTGTTTCGATTGTTGATAGTCTTCGGAGATTGAGCTTCGCCTTTTCTCGACGATTGAGATTTTGGATTTATTTATTTATTTTAAAATTAACATACTCGAATTTTTTAATTAATTTATCTATTACATATAAAGTACATGGAGTGGAATTGAATCATTTGAAGCCACATTTCATATTTCCATAATACCCTTCTACGTTTTTCTAAGTTCATAAATATGCCTTTACAAATACAATCTTATAATATGAAAAATATTTCATATGCACATATTATATGTGCACCAATTACTAATTTTCCTATACATAAAGCTAAGAGAGTGAATTGACGGTTTCTTTTTGAAGCCACAATTCACATCCCAATTTTACAAATTCAGATCACATGCAGCAAAAGTTATTTGCTGCGAGACAAAACTACGTAGTTTTGTTAAAGGGTTCACTCAATATTACCTAGGGTTTTAGTAAATATCATCAAAACTACCTCGTTTTGGTACTCGCAGCAAATTGCTGGGCAACACCGGATCCGAGTCCCAATTTTACCTCTACTCAAGTTATTAATTACTGGTTTAGTATAAAAGATGATAAAATTCATATTATTCCATATTATTTTAAACATATTTAAATTAATTTTATGTGCACATAATTGTGCACCAAACTACTAGTACTTTTAATCCATTTAGTATATAAATAAAATAAATTATACTATTAGGAAAGAATTTATGAAGACAGTAAATATACGTGAGATAGGAAAATATAATTTTAAAAGATGATTCGATTCACCTGGTGATTGAGATTAATTGTTTTTATAAGACACCAATATATCATCTTAACTGTTGATTTTGATTGATCTAACGGATGAATTTACAAAAAATAGGATTCATTAAATTCGACAGTTTTTTTGTTGAATTATTAAAAATCAATGTTTGAAATCGTTTCTCACTCCGCACAAAAATATACGTGTTCCCTTTCTCATTTTAAATAATTATGTGAATTGTGAATTAAAAAACCATCAGAAAAACAGATGCAATATATTCTAACCGCCTGATTATATATGAAAACAAGTTTGGCTTTCAGGTGCATTACATTTATTTAGTAATAGAAGACATAATGACTACATGACTGCATATTGATGATTTCAGTGTGTTTTTGCTTTTGTTTCTCAAGAAGGAAACTGTCTATTACCCAGAAAATATTTCTCTACCATGCGGAGAAGTATAGTCGATGTTAGGACCGATAGGCACGATACCATATGGGTTGAGAGCAAGATGGCTTCCATAGTAGTGCTCTTTTATATGAAACATGTTGACGGTGCTGGCCATTCCTGGAACTTGATAAACGTCTTTCGTGTAGTTGAAGAGGTTCTTGTACTCGTGCAGAAGTTTCTTATTGCACTTGAAATAGACAGCATACACCTACAGTTATCCAAATGTAAGTATAAAGCATGTACATGTTATTCTGACACAATACAATACACAACAATAAGGTTGGTGGCATTGTGTCATGCCTGATGAGTTAAGTTACAGACACGAATCACTTTAATCATAAGTGAAGATTGAAGTTTATTTAGTGTTACTACTTCACAAGACTTTGAATTTTAATGAGCAATATAAGTAATTTATACTGATGAAATAGGCTGACCTCGTCAAATCTGATTAGAGTGACAAAGAGCCGAATATCTGCTTCAGTCAGCGTGTTGCCGCAGATGTATCGATGACTGCTGAGTATTTCTTCACACTTGTCCAGAGCTTCATACAACTTTATCACAGCCTGCAACATGTTACACCAATATTCTAATTGGGTCTTATACTCAGAAAAACCTCAAAGAGTTTGCTTGACAATGCTAAATTTAGGCATGCAAAAGTTAAGTAGATTTTCAGAAATAGACCCAATGCCCAATCACCAAGGTCACCGATGGAGCACTAAGTAGTTTTTGCGAACGGATGAAATTACCTCATCATATGGCCCTTGTTTCTTGGCAAATCCACATTTGTAAACTCCATTATTTATCGTGTCATATACCCAGTCGTTAACATCATTTATTCTAGACTGCAATTGTTGAGGGTACAAATCCAGGGGCGCATTTTCAGCTATATCATTGAACTCTGTGTTAAGCATGCGGATGATCTCGGAACTCTCGTTTCACAATTGTCTTCAGTTTCTTGTCCCAAAGAACCTATCAAAAGGCACACAATTTGAAAATTTTGGGAAAACACCCACGATAGTATTACACTCTTAGTATACGTACTGGAACGGTGTATTTCCCAGAGTAGTTTGTGCTTGCAAGCTCATACAAATCTCTGATGCTTTTAGCTCCATTCAGATAGTCAGGTTCAGCTCCAGGGACCTCAGCTTCAGAAGCTGGAAAAATCCATCCCATATGTTCATCCGTTTCCTTTGTCCTTCCCACCGCGGGTTTACTGACTAAACATCATACACACATGCCATTATATGTCAACCATAACAAGTATAGCACAATCCACTTTAAAAAATATTTATTCATTTACCGAAAAACTAATGGCTTTGTCGAGTCCCTTAATCTTCAAATAGGCAAGACACCTGGAAGCCCAAGGGCAAGCATATGAAATGTACAGATGATATCTCCCAGCCTCAGGTGGAAAAGCTGCATCCTCCTTGCGAGATATGAAACTACGAAATGTTGACGGAGTCCTAGCAAAAGCACCTGTTTCAGACATCTCATCCAATGCTGAGCGCGCCATTCTAATCGAGAGCTGCCACACAAACTTATAGATCAACAAACAATGCTTATCAATTAGAAATTCTCCCCATTCCCCAAACACACAAATATTATAATATACCACTTAACTAAAAAACTAACAATAAAACAAACATCCTTGGAAATCAAAGATCCTACCTTTTTGTAACAGAAAAGCTAGTTTGTCCCTAAAAACATGAATTCAAGATTCAACTATCAGAAATTCAAATCAGTGAGGTTCAAAAATTAGCTTTAGGCCTTTAGCACATACCCATGAGCCCAAATAGTTTAAAAAAGAGAGCTGAACATCACGGGGCTGACCTGAATCAGAATTCAGAAATCAAACCTTGTTAGGGAAACGGTTGAAGATGAGCTGTAGAGTAGAAGTTGTAATCGGCAAAGTAGATATTTTGATTTTAGGGATCAGACAGAGCATACTACTTTATACATGAAATTATTAAGGAGAGAAAGATTAAGGGAAGAGGGATCGGAGAGTGAGGAAGAGGCAGGTGGAGTTGGACTCATCAGCTTCATGCGTCATTGCATATGGAATCAATCTCAATTAGTCAATTACATTTAATTTTTCTTTGTAGATATCTAGTCTTAAGAAATTAATTACACTTGTATTAATATCGATGAGTTTTAGGTTGAGACGTATGGGACCCAATTTGTTATTGCGCTGAGTATTTTTATTTTTTTGATTAATTGGATAAATCCAACGAAAATACGAGGACGAACACTTAAACATTTAGAAGAAACGGATCTATTCTGAACCAAGACTGATAGCATGATAAATGAAATTTAAATATAGAACCGCCGAATCATTTGATTCCCTCGAAATCTCTAAAACACACCAAAGTACGAGATATATTTTTTGTCCCTAATGTGTTTAGCAATTGCCTAACCCAAGCCACTAGGCCACCCCTATTAGAGTATGGATAATTTCATATTTATGCCATCTATTTATAACTTTTAATTTAACTTGCAGAATTCCTAACTTGCTCCGACATAAATTGAATCAGTTGACTCCAATAGTTGGCGATTATAATCCATGTTCAACAAAATTTTATAGTCTAAATAATCTTTTGTAATTTCCAATTATCAGACAAATTAGGATAAAAATAAGGCACAATTAATGTTCCTATTTTAACACTTAATTTAATCTATCAATAAGCGCGTTCCTTCTTCCTCCCATTTCACTCCGATCGCCCAATTTGGACTCAAGCGGCCGCGACTACTACGATGACGGTGCGATTGGGTCGGAGTTGCTACAAGCTATTCAATGCTTCTCCTCGACACTTGGCGCCCATGCGCTCATCCACATCTCACTTCACTCGTCAGGTCAGCACGCTTCATCTTTATCCCAATTCGATTAGGTTTCACAACTCTATCGATATCGTCACAGTAGCCTCTTTGTATTTCTCATCTTTCGATTCAAAATGTAAAGTTTGTTACTGCTTATTTTCTGTGTATGCAATTCTGGCTTTTTGAATTACATGTGAAGAACAATTTTGTTTTAATTTTATCAGATGAGTATGGATACTGGTAGCCTTGTTGCTAGGTTGAGAAGTGCTGGTTTGTTACGCAGTCAGGGGCTTATTGGAGGGAAATCGGTTGATGCGTATGACAAGAAGACAATTCAGGTTTTGATGGCCAACTCTATTTGTAGATGATATTCAACTATTTGTATAATTGTGTGTTAGGGTGTGTATTGTTGTATTTTCTGGCAGATTAGGAACCCTGCTACTGGTGAAGTTATAACTGATGTTGCGTGCATGGGTGGAAAGGAGACGAGTGATGCAATAGCTTCGGCTCATGAGGCATATCTGTGTATGTGTCTGTTGGGAATTAGAACTTGATTATATAGATAGTGTGTGCATATGCTTTTCCATGAGAAGTTGTATTGCATACTCTGTTATTTAATAGGAATATGATGCATATCTTGAGTTTTTTTTACTCTTACCATCCTCATGTCTCCGCGTGTAGCTTGGAGCAAACTCACAGCATCTGAAAGGAGTAAATTTCTACGCAAATGGTAACTTATTGGAAATTGGAATGCCACATACTTTACATTTATTTGCATGTAATGTAGTATATAGTAAGCAGATGAGCATGATGGGATTTTTATGATCCTAGTTTACATTTCCCTTTAGGTATGATTTGTTAATACTCCACAAAGAAGAGCTTGGACAACTCATTACAATAGAGCAAGGAAAACCTCTCAAGGAATCCCTTGGAGAGGTATCGCTATCTGGTTTATGTTAAAATAGCTCCTGCTGTAAATTTTATTTATCTTTTCGTTATGTGGAGCATGTACTTGGTTGCTAGGTGGCATATGGAGCAAGCTTTATCGAGTTCTACGCGGAGGAAGCAAAGCGTATATATGGTGATATAATACCTGCAACACTACCAGATCGACGGTTGTTCGTTTTAAAGCAGGTAGATTCTTTTATTGTTGCCACGCTATTGGTCATTCGCACATTGATTTAGAGACTATATATTATTGTAATAATTAATTCAAAGGGTATTTGTTTTGTGAATGATTGTTAATATTTGTAGCCTGTGGGAGTTGTTGGAGCTATTACACCCTGGAATTTTCCACTGGCAATGATTACTCGGAAGGTCAGTATGGAAATTTCTGCCTATAATAAAGTCTTTTTGTGAGCAGATGATTTGTATGCTGTCTGGTTTGTAATGTTACAAAGCTGGTAAGACATGCCTGTACTGGCTTTTCTTAGGTTGGCCCTGCACTTGCTGCTGGCTGTACAGTTGTTATAAAACCTTCCGAGTTCACCCCTCTGACAGCACTAGCGGCAGCTGAGCTTGCGATTCAAGCTGGCATACCACCGGTAAAGGTTTCTCTTCCATTTTCATTTAATTTAATTCTACCCAGTTCTCCCTAGGGGAAAATGTAATTTTGTGGTACATACAGTTTACCATTTCTTGTATAATTGTCCACCAGTACATGAAATATATATAAGCATGGTATTTCTTTATTAAATTTGGGGGACAGCGAAGTGATCTAACTACAGTATAGTTAGGCATGATATTTGGATTAAACTAAATCTGTTTTGTGATGGAATTGTTGAGTATAGGGTGCTGTGAATGTAGTAATGGGAAATGCACCGGAGATCGGGGATGCTTTGCTTGCCAGCACAACAGTGTAATATCCTTCAATGATTGACTTTCTTTCATATCTCAGATTGGCGTACAACTATTTCTTTAATCTAACAATGAGGTATTCAACCATATTCAATTTAACTTTTGCAGGTGAGAAAAATCACTTTCACTGGTTCAACTGCTGTTGGAAAGAAGTTGATGGCTGGTTCTGCTGGTACTGTCAAGAAGGTTGTAAAATTTTATTTCACATCATTAGTAGTATTTAGTATACAATTTGGCATCACATATGGGGGCACACAAACATTCCTTCAAATTTTCTTCGTTGTCTTACGATTTACAAGAGACTTACCAGACAGGCTGACACTTACAAGCTACATTTGATTGTGGTTAATTTATGTCATCCTTCCAAATTTTTTGTGTCCCAGGTATCTCTTGAACTTGGTGGCAATGCACCGTGCATTGTCTTTGATGATGCTGATATTGATGTTGCGGTGAAAGGAACTGTAAGTTAAAAATACGCATACGTCTATAAATCAAAATGTTTCGTTCTCTTTTTATCAATCTAGAAATCTGGCTCATATTTCCAGCTTGGAGCCAAATTTCGCAACAGTGGGCAGACTTGCGTCTGTGCAAACCGAGTACTAGTGCAAGAAGGTATGCTCTATAGGCTTACTCCTATTTTGCTGTACTCTGTCAGTACATGAAACCATGAGGGGTGACAGCTCAAGTCCTAATATTCATAAATTGACTTCCCCCCTTATTTTGCATGGCTACATTATTTTTTCCACTATCTCCAGATTGCAGTCTTGAATCTGATAATATACGTTGTGTTATGGTACAGGTATTTATGAGAAGTTTGCGCAAGCCTTCATGGCTGCGGTCCAAAATTTGCATGTTGGGAACGGTTTCACTGATGGTGTTGCACAGGTAATTAATTAGATTTATAGGAATACCTAGGAAGATTCTTATTGCGCTCTAGTGTTTGGTTTGATGGTTATTTTTTGCGAAGTTATCTCATCTGGAGTTGTTACTGAATTTTCTTATGAGAAATCTGCTATCAGCCTGGTGATGTGTTTTTCTCAGACTTCCGTGCGAACATGTAATAAAAAACGTGGCTAACTGCACAGTTTCTATTTTCAGGGTCCACTTATTAATGAAGCTGCTGTTCAAAAGGTGACTAAGGCGGTCAATCATCACATCGTTCTTGTAGATTTACTCATCAGATTTCAAGAAAACCTTATCATTATATTTGCCTTAGTTTTCATATTGAATCCTTGCAGGTTGAATCATTTGTTCAAGATGCCATATCCAAGGTTCCATTTTTCACTTAGTACCAACTAGCAGTTGCTTCCTTGAAAGTCATTAAAATCGAGTTTAAGATGTCTTTTCAGCTAGTTGGTCAGAATAACTTAATAATCTGCCTAGTGCCTACTTGATAATTGATATCCGAGCTCCTAGGAAGAACTTAACCCTTGTTAGTGGTTAAGAGAGGATTTAGTGATTTACCTTGTGTCATTGTGTGAACAGTATGAAAAACTTTTCCTTGCTTTTTCTTAAACTCTATATTGCAGAATACTACAATTTCTGTTGAATATTATGTCCTCGATTTTAGGTTTTATAGAATGTATGCAGTTCAGTTATAACAAATATGTAGTTGACATCAAGTTCCAGATGCATAATTGAAAATTTTCAAACATCCGGATTGATTCAATCCGTATATCTCTGTCACTCTGTGAATGTTATGAATTGCTCCACGTTTGGTTGAGTTTGAAGTAGTTATGCCATGATTTTGAAGGGAGCAAAAGTTCTTCTGGGAGGAAAAAGGCACAAACTTGGCATGACGTTCTATGAGCCTACTGTGATTGGCAACGTGGAGGGTGACATGCTTTTAGCTAGGTAAATTAAAGTGCTTGGTCTCAGTTTTTGTTCATATTGTTTCAGTTTCTAGATTTATCGAACTATTACTCACAATTAAAATATCTTATTAATTATTATTGACATAAAACTGACAGGGAAGAGGTTTTTGGGCCTGTCGCACCCCTGATAAAGTTTAAGACAGAAGAAGAAGCCCTACGAATTGCCAATGACACTAATGCAGGTCCCTACGAATACATATTATACTTTTTTTCTCTCAGTCACCTTCTGTTGATGGGGTTGAATGTTGTTATGATATATTGACATGTATGCCGTTCCATTTTCTTTTTCCTTAACTTTCAGGGCTAGCTGCTTATTTATTCACAAGAAATGTTCAACGTTCATGGCGTATGGCTGAAGGTCTAGAATATGGACTAGTTGGTGTGAACGAGGGTTTAATTTCCACTGAGGTAAAATTATCAGGTTTTGATTGATGGGGACCTGTGGTGATGACTGTATGCGGGAGTTTGTACCCAAGACCTACGTCAAATTTCAATTATCTTCTGCAGGTGGCTCCCTTTGGTGGATTCAAACAGTCTGGTCTTGGAAGAGAAGGATCCAAATACGGGATGGATGAATACTTGGAAGTAATGCAAATCATTGAATTTTTTTAGAATCTGTGTAGCGTATGAATCATTATATTTATAGCACTAATTTCTGTTTCCTAACAATGCAGATAAAATATGTGTGTCTAGGGGATATGAATCGCACCTAATGCTTATGGTTAGTATCTCTGGAAATAGTTATGAACATACCAGAATTTTCCGCATTATTTATCTTGAGCAAAAGAGTTATTGATATATTGTGCTGAATTGCTTATATACTTATTTTTGCAGTCTCTGACTCGCTCGTGACAAGTGTGTTATGAGATCAGAGTACACCGAACAGAGAGGAGGTCTTTAATCTAGAGTGGAGACTTAATGACATCTAAAACGGTCCCTGTTCTGAAAACTTGTATGTAACAAAATTTTGTTTTGCCTAGGATTTTTTTGGTTTCATCATGCTTGTTTGTTCTTGAATGATGATTGTGAAGTGCAGTATATGAATAAGTGTGATTGCAGATTGTACATACGAGTCTGGATCAGCTGCATGTACTCGTAATAGAGAATCGAAGAGAGGGTAGAGCATTCACCGAACCGAATTTACCGACATAATATTATTATTCCGATTACCGAACCGAATTATCAATTTACCGATAATTCGGTAAATTGAAAATTTCGGTAAATATTCGAAATTACCGAATTTACCGAAAATGCGTGTATAAGATATTTAATATTTGCCGAAAATGCGAAATTACGAAAATAGTGATAAGATTAAAAATATAATTTATATTTAATAAAAGTAAATAATTATTAATTCGGTAAATTCGGTAATTTACCGAAATTACAATAATTATTTCGATTACCGTTATTTTATTACCGATTTTCGATCGGTAATTAACCGAAATTACTTAACTAACAAATTTACCGAACCGAAATTTTTCGGTAAAGAAAATTCGGTTCGGTAATTCGAAAATTACCGAATTATGCTCTCCACAAGAAGAGTGTCAATTTTCTAAGCCAAGTAAAGCAACTTTTTTTATAACAATATTAGCATAGCTTAAGAGAGAACAGATATTATCTGAATCTCCGAATAGATTCCCCATTGGATTCTTAATTACGAAACTTATGGTTATGCACAAATTTGTAGGTGAAATCATTCAACTACCTCGTACAATTTGTTTACCGTTAGAACCAACGTAGGCACCAACTCATTCTTAATCACTTACTTTGTTCACCTAATTATCAATATTTCTCTACAAATATAACCTAATTAATTACTACTTTGCAATAATGTTAAAATTTTAATTTATTGAAACACTCAAATGGTACGTTTTCGTGACAGAAACAAAAAATAGAACAAAACCCTACTGACATGAACATGTGGACAAAAAGCATCTCATGGGAAATAAAGCAAAGAAAATCGGAGGATCCTAAAGTTAAAGTCACCCCATCCCAACATCATATTTAAATTTAATTTAATCACAAACAATCAATAATTAACATCCGACATGCGACACTCTGAACCATTTTCACACCATACTCACCATCTCTCCCCACCTGATCTCTACATCTACCTTGCTCTGCCTCATCCCCCTGCAGCTCGATCAACATTCAACAACCCTTTTGTCTCTCTCTCTCAAGCAGCTCAGTATTCAATGGGCAGTGGATCGATGTGGCAGAGGAAGCAGATCATCACACCCATGTCACCACTAGTCGAAGGTCCAGACCCTGACATAGTCATGACTCAATTTAACTTCAAGAAAAGTCACACCACTTCAACCACTACCAGCACCACCAGCAGCTTCTCGTGGGATGTATTTAGAGATTGGTTTCGAAACAAGAAGCAATCTGGAAGGAGTAACAGTGGCCGCTTTGCTTCTCAATATGGCCGTGTTGCTGGTGGAGCGAAGGATATGAAGCAGCTTCTTGGGGTTTTGGCTTGCCCACTTGCTCCCATTCCTCTTTTGCTCAATTACCTCGACCCTCTTCACCTTCGCATTAGAAACGCTCCGGCCGACAACGTATGCATCTCTGCTTCGTTCTGTTTTGTTCTGCTTTTAGATTTTCTAATGTAAATTGTAAAATAAAATGCTGTTGTTTAGCAAGGTGGCGGCGGTGGTCTAGCAGCGAGGTATATAATCCAACAATACTTAGCAGCAACCGGCTGCTTAGAAAAAACCAAGAATTACAAAAACATGTACACAACCGGAGACGTTCGGATGACATATTGCGAAACGGAGATATCCACCACTACGGCCGGAGTAGATGATGATGATGATAGTAAAGTGAAGAAATTAGGGACTAGAAGCGGGGAGAGCGGATGTTTCGTGTTGTGGATGATGTCTCCGGCAATGTGGTCACTTGAGCTAGTGGTGGGTGGGAGTAAAGTAGTGGCTGGTAGCGATGGGAAGTTGGTGTGGCGACATACGCCTTGGCTTGGGACTCATGCCGCTAAGGGACCTCAACGTCCCCTCCGTCGCATTATTCAGGTCAGTTCAGTTTTTTCCAAATAATTTTTCATTTAAATCGTTTGAATTATTGATTTTGAAATCGAATAACTGATTATTTGACCGCTACTCTTGTACACATATGCACCTTTGTATATAATTGTACTTAAATCATCATTTGATTTCAAGATTTGAGATAAAGACACACTAGAAAAATAAAGGAGATTTGAGATAAAGATTAAAGTTAAGTTGACAACACAAGTTACAAGGCATCCTATGACCCCAAATGTGTGATAATTAGGGTAACAAACAGTTAGCTTGAGTGTGGGTGCAATCAAAAATGTAGAATTTATGTTCATGTGGATATAGAGATATGTCTAGGGTTTGGAATATCTTGGATTTAGGGTTGGTGGCAAGTTGCATGAAGTTTAGAGAGAGACTAGTGAGGGAGACGCGTCTGACTCGGATCCCTAGAAAGTCAGTCTGCATTTGCTGACAAAAGTTTATGCTTTGTCTCCCTATACTCTCAGTCTGTGCTTCTCACGTGATTTCCTTTATTGTAGTCCGTTTGCACTTCTTTTGTGACATCAAATCTGATGTTTTGTACACTAACAGTACTGCATATTTACTGTCAGTTACTCCCTCTGTCCAGTTAAGTTTGTCCACTTTCCTTTTTTAGAGTCCCCTAATGTTTGTCCACTTTCCTTTATTCTCCACCACACATTTTACTTTTTCACTCATTTACTTATTATTCATTTATTCTCAACCACACATTTTATACCTTCTTTCTATTTTAATTTGCGTGCAAATGGTGCTTTTGGACAAACTCACCGGGACGGAGGGAGTATTACCTAACTCTTCAAGAAATCCAATATTCCAATCTTGAAATTAGTACATATTTTTGAAGTAACTTTAAATGAGTTGCATATTCTAAGTTGTTGCATTTCAGGGTCTTGATCCAAAGATCACTGCAAGTCTCTTTACTAAATCAGATTACATGGGAGAGCAGATGATCGTAGACGAAAACTGCTTCGTCGTTAAAGTAGAAGCTGACCGCATTGCTATCAAAGAACGCAGCGAAGGAGCGGCAGAGGTCATTCGTCACACATTATACGGTTACTTTAGCCAAAAGAGCGGTCTCTTAATATACATGGAAGATTCCCATCTCACTAGAGTAGCTACCGGAGATGACGATGACACGGCCGTGTATTGGGAAACTACAATAGGTAGCAGCATTGGGGATTATAGAAGTGTTGATGGGATTTTAATTGCTCATCAGGGGCGGACAATAGCAACTGTGTTCAAGTTTGGAGATGAGAGTGTGGAGTTTAGTAGGACAAGGTTGGAGGAAGAATGGAGTATTAATGATGTGGCTTTTGATGTGCCGGGACTGTCTTTGGATTATTTCATCCCTCCTGCTGATATATTTGCCAATCTTAACTCATCTTCCTAGTACAAATGTTGTTGTTGCTCTTATGCTAATTTTGGAGGTTGATTTTGTTGCTTCTTCCTTTTTTGAGATGTGAAATTGTATTGGCTTTGGTGGGTGTAAAGTAGTAACATATTGCACATTTACTTGTACTTGCAAGTTTTCTTTTAGCTACAAAGCAACGTAGTTTAGGTGAAAGTTTCAAATATGACGTAACTGTTCTTGAACATTAAACAAAATGAAAAGATATAAGGATAAATTAGGAAATTGAAAGGGATCACAGCAAGGTTTTGAGTGGGTCGCAAATGATTCCAATTCTACAAATAAAATAATGTTTATTTGCGATCTACTTTAAATTGAACCAATAACATGTTGTCACGTGCACAAACAACAAATGCACAAAACGATAAAAATACATAAAGTGAAATTATTTGACCATTAGTTAAAATTGATCCAATGGTAAAAGGGATCGTAAAAATCATAAGGTTCTGAGCAAATGATCTCAATTCTATGTAGGTATGTATATTTTGATCATTTGGTCAATGTGTTGACCATTTCGCATAGTATAAATGCGCGCTATAAATCAATACGCCCTGCCGCTGGATCCGATCCGTCGATTCAAATCCGTAATTAATATAAATATAAATAAGCAAATCTGATCAATTCAATTCTCAACCCCAATTCGCAAACCCTAAATCGATCGATCGATCAAACTCGATCATCTCAGAAATGGCGAAGAAGGCGGTTCTGATCGGATGCAATTACCCAGGCACAAAAGCGCAACTTAAAGGTTGCGTCAACGACGTATCTCGCATGCGTAAATCACTCGTCGATCGATTCGGATTCGATTCCGATGACATTACTATACTGATCGACACTGACGAGTCGTATCTTCAACCTACTGGCAAGAACATCCGTCAAGCTATTGAGAAATTGATCCGATCTGCTCATCCGGTGATGTGCTTTTTGTTCATTATAGTGGGCATGGTACTAGGCTTCCTGCTGAGACTGGTGAAGATGATGATACTGGTTATGATGAATGCATTGTTCCATGTGACATGAATCTCATCACTGGTATAGATTTTGATTCATTTTGTTGTGGTGATGATTTATTGGTTTAGGGTTTTGAATTGAATAGTAGTGATTGGAGTTCTGTTGAAGTTATGATGTGTGATTTGTGTGATTTTGAACAGATGATGATTTTAGGGAATTTGTGGATCTAGTGCCGGAGGGGTGTATACTGACGATTGTGTCGGATTCGTGCCATAGTGGGGGATTGATTGATGAGGCGAAGGAGCAGATTGGTGAGAGTACTAAGCAGAATGAAGGTGAGGATGACAAGGATGAGAGTTTCATATCGAAATTTGGGTTTTTGCACAAGAAGGTTGAGGGTGCGCTGGAGTCTCGTGGGATTCATGTTCCTTCTAAGTTGAAGTATAAAGGAGGGGACGGAGGAGAGGAGGATGATGATGTGGCGGATAGGGGTGTGGATGAGGCTTATGGGGGAGAGTATGTGAAAAGTAGGTCCCTTCCGCTGTCTACGTTTATTGAAATGCTCAAACAGAAAACTGGCAAGGAGGATATTGATGTGGGCAAGTTGAGGCCTACGCTCTTTGATGTATTTGGTGATGATGCTAGTCCTAAGGTTAAGAAGTTCATGAAAGTGATTATGGAAAAACTTCAGTGTGGGGACGGGGGGAGTGGATTATTGGGTATGGTTGGGAAACTCGCTCAGGATTTTCTTAAACAGAAACTGGATGATGATGAAGACTATGCTAAGCCTGCACTTAACACTCAAGTTGGAAGAAAGGAAGATGTGTATGCTGGAGCTAGTAAGCACGCACTGCCTGATAGTGGAATACTAATCAGTGGCTGTCAAACCCATCAAACGTCTGCTGATGCTAGTCCTCCTGGTGATGCCAGCAGAGCTTATGGAGCCCTCAGCAATGCAATCCAGACTATACTTGCTGAGACCAATGGTCCTGTGACTAATCAGGAACTTGTTCTCAAAGCAAGAAAGTTTCTTAAGACGCAGGGGTTCCCTCAACAACCTGGTCTATACTGCAGTGACCACTTCCTTAACGCACCATTTGTGTGCTAGCTGTTTGAGTAACTACTGGATTTCACAACAAGTTCAGTTGCAGAAATGTGCTGCCCTGTGTCGTTTTTGTATCCCTAAAATCTCAGATTCTCAATAGATGTCTATTTCCATTTTTCCTAACATGTGTGGCATCCACATAACTTGAAATCTTGAAGGGAAGGCTTTGCTCTTTGATCTATAGTCTACATAATGAGTTACAATGAACACGTATTGAATCAAAACTGAGGAGCATACCTGGTCGACAGATCGAGAGATTGAAGCTGAAGCTGCTGCTGATCTTCAAATTCCATCATTGAATTCGATCAAAATCCGACCATCCAATTTCAGTTCAATGTGTCGCAGTAGCGATCAGTGTATTGAAGAAATCAATGCTGGATTTAGGTTTTAGGGTTCTGCCAATCCTTAACGTTGTAGTTGTTCGACGTTTAAACCGGTTGAGCAGCGGCTTGGGCTCATAATGATTTGGGCCCATTTAGCTTATTGGGCCCATTAGCAACAATATTGCAGTATAGTCAATACTACAAAACAAAATTATTTAGGGTTTTTGGAAATCAAGTTTTGAAGACTAAATGATGCAGTGTTCGTAAAGGCAACGGCAATGAATAATAATCACTAACACATCGATCCAGTTGTATACATTAATGTATAAAAAATATCATTCATTTAATGTATGTATTTTAGTACTGGTGAGACTAGAGAGCATGTAGTTGATCAGATATTGATTATCAACAAAGTAAGGAATCGTGTAATTTGTATGAAACGATCTACTTAGGGATTGGGATGTGAGATTCTGAAGCTAGGTTTACATGCATGGTATTCAGCACTAATTATTGATGATGAATAAACAATTATTTCGGTTGGAATGACCCAAAAGCAACGTAAACTAATACTATATAAACCTCTCATTGATTAATTGTTATTTATTATATTAATTTGTACTTGAGTCAGTTGTATTAACTAATTGGTTACATATTAAATTGTTGGTGCTTTTTGTAAATTAAATTTCATTTGCGATTTAAAATTTTGGAAAGTATCTAAGTATATATATGTGAGACTGGATGACGTAATTTCGATCGTTGATTTGATGAATATGACGGTTAGTATTAAAGTTGACTTTTTATAAAATTGGACGGTTGGATTTGCAAAAAACACGGGGTTAGATTTGACGGTTATTTATAGATTATATCTCGTTCGTTGATTTATTTATAATGAATAGTTGACATTGTGTCTCACCGTCTTATAAAACTTATTCGTTGGCCTTGATCTTTACTCATAAAATATGTATGAAAATCATAGAAATGTATATAGAAAATACTTAGTTAAACTAAACTTATGACTAATTAATATAATTAGGGTAAAGTAGTGGAAGAATCACACTGCTCAAAAGAATGTCAACAGGATGAAGCAGACAGTAGATGAACAGTTAAGTGAACAATCCTGAATGCCCGTCGCTACTATTGTATACTTATATTACACAAATCGAGGCACGTGAAATTAGACTTTAGTTGCAACCACATTTACCATACATATGCATGCTACGTTGAATGTATTGTTAATGTTCTAATCTTGCTTGCATCATGTCAAATGCAAATATATTCTAAAATTATTACTGAAAACTATAAAGGACAATAGTTGTTTAGGTATGGTTTGTAGAGAATCAAAAAACGAGAAATATGTACACATAAAAAGGGAATGAGAGAGAGGTTTAGGGAAGAAGGCCTCCTAGTCAAAGGACACTTTTCCTTGAGAATCGTATCCCCGCCTCCTACCTAATAAAGTAGCTCATTTGAAGAAGGTCGCCGTCGCCCAATATGTTTATGACTAGTCTAGATCGAAAGCTGTTCAGATATGCTCATGCTCTTAAAAAGTTATTTAATACAAATGCTTATAGTAAATAATTAAGTTAGGACTAAAAGTAATGGTTTTGTCTATTTTTTATGGTTAGAAAAATAATAGATTTATGATTCCTGTAAAACTTAAAAATATAAAGAGAAAGAAACATCTAAATTTCCTATGCTTACTAGAATATGGTAGGGATACTAACTGATATATATTTTTGTCTAAAAAGGGATGTTAAATTAAGAAAGGTAGTTATGAAAACCACAGCCATTAATTGGGACATTAAATCAACAATCAGGCTACGGAAAGTTGATGAATTTAGTTAGAAGATCATCCATCCAAATGCTCAGAGACACATATGCACTAGTATAAACTATACACATGCATACATTTTAGTGAAATGATCATTTAATAAGTGATAAGGGTTAAAGTAGTGATTAGCTGTTGGGTATGCTGGTACAAGGTATAAATATCAATAAACTATACACAGCAGCATCACCACGTCTTAATTTTTATATTAATTTTCCTTTATTTCTGTTCCCAAATCCATCAAAAATCCCTTCATAAGTTCCCAATATTTCAATCCCAGATGCAAACCTAGCACACCCTGTCTCAGTCTCTCTTTCTTTGTCTCTCTCTCTCTATCTCTCTAAGCCTTTCTCTTTTCATATCAATCTTCAGTTGTCAGCTCACGCCCAACAAGCAACCCCTTTAGCGTTGTAATTGCATCAGGTAACATATGATCTGTTCATTTCTCTGGACACATATCTGGTGAAGTGGTTAATTGCTGTCTTAGGAACGTTCAAAATTAGATTTTCTTTCCTTTAGCTTAATGGTTTTGGTCCATGGTTTTATGCATATGTAGCTGAAGGAGAAGAGTGAAAAGGTACAAGAAAGATGATGAGTGGTAGCTCCGGACAGTTATCAGTACCGCCAGGCTTCAGATTTCATCCAACCGATGAGGAGCTCCTTTACTACTACCTTAGGAAGAAGGTATCATATGAAGCAATCGATCTTGATGTCATCAGAGAAGTAGATCTCAACAAGCTTGAGCCTTGGGACCTTAAAGGTATGATCAACTACTACTCCCATAAGTAGCTCACATGTGTTAGTTTTTAGCCTTATGTATACATAAGTATAAAGCTAGAGTGAGGCAGTTTACGCGGCGTCTTAATTTTAGGGTTCACTATGCATAGGTTTTCAGATCACATATATATTCATATAGCAGCTTCTTTGAATTATCTATTTTAGTTATACGTCTAAGGTGCATATATTATTCTTCAACACATGAAAATATTTGATTAAAATGAACGAACTTGATGCTTTACCAAAAAAATCCACAAAGAGTGCTAGATCTCCAACACTGGGTAACTTGCTAGGAATGTTCTCTTGTATTAATACTTCTAAGATTTGATGACTGATAGAGATCTACAACACTACGTACAGATAAATGCAGAATCGGTTCAGGACCCCAAAACGAATGGTACTTCTTTAGTCACAAGGATAAGAAGTATCCAACTGGGACAAGAACAAATAGAGCAACCACTGCTGGCTTTTGGAAAGCAACAGGTAGGGACAAAGCAATCCATCATAATACTAATCCTAGAAGGCTAGGGTTAAGGAAAACCCTTGTTTTCTACACTGGCCGCGCCCCTCATGGTCAAAAGACTGACTGGATCATGCATGAGTATCGCCTCGATGATCACCAAATGATCAGCATCAGCCATAACAATCTTGATCATCAGGTACTTCATGAGTTCCCACGCTTAAAAATACTTAGAGACGCTGGATTATTACATATTCACAGAATTCTAAGCTTGAGTAAATGTTCCCAGTTCCCTCATGTTCCCTTGTGTGTCCGCGCAGGAAGAGGGTTGGGTGGTTTGTCGTGTGTTCAAGAAGAAGAACCTTCCAAGATCTGACTATGAACAACAAGAAGTCAAAGATCATACTTCTAAACATGATGAAGATCACTTAAACCACAGAGCCTGGCCACAAAGCTACACTACAAACAATGGATCATCAACGTCCAATAATATCCAAGTCCAGCCGCTTCAGATGATCAACTACTCTTCAGTACCATTTTCAGCCATCGACACGTCCATGCATCTCCCTCATCTATTCAGCCCAGATCAAGCAAATGCAACAAACTTTGTCTCACCAATGCCCTCTCACAACAATAATCACAATAGCAACGTGGAAGTTGAGTGTTCCCATAACTTGTTGAGGCTAATGTCGTCCTCATCACCAGCTGCAGCTTCAAGTCTCCTCAGTCTTAACAACAACAATAACACTGGTAGCAGCTCAGATTGGTATTTCTTAGACAAGCTTCTGACCACCAATCACAACCAGCATATTCAACTACTGGATCCTCATCACCACCACTTCAGTAACAATCCGCCTCCACAGCCGTCTCATCAGTTGGTGGATTATGTTGGCGCTTCAGCTCACAAGTCTCATTTTGATTACTTTGGATGTGAATCAGACATTATGAAGTACTCCAAGTAGCCATGATGTATGCATTCTGAACTCAATACCCCCAGAACACTTTCTTTGATATTTTTCTTTTTGTTATTTGAAATTTACAAGCTGTTTGTTTGAATGCAAACTCAAGATTTTGTTCTACGTACTGAATGATAATAATTACTAATACCAACTATATATGAGGTCAGAGAGGCAAGCCAAGTCAAGAGAGCTAAATATCAAATATGCAGTTTTTAAGGAGACTGATGCATGCAGCATTGTTTTGTTTTGGTTGTTTGTCAATATATGTATAGCTAGAGATTCCAGCTCATTTGGAAAATGGGACATTTAGGCAAAAACGCGGAGGGTCATGTTTACTATCCGCAATACCAGCGTTCTGCCGTTTAAGTCACGTCGCGTGATGTATGCCATTGGCCACACACCACACTACGGTCAATACTTGAATACACCGTTTTCTTTAGGTTCATGAGTAAAATATTAGTCGCTTTAAGAACAAGGTCTCTTTAATTAACATACAGCTAGTTTAGCTTAGCACAGCATCAATTGAACATGCAATTTTATATACAAGTTCACTAAGTTACGAGTTAAATTAATCAGTTGAGAACGGCTCAACGAGATTCAGATTTATGTATTATATTAAGCTTCATAAACAAAACTCTTTATCTATTTTATACATATTCACGTCCTCTGATCCATTGCTCACTGGAAGAATGAGGCACCAATGCCCAAACTATCACCACATATATGCAAACAACCAGGTGCCTAAAACTGTCCTCTACCATTGGTAATTTGAAAAAATACAGATCACAGCTGAGACGAAAGCTCATACACCGGCATCTGATCAGCAGATTGGATATACCAATTGGGCTTATCACTATCAGGATTAACTGGAGATATGTGCAATATCCTTTTGTGATATGCGTATAGGGTTTTCCGATGACCAATGCTGGTAAATGTTATGCCTGCGGTTTCAATTTGTTGATAAAGGAAAGCCTGCAAAACAAACACCGTTATTAATTATATGGATTTTCAAGGAAGGGTGTACTTCTGTGTTTTAATCCAACAAAAGTTTAAAAGATCAAGCTACAAAAACATTTCATCTGAACCAGCCAAAATTAATAGAAAGGTCACGATTAGAAAATCTGCAAAACAATTACATCACGCCATACCCAATTTATCAGCAACTGCAAGAGTTCAACTGGGTACCGATCATCAAACTAAAGCTAGATAATAACATAATCCAGACCTCAAATTACTCAAATATGAAATATACTAAGGAGTATGTTGTCACACAAAGCAACTAAGGATAGGAAAACCTATTATATACACTCAGTATACCCACCCATAAATGAAAATAGCATGCATATTAGTACAAATACCAACTAAAAAGGGTCAATATAAACAATTAATACAGCTTCATGAACAACAAGCTTCCATAAAACAGGCTTATTTTACAGTCATGGTATGCCGTCCAATAACAAACTGAAAAACCACGCTCACCAGTCTATCTTACTTGTACTCATGGTCAAAGGCAAGATGGTCAACTTTGACGCAAGATTAATCAACTGAGACCACATAAATCACTTATTACGTTCAACAAGAAATAGTTACTCAAATATTCAGCTATACATATTTAGTTGGCCAACAATGGACCAGTATGATGATCGTGCCTATTATTCAACTTATGGTTTCACTAGCAAGCAATAAAATAATTAATCTTTTTATCTATAGCCACTTGTATTTTACTTAGTAGCACCACCATGGCATTGTCAGATGCCTTTCTACAAGAGGTGTTATACATATTAATATTTGATAATGATTAAATTATGAGTAAAGAATGTTGCCTTAGAAATGCAAAATATCATGGCTATGCCACTACGGTACTACTTCAAAGTAGGAAAACAGAGGTAAACACTCCCAACTAGAAAAATTATGTTCAGAAATCGCAAGAAAATCTAAAGGAGAAGAAAAATGAACACTGAGTACCTCATTGGCTTCGTCTAAAGCGCTAGTAGCTTCATCAAGCAAAACTAACTTCGGTTTTGATAGCAAGAGTCGTGCAAATGCAAGGCGCTGCTGCTCACCGAGGGAGAGTACGCTAGACCATTCACAAGTAGAATCTAAACTATCAAAACGAGAAAGCAAATAACCGAGCCTCACGTCTTCCAACACCCGTATTAACTCTTCTGTCGAGGGTTTTTTAGCATTTCTATTTGTGACCTTCGAGTTTTCACCTTGCCCAAAGAAAGGAAGAGAATCTGCAAAATAGTGGTATGTCTAATTATACACAACTTTGAATCTGAAACTTATAGACTCAATTACTTAGATACTTATTAATATACTGCTCAGCCATCTACTAAAGGCACCTGAAGCCACCCTTGCGCCTAGGTTGAATAATGAACAATTCAAACAAACGCCTAACTAAGAGGTACCATACATGATGTATGGAGTATGGACTGATTTCCAAATATATAGAACAAACAAAACATACCAACTGAGTTCACATTGTCACGCACAGCCAGTTCCTCTCCTATCCATTTGGGATAAAGCAACTGTTGTCGCAGAGTTCCAAGAACCATGTATGGCCTTTGGGGAAGGAAGAATATACTCCTGGAGCACTTGTATGCAGGCTGTGCCTCTTCCTTAGGCTCGTTTATGCTAGCACTTTCTTGTGGTTCACTGTCCAAAGATGTGTGTGGCTTTTCCTCTGGAGTATTTATGTAAAATGTCACCTTTCCTTTCCCATTGCTCCAGAGGCCAGCCAATGCTCTCAACAAAGAAGTCTTCCCACTCCCACTAGGTCCCGTTATCTATTGGTAACATTAAAAAATTAGTGCTAATTTCTGTTTATAGTTACTCGACAATCAACACACATATGTCGTACACACATAGGTCGTAATTAAATACTTACCAACAAGTTGTCTGTTTCATTGATTTCTATTGATAAGTCCCGTATCAGAATAGAGTTCGTTGGAGTTAATAATGTCAAATTCTCGATTTCCAGTAACTTTTGACTCTTGTTTTGGGGCTTTATACCATTTCCTTCCAAAGAAGAGGAGTTATCTATCTCATTGTAAGCGATCGATATCACTTCTGAGGGGTTAGAAATGACCCCAGGCACATTGTTGTCCAGAATATCATCAAATTCACCTGCATACAACAGTGGACACAAAATTAGTGGATTCTATGATAATAGTAACTATATGTTGCAAGTGTATATGTTTACCAACCACTGAAAGTGAATTTATTAGATATATATATATTGATACAAGTTTTATATCCCATGTCGATGGGATGTGTGCTAGGCAAGGAAAAAAATTTGACTGCGTAAACATGGTATGAGTTGTTTCCAAAAACAGGCATAAAGAAAGCACTGATAGCCTGTGAGATTATATAACCATCATACAAATCCAAGGACACGGTGTATTACCTAAACGATCGATCACAGCTGAGAAGGCACTGATAGCCTGAAACTGATAGACAATAAGGGAGAAGTCGCCAAGAATATGATTAAATGCTGATACGGACTGGTTTATGACCCCAAACTCAATCTTCCCAGAGAAGTACATAGGAGCAACAACTGCTGCAGGGAGAATCTGAATTAGGTACCTATAACCATTTGTGAAGAATTCCAGATTTCGTGAAGCTATCAACAGTTGCTGCATGACAAACACAATCAAGTTACTTGGTGTTTTGTAAACTAGTCTTACAGCTTAAGAAGTTCCTATTGTAGCGTAATTAATGAGATGTATGACTAATACTGTCATTGATGTTTGCAGGGAGATTCTGTCAATATTTAAAATTTAAACATATCAGAACAAAACTCAAACTGAAATGAGAACTGTTGCCTTCCACATTATCATTGATATTGCAGAGGCTAGCGCATTAAGAATCGACCTAAACTGGATGAGTGGATGTTAACAAACAATTAAACATGGACATCGGATGCAGCACACAAAATGATATTCGTTCCCCTTTGTATCATATGTGAAACTGCTTAAACTACCTTAAAAAGAAAGACATATACGTACCGTTAGATTTTCAAAGGCACTTCTGAATCGCTGCAGCATAAGCTGTATTTCGTTCTGTTCACCGCCATAAAAAGCAATTGACTCAGCATTTTCTCTAATTCGAACAAGACCATACCGAAAATCTGCCTCCTTTTTCTCTTGTAAGAAGTTCAAATTAACCAAACTCTGAAAGTAGAAACACAGAATTAAATGTGCAAACTAATATTGCTAAGATAACATATTTAGGTTAATGATCATATATGAGAGAAGGGACTAGTCAAAGGATATATGAATTACCTTTCCTAGAAATATACTAATAGCTGTTCCACCAACTGAGTACATAATAAGTACCACAAACAAGGGGGGATAGATACCATAGAGTATATTGCTGAATGATATCAAATCCACTGCAGCATTAAAAAAAGTCAAGGAAAACGAAAGAGCAGTTCCAGTGAATGCACTCAAGTCATCAACAATTCGTTGATCTGGATTGTCTATGATTGACTGGGACTGAATCTTGTAAAATGTTTGGTTCTTAAGATACCGCTCCATGTAATACTTTGTCATCCAGGATCTCCATCTCAAAGCCAAAGTTTCTCTGGCATAATCTCGTAATACAAAGAACTACATGCCATATACATTCATAAACAGAGTCAAACACAAAAGTAAAATAGCCGATAAGGTGTAGGTGGACTGAAAATTATGTGTAAAATGGAATCACGTTTGACTAGGCATATAAATTAACTCATCCTCCAAGAGTCTCAGCATATGCTACTGAACTCGACTTTCATTTTACACCTAACTAGGGGTTTCTAATTGAGCTAAAAGCACACCGTTTTAGTAATTTTTGCCCACCCTTCAAAGCCTAAAATACTTTAAGAGTTATCCGTGCCCAATTTTTTTACCAATACATTAATAGTTAAAACAATAACGCTTTGTCATTTCTCATCTGCATTGATCCAATGAGCATAACAACCACAATATAAGACGTAATTAAACTATATTTCGCAGGAAAACACTAAGATAATGCTCACCGGAATTCCAACAGCAAAACCACCCAGGTAGTATAAAAGTTGTTTGGTAAACTGCTCTTGATCCTTATCTTGCAAAAATAACACATACAACAACCATAAAAAATTACACAACAGAATCTCAAACAACAAGTTACATTCAATAAAACCTAAGTACAACAAACTCACTTGCAAGGGCATTGTAGAAATCACGGCCAAGAAAACTAAATCCAACACTAATCCCAGTAGTTGCCAAGGTAAGCGCAAACACTGCAGCCAACTGAAACCTAGCCGGAACCTTATCATCAGATGACCAATAAGGAGCAGCAACTTTCCACAATCTCTTCAAAATCGAATCCGTAGACGGCGTCGGCCTTTTGCCATCCTCATCACCATTAACAACAACATCACTATTCTCCTATCAACAAAAATCATCAAACGAATAAATAAACAAAAATAATATTAATTAAAAATACAAAACCACGAGAAAACCGACCTTATCCGGAGGATCAGACTGGGAAGAATCCGCCTGCGACTGAATTGAAAATGTGGAGGATCGTTGACGACGTCTAAGTGGAGCGGCGAACATTATGGAGGTTGATGATGATGATGGGTTGAGAATGCGACGAGGTGGCGTGCGGAAGAGTGATTCGCCGCGCGTGTGGAGACTCTTCGAATGCGGATCGCGGCGGTGAGTTGTGGTGTTATTGAAAAAAGTGAATCTGGAAATTGAGAGAATCGTCATTCCGATAATTTATTAATTTATCGGAACTCGTTGGAGTTCGATGCAACTGCAAAACCTAAGGAATCAATTTCCGTGAAATTAATTAAAATTTAAATTATTTAATATAAAGTGAATATGAGGAGGAAGTGAAGTGTGTTATCCAAAACCTTAGGCCACCCGTTTTTAGGTGCGGAATGAGTTCAGGTACTTGATCAGATGCTGCCGTTTTTATCTTATTAGGTACAAAATGTTGTCGTTTTGGTTTGAATTTGTAAGGGTAGACGTGAAAATATGGGATTTCATAATCTTGGAAAACATAAGCAGGTGCAACAGAGGTCTGATGAGTGTACCTCAGTCTATTTACAGCAGTTGGTACTCATCAGTCACCTCGATGGTGCTAGCGTGGAACTTCGTAGCTCTGTAGGTGTTTGTTTGAGTGTTTCCGCTGTGGGAAGTTTTTATCAGGGAGTTTGATTGATGTCAACGACCTTTGTTGATGTGTTTTCAAGAATGGTCTCGAGATCGAGTCTTTTTCCGTTTGGTTGTTCCGAGTTGCTACTTTTTGAGTCCTTATGGTTTGTTGCTAGGGACTCGGTTTCTGAAACAGCTGGCTCGTCGTGGGATGAAATTATAGGTGATGCTGGTTTTTTAGGCTCTAGTGAAGTCTCTGCGCCTGTGCTTGAGCTGGTTAAGGATGATAAGGTTTGTGATGCAATGAAGTGGTTGCCTGCTATTTGCTGTTCCTCCAAAATTTTCTGAAGGTATCGAGCGTGCTCTTCAATGCGTAACTGCAGAGCTCTTTGAACCTATAAGGCCAGAAGCAATAAGACACATTTTGAAGACTTTGTCATAAGATATTTTTTCTTTGAATAAAAGTAGGATTGCATACCTCAAGTTGTTCGTGTAGCTGTTTCTGAACTTCCATTTGCATTCGCAAAGCCTCCGTAAGCTGAATGCTCCTGCATTGCAAACATTGTATTCAGTGTATGCCAATTACAGAAGGAGCGCACCGCTAACAAGTACAGTGGAAATAAACTGTACCCTTTTCTCCGCCCATCACTTTCATTAAGGCTCGAAGTTGCCTTCTTTCCATCAGTATTCGACGGCTTCTTGTCTGAAAGAAGAAGAAAATACATATAGCAGATTCCTTCAGTCATTGCAGCAGAAACTATACATCTTACTGCATAAAGTTTCTATCAAAGAGAACAAAATTATCCCAACACAGATAATATGTAGCGTTATAGCTTAGATGGATTCACCTTCTTTTTTCTCTGGTATGTACTTGGCAAGTCGGTATTTCTGCAAAATGGCACAACACGATTAGCATAAGACAATGGAGAGTTTTCAGCATCCTGTTAAATAATTAAATTCATTCGTTCCCAGATAGCCTTAGCCCTTACCTGCAAGTGACTTTTGACATGATATATTGTCAAGTTTTTCATGTTCATAAGCTTAAGGACTCCCTTTGGTGTTGCCTCTGCAGTTTCAGTTTCAACAGTTCATATTAGCTTTTCTTTTTTTCATGTTAGCAAAATGCGACTTTAGTTCACCATTCACTAAGGTAACATATTTGACATTACTTACTCTCAGGGCCATCTAGCTTGCTGACAGCCTCAACAAACCGCTCGTGGAGTTCCTGTGTCCATCTCATTCTCGGTTTGTGTGCAGCAGAACGATCTAGGCGATGGCTCACCAGATGTAGCAGAAACAACAGGTGCACTTGAGTTGCAGTTAGTGTCACAATTTAATTCCACTACGGATTTTATTGAACCCTTTGATACATCATACAGTTCCTGAATCACAACATATAGTCAGCGCAGACAAAAACAGATTTCTCAAGGAATATGGAAACAATAAATGTGAAACTACTCACATTGATCCCAGGATTGTCTTCGCTGCTGGTAATAGCAATGTCAAGTTCATCAGACAAAAACTGCAAGTCAAGTTGGTCTGAATCCGATATACGAATATCATCACTATTACCACAATTTAGCCCATGGAAACTACCATCAAATGAATCTCCTTGCATATATGTAAAATCTCCATAAGATCAAATGTGTGTTCTTCCTCATACTGAGAGCTCGATGCACCACTAAACTGCAGCGCGCAAGTCTTGGACTGCATATCCGAGTCAGTTTGATTGTTCTGTGTAGGATTTTGAAGGAAAGGCGGGTTACCCAACTGCCTATGCTCTTCTGAGCTAGACGAGGATGACTGATATAAGTTGGTGCAAAATAAAGAAGAGCGACATAATGATTTCATAGGTGCCGTGTTGAGTCCGGATGGCCAAACAAGGTTTGGGATCTGACAAGTGCTAGAAAATGAACCGTGATTCTCTTGTTCTTGAGTCGAGCATTTTGAACTTGACACAGAGTTGGAAAAGGCCAATGTCACTCCTATCTTCGATTCACTTTGTTTGGTAGACATCATATTTACTGATCCACAGACTTGGAGCATATGGACTTTGTAAACCTGACTGCCTGATATGGATATGGAAACACATCAGATAAACAACATGTAAGTAAAGCACAAAGGTACAAAAAAGGCATCCTGAATCTAAGTAAAGCACAAAAGCAGAAAGAATGTTGGAGATTCAGGTCAGTTTGATAAAGAACATGTGTAAATAAGTTGTGAGAAACAATGATGGGAACAAAAGAGCTGCTGAAGAAACATGAAATGAAAACAGCAGTGAATTAAATTCAAGGAAAGATGGCTGATTTAGTGTCAGGGTTGGATCAGTACCTCTGAAGCTGCTCAAGCTGCTTGAACCATTGTCATTTCTGGATGATATTAAGTCCCGGTAAAATAAACAGCTGAAATGATTGCAGGAAATTTGAGAGAAATGGAGAGAAGCTGAGTTTGGGGGATGGATGTGATGTGAATGCAATGGAAGACAAGATTGAGATGATGAAAAACACTACTTATTTAATATAAAAAACATGTTCAATAAGATAAAAAACAATAATCAAAGAGTCTAAATTGGTAACCTCAACTACTTATAATATATTAAGTTTTAAGGCTGACGAATTTATTAAGGATAGCTCAATTGGCAAGAGCATGATATATATTTGTCAATCACTGGAGGGTGGGTGTAGGACAG